>CM046459.1:7880263-8480263 GCA_025506415.1 Flaveria robusta | reverse complement strand
TATTAATTGAACTTTGCCCTAATTAAAATTATGGATAACTCAAACTTTAGTTCCCATGCATGACTTCCGGTCTAATCAATTTACTAATTAAGTTCTAAAGCATAAAAGTATTAAACTTTGAGGTTTTTATGATTAAAGAAGATGGTTCCTTTGTAAAGACTCACTCTTAAACAATTTGAAATTTATATTATGCTCACAACACTTAATTAAGTTAGTTTTAGTCCTCTAAACATAAGATATCTGAAAGCCAGCGTCGTGCATCATAATTCTTACATTTACTTTGATAAATAGGCCACCAATCTCAGCCCGCTCCTACCTACGTCTTCAAACACCAAAATGTAGCCCCTAAACCAACTCAAAGCTCAGCTCCTAGCTGCGTTTTGAGTCACCAAAACTTAGCCTAAGTCAACAGAAATCCAGCCAAAACTACGAATAAAAGCCAAATATCACTTAATCATTTTCAAATTTGAAATGGTTAGTTTTGTTAGTTGTTAACCGCCAATATATGTGTATAAATACCTCTGTACATCGACATTTGAATGTGTGGAAATCAGATTGTATTGTGTGTGTTTTGTGTGTCCTGTTTGACCCTGTTTTCCATCGAGTCACTAAACAAATCTGTGCATACTCTTAATCAATGTTCATCAACAATATTGATCCTAATCTATGATCCGAAGGGGTGTCAACAAGGGTGTTGCTGATAACAATTATTATCATGCATGGTGAAATAGGCATAGAGTTGTTTTTTTATGTTGAATGTCATATGTTTATCTCAAACATAAGAGTTATGATCAAGCTGCATTTTTGTACGAAAAATTTTGCATGCTTTAGTTCACTTAATTTTTGTTTTCATTAGTTGTAACAAAATGATAGATTGTACAAAGTGTTACTCACCAATAGTTATAAATGTTTGAATTTAATCTTTTTTGTTTCAAGTTTGGTTAGTTATGCATGATTTGTTTTGCCTTCTTGGTCCTATTTATAGTAATAAGTATAAAATTGATCAGTTTTACATTTATTAGACTCGTGTGATAGATATTATTAACGAGCGAGATCTTGAAGGTGTTCATAGTTCCCAATAATACACGACTAATTTTTAAATGATTGTTTTTGAACTGTACTTTACGGGTCTTCCATTTCATCATCCACCTCAAAGTTTACTTGGTTTCAGTATCCACTTCTGGTTGATCCGTTATCTCCTAAGCATATATTAGGGCTGTAAACGAGCCGAGCCGAGCCGAGCCGAGCCAGGATGGGTTTGAGCTCGAGCTCGAAGCTTATCGAGCCGGCTTGGCTCGACTCGAAAATTTTGACGAGCTGAAAACACCGGCTCGGGTTCGTCTCGTGAAAAGCTCGAGCCAGCTCGATTTAATTTTTTTTATTTTTTTCACATTAATTTATTTATATGAAAACACAAAAAATACATTTTTAAAACAAAATACTTAATGTTTCTTAAAAGAATACATTTTTATTTTAAGAAAACCTTTTTAAATCCTAATATAAAAATAATAATCATAATAATAGTAGTAGTAGTAATAATAATAATAATTATTATTATACTATATATATATATATGTATATATATTTATGCATCGAGTCACGAGCCGAGCCAACGAACTGAGCCACGAGTTGAGCTCGAACCGAGCTAACCCTGGCTCGAGTTCGGCTCGTTTAGAATTCGAGCCGAGCCGAGCCAGCTCGCTTAGACACGAGTTTTTTTCCAGCCGAGCTTTTTTCGAGTAAACTTCGAGCGAAATTCGAGCCGCGAACTTTTTGTATAGCCCTAAGCATATTCCTCGAGCTCAGTCATTATTTGGTCATATATTTGCTATACAGAAGCTCTTGTTTCTTGTACTTTTGTTGGAGTTTCTTCAATAAGAACAAGTGCAGCTTTCTATTGAAATATATAAATTTCTGCAAGTTTATCAATCATTCATCCTAGTTCATCCGTTTTGTATATCTGATTTATCAACAATGTAGTATCAGAGTACTTGTCAATCGATCCAAGAGAAGAAGGAAAGTAGAAACGTCCTTCCTATATACATACAATCAATCGATTGAAAGCAATAAACGAAGATGGCAACGCATTTGTTGTCTTTTATGCAATAACAATCGAAAACAAGGCTACGGTTTTTGTGTGAACTCGGTTCTTGATTTTGTATTTTTGTTGTTTTTTGTATTCCAAGAAACGAGATTTTGTTTTGATTTTTGATCACGAACCAAAGGAGTTTGGGTTTTTTTAATTCGTGATTAAAATCAAACCTCATAGAAATCAAGGATTGTATTTAAATTGAAAATTTTGCAAGATCAATTTCAATCCTTGAATTAATTAAATAAAGCAAGAAAATCAAGAATCATTGTGGTTCATAGCAAGTTAAACTCCGAATATTTGTTGTTCGTTGAGTATAGCAAGAGCAAGTTTCGAATCCATTGTGGTTCGTTAAAAATAACAAGTCAAATAGAACCTATGTGGTTCATAGCAAGTTAAAAACGAACCCGCATGGTTTGTAGCAAGATTCGAACCTTTTTGGTTTATAGTAAGTTAAACCGAACCCTTGTGGTTCATAGCAAGTTAAACCAAACCCTTGTGGTTTATAGCAAGTTAAACAAACCCATTGGTTTGTAGCAAGTCGAACCTTTGGTTCAAATAGCAAGTCGAACATAATTTGTTCAAGTTGTAAGTTGAACAAATTATTTGTTCAAATAGCAAGTGCAAGTAGAATCAATTTGATTAAACTTCGTAATAAAAGACCAACCTTTGGTCAAAGCAAGTTAGTGCATAAAAATCTGATTAGCAAGTTTTTTAGGAGCACATCAAATCTAGTTAGCAAGTAGGCCAGAAGCAAGTACAACTAATTGATTAAAATTTAAAGTCTAATTAGCAAGTTGGCTGGATAATTTTTGTCAAATTCACAACAACAAGAATTTGATCGGCAAGTAGGTCTGAACCTGATTAGCAAGTTGGTTAGGAGCAAGATAAATTGGTTAGCAAGTTGGCTAGAAGCAAGCAAGAAACTTTGATCTATTTGATCAAGAAATTGATCATCCAATCACAAGCAAGTTAGCAAGAAAGAAAGAAGAAATGGCAGACGATAAAAAGCATGATAATGTATCAAGCGGTACATTAACTCGTGAACAAGGAAACATTTCACTTCAATGTCCCAAGTTGAATGAAACAAATTACACTACTTGGTCATTGTTTATGGAAACTATCTTAAAGGCCTATGGTCTTTGGGATACAGTTGATGCAAAGAATAAAACTGTGGATGAAAATAAGATTAATACAACTAAGGTAATGATACTACAAATGTTTCCTCAAGATGTCTAATGCAAGTTACACATTACTTGACTGCAAAGGAAGTTTGGGACTCAATCAAAGTCAAAACCCTTGTCTAGTTCAGAAAGCATGTTTACAAACATTAAGAAGTAAACTAGAGGCTTTGAAATGAATACAACCAAACGGGTAAGTGACTTTGCGGGAAAGTTAAGCACTATAAAAGCCAAGTTTAAAAGTCTTGGTGGTTCTTTGAAAGATAAGGCACTTGTAAGAAAACTGCTTAAGTCGGTTTCAAAGAAACTTCTACCAATCGTTGCATCTATCGAGCAATATCAAAAAATTGATACGATGCCATTTGAAGAAGCAGTTGGAAAAATTACAGCATTTGAAGAACGCATTAAAGTCAAGATGAATCAGAGGCTAATAATCAAGGGAAGCTTCTAATGGCAAGTTCAAATAATCAAGGTCGTGGTAAAGGACGAGGTAGAAACTCTAACAAAGGAGAAAGTGGATGTGGAAAAGGCATGGTCGAGGTAATAAAGATGAAAGCAAGTTCAGGTGTTATGAATGTGGTGAGCTTGGTCCTTTTGCAATCAAATGCACCAAATAGAAGAACAAGAAGAAGGACACGCAGAAAGAATCCAATCTTATCTGTGATTGATGATGAACCAACTCTACTATGAAAACAAGAGAAGCAAGTGAAAATCTCACTTAGACTATATTTAGTTTAAGGGGGAGTATTGAAATATATAAACTAAATATTAGTTTGGGTCTAGTACGTAAATATGTAAATATATAAGAGTTAAGTACGTGTTAGTAGGAAATCTAGTGGTTGGTTCTAGAGCTATATATACCCTTCATATGTCTATGTTGATGTGATTAACATATGTAAGAAAGCAAGTTGATAATAAATTGTTGCAAGTTTATCAATTATTCATCTTTGTTCATCCGATTTGTATATCTGATTTACCAACACTTTCTAGTCTATTCTTGATAGAGCAAAAACAATTGAGTTGTGAATGCACTTGAGAAAGCTTCTTTCTGTTCTAGTTATAGGCTCTCACATATTCATCATGAGCTTTTTGGTATGGAGTCCTTAGATATGTTATTGTTGAAAACCATACCACCTCATTCATTTCTTTCTCACTACCATAATCTATAAATGAGTCTCATTTATTTTTATATCTTTACCATACTTTGTAAATGGGTCAATCCCTTCACTCATCAGCTTTAATGGTTGGGATTGTACTGTTGAAATCTTCTTCTTTTAACATGGTTTTGTGATAAAGCTTTCTAAGAATTTTGTATGCAAGGATGTGAGTTGACATGTGTCTTTTAGTATTCACAAGCTTTACATATGTAATGTTTAAAAGATCAAATATGTTTAATTATTCTTTCTTCATTTCAGAAGGATGATCGATCTACCTTACGGTCCAGAAAGTATTGAATAGCTCATGACATCCCTTGCTATGATTTTTTCATCTTCAGTTACACGATGAAGAAACCTTGTATCATGATAAATGCTTGCTTGGCTTTACAAGGTTACAACATAAAACATTAGATCTTTCTTAATTTACTATGCTTCCACCCATGTATGGTACAACTGTAGTACAGACTTCTGCTGCTTTTGATATTTGTTCATCATACAAGTGTATAATTCCTTGAGTATGGCTTTCAGTAGTATGTGGTTCAGTAGTTTATGGATGTGTCTTAGTAGTCTATGGAACTTTCGATTGTTCCACCAAATTTTATTATGGTATTTTAGAAGATGGCATAATTGTAGACAGTATTTCTTCTTGTTGTTCTCTCTTTTATTTCCACTTTTTCTGTTACTTGGGCTTTAGAAGCTAACATTTATTAATCTTCAAAATTTAACAGAAATTCTGAAGAGACATCAAAATCTACGCTGATGAAGTGAATGCCAAGAATTCAGAAGTTTGGCTAATGAGTGCACTAGTGTATATATAGTTTTCAAATAGAGGCACAAAAGGCAATTCAATAGTAGCGATGGCAATGGGAGGGTTATGAGTAATCCCAATCTTATACCTGATGGTACGGCCAAAAATCGTTGGGTACGCATTGGTATTTACCATCAGGTATTGTACATACCCATGGGTGGGTCATCTGGTATACCCGTTAAGATTATAAAAATTACTCGCTGGATATACCTATTGGGTATCAATAGGAATTAAGACATCATATAAAACTATATTTTCAGATACATACTAGAGAATATTTTCGGTTAACCCCTTTTTGTTGATGTTCTGCTGCTACTACTAGTCTTTAATTTTAAGGACAAATATCAAGTTATAATATAACTTTTTATGATATTATATAGTGAAATATTATGGAGATTAGTAACTTATATTTAACACATAATTTTATAAAGATATAACATTTAAATTATATATAATATAATTATTAAGCAAAATAAATCAAATAATTAAATAGTTTCAAGTATATAGTCGGGTATGCTTAAACGGGTAACTAGGTTGGGTAAACGAGTATGCAATGCAATCCTATACCTGTTCTATACCAGCAGAAAAAATAAGAATTAGTCCCATACCCAGTTATCCAACCCCATGTCCATCCCAAACATCTCAGGTTTCGGGTATTCTTATTGGGTTTGGGTTTGATATACGTCCTTATTTAGTAGTTAGAGAGAGTAGTTTAATGATAATTTCACTTGAACTTTCTTTGGCTACTTTATGATCTTCTTCCCTTTTATGGGTATCATCATCTCGAATCCCAGATGAACATTTTGGAGTTGAGGAGGAATGGATGATTAAAGGTTCTTGTGTTAGTGGATATGGTTGAGGACAGACCACTGCTGGAGATCTTTGAAGAATGAGAATCAAGAATGGGTACCCGACTCA
The DNA here is from genome assembly GCA_025506415.1 of Flaveria robusta. NCBI lineage: Eukaryota > Viridiplantae > Streptophyta > Magnoliopsida > Asterales > Asteraceae > Flaveria > Flaveria robusta. The sequence goes on along the minus strand of CM046459.1, from coordinate 8,474,110 downwards.
CAAATTTGGTGGATAATTCTTTCAAACTTGAATTTGGTGTTTCATATTTCCCTCATCCACATAAGTGAAATCTTTGGGACCAACTGAGATTATAGGCCTTACTTCTGCAATCTCACCATCAGATGTGGCTTCATGGCCTCATGGTTTCCTCAATTTGAGAAATGTCTCAATTAAAACATGCATTTCATGATATCATGGTAGGATCTTAACAATTTTACTAATGTTGTTTTGATCACTTGGTGAGTTGAGAGTAGTATTAACCCTTCCCCCGTTACTAATTTCATTTTATCTCCCAACTCTCCAATTAATATTTGTTATAAATTTTGGGGTATGTTAAGAATTTCTTTGAAGAAGACACATTCTCAATCATGTTTAAGAAATTATATTTAAAATGTTGTATTTATCTCACTACTACAAAATAGAGCAATTGCCACCAAAATTTAAGACCAATAAAACGATCACAAAATTTGGGACCAAACAAGAGTTGGTGGCAAAATGGTCTCAAAATAAGCGACCAAAGAAGATTTGGTAGTAAAATAGTCGTAATATTTGCGACCGTTAAAGCGGTATCGCAAATTGGATGCAGAAAAAAAAATTATTACAAAAATAAAACAAAAGTTTTAATGTTGTGGCAAAGCAGTCAATAATTCTAAGACCGCCTAACTAAGATTGCAAAACGATAGCAAAACTTGCAACCTTTTTGCCACCAAAATTAAAACAGTGACAAAATTAGCGACCAAACAAAATTTGGTGGCAAAATGGTATCAAAATAAGCGGCCAAACAAGATTTGGTAGCAAAATAGTCGCAATATTTGCGACTGTTAAAGTGGTATCGCAAAATGGTCGCAAATAACAAAATTATTACAAAAATAAAACAAAAGTTTTAATATAGTGGTAAAGTGGTTGATAATCTAAGACCGCCTAACTACGATCGCAAAACGATAGCAAAATTTGTTTTGTGATTTAAATCAATACGATTACAAATTTAACGACCAACAAGATTCAATTATTACTAGCTAAATGGACGCAAAAATAAAAATAAGAATAAGTTTAAAATAAAGGATATATTGATCACATAGTGATCCTAAATATTTAAACAATAGAAAAATTATAAAAATAAAACTCAAAAATTTATGAAATTTCAACAAAATAGAAGTTAAAAGAAAAAGATCAAAGTATTGAATTAAAAAATAGACTCAGTCTTATCTGTTTGTTTGGAAAGGAACGAAATTCACTCTGAATTTCATTTCATTCAATTATCTTAGATGGAAAGTTTGAAATTTAAATGAATTATAAAACTTAACCATCTTATTCTTCTTTATTAAAGAAGCAGTTGTGCCATGTATTATTATTTAGTTTTGATTATATTTTACAAACCAATTATAAGGAAGATTTCTATTCATTTGACAAGTTTCCATTCCAATTCCTTCAATCATAGTCTACAAACTATATGGTCATGGGCTACTTAATACTGGCTCGCTATAAGCTCGATATGTGAACCTTATGCTCGAGCTCATTCATTATAAGTAGGGATTTGTTCTTGATATACAAAAGGAAATGTAGTTACCTAAACATTTTTGTTTAATGAACCAGGAGGTATCTTTTACACCAAAATTAGTTATTTGAATAATATCTTTCGGATCGTTATACCAATTAATTAATAAAAACACAAATTGGTGAGTATTTTAATTATTAGGTTTTTTGTAAAACATATACTAACAAAATTCAAATTGGGCAAACAATTTTAAATTCTGATTCGTCATCGTAAGCACCCAACATACCTTGCTATTTTTCTTCAACCCCTTATTTATATCATCAATTATTCTCTCTCGTCTTTTTCTAAATTTTAAGGAGTGGAATTAATATTATGATTTAATATTTTCTTTTGTAAAAAGAGGTAATGTATTGCAAACGACAATTTTTGTTATTTTTGAATCAAAAAGAAATAAATAAAGAGAAAAGGTATATGATTTCCCCAAATATACATATGAACAAAAACATTTTTCTCTCGTATACTTGCAACTATTTATAATCATTCCTCACTGGTTCACTCTCGGACTGTAATTAAGAACCGAATAGCTTCATATATGATTTTATAGTTTAAAAACTAAAAATAAAAGAAATATATAATAATTAAAACCTAATTAGATTTAAATTTATTAAATATATAAGAACAAATATAAAGTTAATTAAATTAAACACAGCTATAAGCCATATTGCTTTATTGAAAGATGCAAATTATTACCATTTATTCACGTATCTCTTTAGTCTCTGTCTCATTCAAACAAAAAATTGAAGCTTCAATTCCGATCTAAAAAAGGATGCTTCGTTCAAGCAGCTAACATCTCTGACGAACTCCGGCAACACCGTTGGTTTTCTTCTTCAAATCTATAGAGATCTGGTCTGACCCGGTCACGGGCCAACCGGTCCAACCTGTAAACCGCAAGAACCGGCCGGTACCAATCAACTGCTATCAAATATGTATCTCGATCTTGAATTTACTTGAAACAAATTTGTGTGAATAGATCAGGATGTTAACCCACGTTTGGATCGTTGGTTTTTGCCTCCTCAAACCCATCGGTTACCCTCACAAAAAACCTTCATCATCTTTGCTTTTGTTCAAGCGAACAAACAAGGTATAGTTAGATTTGTATCTTCTCTTCAAACCCTTTCGTTGGAATTTTTATGTGAATGTTTGTTAACCCGTTTGGGTAATGTTCGCAGCCCTGACACGCAACTGTGTACAACTACAATTGCCTTTTACTGCTTAGGTTTTGTTCGTTGATCGACGAGCCACAATCCTCGCTATAATTAGTAGTACCCAGGTAGCAAAATGGTAGCTATAATTAGTGTCTAGTGGTCGCACAATGGTGGTAAAATGTTGGTCTTAAAATCGTAGCAAAGAAATACAAATAGAGACGGCACAATATTTTAGACTGTTTTTGTGGTCGCTACAACTAGGTCGCAAACTATGTTAGTGGTTGCAAATTGGTGGCAACAGGGCAACTGCCACCATCGATTTCCCCACCGCGATTTTAGTGGCAAAATGGTCGCAACAGAGCAATTGCTACCATTTTGCGACAGAATGTGTGGTGGCGAAAACTCTGTTTTGTGGTCGATCTCTCTTTATCAGTCCATATATAATAGAAGCTAGATCCAATAGAATCTGATCCCAAGCCCGAGTTTTATTTGATAGACACCAAAGAAAGACGTTAATGATATATCTATTGTTGTGCGTGTAGGTGTTTAAAAAATTCAAGGCTCGTAGCTCGCTTGAAAATATCTTGAAAATAACTCACTTGATATTGGCTTGGTTTGTAAATAAGAAGAGCCCATGCCACGCTCTACTCAGCTCATGGCTCGCTCGTTGGCTCGCTCATGAGCATGCTCATTGGTTTGTTTAAACTGAATGCTAATTTTTATAAATAAACCAAATTTATGTGATATTATTTTAATAGATCATAGACATATGGTCAATTTGATATAAAGGATAATAATAATTTATTAAAATACCAATCTCAAATCATTGTTTCAATGAGTTAAGTTAAATGAATATATATTGCTTTATTATATATATAACGAGCCGAGCCCAAGCTAACATATTAGGATCATTAAGTTAAACAAGCCAGCTTGGCTCCACTCAATTTTTGAATGAGTAGATCCTAAGCCCATCCTGCCCCGGCTCGTTTACAATCCTAGTTGTGCAATATCATTCAGCCAAGCCCGAGCTCACATATTAGGCTCATTAAGTTAAACAAGCCAGCTTGGCTCCATTCAATTTTTAAATGACAAGATCCAGCCTACCCTGCCCGGCTCGTTTACAATCCTAGTTGTGCCAATACCATTCCCTCTTTAAAGGTTGAAGTGGGCCGGCCTCTTTCATATCTCATTTCTTCAAGTGTGGCATAAACTTCCTCTTTTATGAAGGAAGTTTTTCTAGTAACATCATCTAGTTGTAAGTGTTTCCTGATTGTCGCAGAACTGGCAGTCTAAAATGTTCATTTACATTTGCTTTCATATGTTTGGTTCCTTCTGCCATGTCCATACGCAAGTGTTCTAGCATTGTCGAATGTGATATTTTAAGTTTTTAGGAGATATTGTAATGCTTATGTCAATAGCTTAGGTTGTCTGTACTTTGTATTTTGTTTACACGGTCTTGTATAGTTGTGTTCATTTGTCAATAGTTGTTTTGCATGGATTTGTCAAGTGTCAAGCGAAATTGGTTTATTGCGCTTGAGGCACAATTAGTTAGTTTCGTGTGTACTCATGTAAGGCGAAATTAGCTGATGTTTTGCTAGTATAAATAGCCCAGTTGTCCTCTTATTTGGATGTCTTGAAGCTGCTGTAACAGAGAGAGTTGATGTAACTGAGAGTTTATGCTAATAAGAATTACACGTTTATAGTTACATCTCATGTTGAAATCTCGTTATACTTTGTTTGATTGATCTCTTCACACATGACACATATTGCTTAGAATTCCACATTTAATTATATGCTTGGGACAAAAACTAGAAGATCCAAGTGGTACAAGGGACTTACTATTAAACTATATTATTATTAGGATTTAGTATCGATTATTATTAGGGTTGAGCCCACGGGTCCGGTTTAGTTTTCTAGGGTTTCTTATAAACTCTATATAATATAGCTGTAACCTATCAATAATAGTCATTCAGTCTTTTACCATCTGACATGGTATCAGATCCTTAGGGTTCTGGGTATCTTCTTCTCCACTGCACCATCACAAAAACATACAAATCCTAGCTGTCGCCACCGAGTTCAAACCCTAGACAGGGCGGTGTGCCGCCACCGTCGCCGCCCTGTCCCACCTTTGTTTTATGTTCGTTTCTTCTCTATTTTCTAGTGTCAGTTGAATAAAGCTTTGTTATCGGTTGAATATCTAAAACTATTATCTATCTCCATTCTTTTAGTTAGTTCACATTCATTCTCTTGGTCTGTTTTTGGATTATGGTTTTTAACGTGCAGCGGTCACTATATTTTTTTTTCTTTCTTTTTCTTTTTATTTATCGGTGTTTTAGCTGCACCAAGGATCACGGTCCACGCACATCGATCTCAAGCTACGGTTTGATTTGATTTTTTTTCTTTTTTTAGATCTACGGATCTTATCTTCTAATCTACAGATCCAAGAGAACGCCATTTGACCAGGGTCACCGGTCTTGTTTTATTTTTTATATCTACATATGTCATCTCTTGATCTACGGATCCAAGAGACTGTCTCTTGCTAGCCTCGAGACAACGCCAACGACTACAGTCGTCAATTATTTGTTATCGTTCCGGAAATGAAGAACCAAGAAACTATTAAGCGCACTATGGATAGCACAATCAACCAAAATTTGGATGACAACATCAATCCCAATATTAATTATTGGCAAAAGTTTGAATATTCAATTTGATCGAAGCATGTATATCTTAATATAATTAATTTTATGTTATTTTATGTTTTCCAGTCGTAGCGTACGGTTACTTCCGCTACGACCGCGGTACGCTATGACTGCGGGGGAGTATTAAACTATATTATTATTAGGGTTTAGCCCACAGGCCCGATTTAGGTTTCTAGGGTTTCTTATAAACTCTATATAATGTAAACGTAACCTATCAATAATAGTCATTCGGTCTTTTACCATTTGACACTTACAACTGGTATTAGAGCATATGCTCATGATATGAGAAGTTTTTGTATGTCTCATATATGAATATTAGTATGAAGAAAGGAAAGGTTATGACCGAGAGATGAGAATATTTGCAGTTCTTACAAAGGCATTACCAAAAGAAGTCTTCCATAACTTCAAAAAGTTCAAGGCTAAAATGGATTTATTGATACACTTCAGAAAAGATGTGAAGGGAATTTCTGATTTAAGTAAGAACATACAAGATTTGGTGAAGAAACAATTTGTCCATTTCAAATATTTGGAAATTGAGACCGTTGAGGAGATTAGCACAAGATATTTTCATTTGTTGAGTGAGTTGGTCGAAGCATGAGGTGGTGTATACCAATGAGGAAAAGAATAGATTCTTCGATGCTCTACCACCTATGTTTGAAGTTTATACAACTTTGATTAAATATCATGATAATTTTAATGAAATGTTTGTTGAAGATATAATTGCCTAGATTCAAGCATATGACATGAATATAAATAATAAAGGGGCTGTTTGAAAAGATCTGAACCAGTAAGTATAAATCAGTAAGACGTCTGGTTAATAGACTCTGAACCATGTAATTGTTGTTTGGTTGAATCTCGGAATAGATGTGTAGAATGACTATTTTACGCTTCTGTAATATTTTGTGCTGAATGAATGTATCCGTTTGTTTAGATTTCTGAATGACTGTAATGAATGATAAATAACTATAAGAAAATTACAAAATATCAATAGAAATCAAAATACAACATACTAAAATTCAAATACAACATATTAAAATCCAAATTCAAATTAATCAAAATACAACATACTAAAATTTAAGTACAACATACTAAAATCCAAATGCAAATTTAGTTTGCTTACAAATATTAATCACTTGAAACTAATTGACTAGTTATCTCATCACGAAAAATTTTCATTTACTCAATGCCTTGTGAATGCCATTTGTCATGTTATATCGTGAATGAACTGGCCATCATTGTTACCACCTTTTGCTTCTGCAAATACTATGTTCTCGTCGTATGCCATAAATAACTGATCATGAATATTGTATTTTCATATAAAATTATGGACGGCGAAACAAGCAATAACTATATCTCTTTGAATTGTAAAAGAAAAGGGGGTGATTTGGTTTAAGATTGGGAATCTTGCCTTTAACACACCATATGCATGTTCAATAACATTTCTGAATTGTGTGTGAGCATGATTGAATCTTTCTTCCTTAGTTAACGCATGTTGTCGTCGAAAATCGGCTAACAAATATTACGGTATGGAGTCATAAATCCATGAGTGTTGGAGTATGCAGCGTCGCAATGGTAATACTTGTTTGTAACGTTAGTAACAAAGGTATTACATAAAAAAATATTGTATTTAGTAAACAAATTTAAACAATGATTTAGAATCTGGTGGGGGGAAAGGAAACCGGAAGTCGGTTTAAATGCAACTTCTTTTAAACTCAAGAATCATCTGCAATGCCCATGCGAATGTGAATATCATATCAAAATCATAAATTTCTAATGCATTTTGGTTGCATTCACCTTTTCCTCTTCCTCTGTAAGGAGTCTATTGATCAACCGGTACGACTGCATGTATAAGAGTTCCATCTAGCATACCTATAACTCCTGGAAATATTTGTTTTAGCCTTCTATCCCTTTTTGAAGTATTTGTGATTCCATTAGAAGATGTAGGAACTGTAACTTCTCTTGCAAAATTCATCATTGCATTTAGGACCTCATGAAAACATCTATGATTTGTTTATGTTAAGTGGTGAAATCTTCGTTTAACTATCCAAAATTGTTCATTATGACCTATGACAATCAAAAACATAGCAAGCTTTTTTTCAAAGGTTATCAACCTACCACTTTGCAACCATTTTTTTGTTGAAAATAATTGCATAATAGTATATATGCTTCACGTGATAGACGCATCATTTCATGACATTGTGTAGAAGATCCATGCAATAGCTCTTGTGTGTATGCATGACTGGACAATGTTGTTTTCAAGTCTCTTATCCTTTTAGTTCTTCTTATGGCTAACCGTAACCATTGCCAACAAAGTAAAATGAAAACGATAACAATTCAAAACAAGCATAAACATATAAACATAATCAGTTAAAAACATCCATAAACACATCATCCATTACATCCATCAAACCAATTAAAAACATTCATAAAACATATCATCCATTACATCCATCAAAACAATTAAAACACATAAACATATTATCCAAATAACTAACCATCACATTAAAAAAACCCATAAATATATTATCCGAAAAACTTATCCAACACATAAAAAAAAACCCATAACATATCATCCAAAAACCTATCCATCACATGAAAAAAAAATCTAAAGATAGAATCAAAATAGTCCATATTTTGCTCCTGGATTTTTAATCCAAAGCTCCCATGTCTACAGCTGTAGTCGCAACCACACCTTCTTTATGTCAACACTTTCACCGAAAAGAAATAGTGCCATTTGATATTTCGCATCAAACATGTCCCACCCCAAACTCTCTAGCTTGTCCGTACATCCATCCATATCATTAGAAAAATTCTGTTTTTCAATCAACATCTTTGCAACCTGGGATATTTGATCCCCAACTTCTACTAGCTTTGATAATTTTGCTTTATCTTTTTGTTTCTCCTTTTTTACCTTTAGATCGAATGGTTGACTCCTCACTCACACCTGTAGTTGGGCTTTTTTCTTTTATTTTTGGACCGATTAGAAGACTCTTCACTGATACCTAGTTCCATTTGAGTGCAATCAATGTCATCAAGACCATCTACATTTTGATCAAACACTTCATTAGAAGGACGAGAAAGTGTTGAAGATGGCTCCCAACTCTCAAACAATTGAACACAAAGATATGGTAAGAAAGAGGCGTACTTCTCAAAGCTTCTACATATTTGTTGGACTGTGTGAAAAATATTATAAAACTATATAAGATTATTGAAATATAATAATTATTATCTAAAAATATTAACAAAATACCTCATCTCTAATTGCCATTCTTCTTCCGACAAGTTAAAAGCGTTTGTTATAGGATTACAAACATTGTTGGTTTTGTTTTTTACCTTTGTCTAGGCCCCAAATTTAGCTTTTAGATAATCATAGCGATTCTACATTTGTCTTTGATCCGCTATAAAATTGTGTTTTGTTTTCAGTTCATCTGCTACAGTCTTTCAAGAAATTTGCTTAAGACTCCTACCCTCACGTCCATGAAGTGTCTATTTATGGACACATGTTTGCAGAAAAGTTTTTTCAACCCCTCTTGCTTCCAATTAATCATAATCTGTTTTTGAGCCATTTTCTTCAAACAATACAAATACATAAAAGGAAACAAACTTAAAGACTACCATAACGAGGATCTTTAAGCAAAAACATAAACTAGAAAAATACAACTTTTATAATCAACCAACATCTTTAATCCAAAATAACCCAACTTTCATAAACTACTAACTTCTTGAATCAAAACAAACCTAACTTCCATAAACTAGTAAAACCTAACTTCTATAAACTTTGAGTCAAAACAAATAAAATTTTTATTAACTAGTTTTGTAATCTATCAAAATCTTAGAATCAAATAAAACCCAACTTTCATGAATCAAACCAAACATAACTTGAATCAAATCAACAAAAATTTTATAATCTATCAACATCTTGAATCAAATAACACCCAACATTGTTTTTGTGATGAACCATTCAAATCTGAATGGAATGGTTAAGAGGCTATGTTTTCTTTTGAAACAAACACATTCATCTGTTACCGGTTTAGAGGTAGCATCTTAATAAAACCATTAAAAGGCTACCAAACAGCCCCAAAGCAACTTATTCTGATTAGTTTTTCGATCCCGAATGCTATTATTGTCACACCTCAATTTCTATAAACGAGGTTTTACCGTTAGACACATGACATACCGGATCTCAATCTAAAGTTCCAGCAAACGATAGAGTAATTACAAAACATAGCATTTAATATTATTAGATAAACCCAAACCATAGTTTAGTAATAAGTTCAAGAAAACATTTGAGAAAGCATAATTAGTTAGACATTCATAAATTTAAACAGCGCAAAACACGCGCAACCCGAATAAATGTAATTTATAGAAAACATTGTATAACCGATTGAACAGACCAGAAATGTGTGAAGTGATGCAATGCTCCTAATCGTGTGCACCTTAATAACCTTAAAAAACATGCTAAAATGTCAACATGTGGTTGGTGAGTTCATAGGTTTTAGTAAACAGTAATGTAATGAGAAAACAGATATAGTAAACAAAGTATATCAAGTAGATAACTAGTCTACATAGCAAGTTACATAGTGTATGAAGTTCGTAACTGAAGTTGACAAATAGTGAATGCCTTGGCTGTGGTTACTAGACCACAACAATAGAAATTAGGTTAATTAAACACCTTTTTAACATGCAGTCATGCTAGCACGACTAGGTCGGGTGGGGTTTGTCAAATCAAATAGATCTACTCAGAATTACCTCACTAAAGTACATAAATTAATGGTTCGAAAGTGAGGACTTAAATTGATACAATGCTAGTAAACAAGCGATAATACAGTAATACTGATCTAATGAAAGAACATTTAAAAATAACATGTTTCTTTTCCTCAAGAAGAGTACAATGAAAACGGGGTTGTAAACTCACCTTGAATGCATAGAGATAATTATGCTATTACTTATTCATCCTTCAAGCTCAGATGGTGCACTTGTATTGTTTTTTGGAAATAAAGCTCTAGAGTCTTCCAGCCAACAACATTATGAACACTATTCTCATAGTTGTTCTAATTTACTAGTTAAAAAATCCAACCACATTTCAACTTTGATTTTGGGCATTTTGCAACAGAGTGTGAAAAACCAAAGAATCCTTCTTCTAGTTTTACAAGGCCCAATCAGACACCTCAACAATCTCAAGGGCCAATTCCACCTTCAATCCAAGTGGAGCAACTACTTTAAAAATCACCATCTACTCCTACAGCTTTAGTGTCACAATAAGATGATAGTTATGATTGGAGTCCATCTTAAAGAAACAACATATAGTCAAGCTTTCATGACAGAAATCAAGGATGATTAGAAAAACGTAGTTGAGCACTAAGATCATGCATACATGACAAAGGAGAATGACGTAGATTTTGATTCCTTTCGGAATCAACGCACTAGGTGCATTGAGTTGGTTGGGAAACTTGGCAGATGTCAAGATGGCATTCGAAACTATAAATGTGATAATGAGAATCTTTATCAAGCTAATAAGAAACTTAAATAAACTAAAAAGCTTTTAAAAAGTAAAATTTTAAGGTTTTAAAAAAGGCATTCATAATCTAACAATTAAGGTAACCGAACAAAAGATGCATCTTGATGCAGCTTTTGGGGAGTTTAATAAGAAGTATATTGAGCTTGCTAAATCCCAAAGTAATGTGATTCATCTTTTTTGAGATATTGAATATTCAAGAGCTCAACTTTTGTGTCGTCTCACATTACTAGTCCGAACATCTCAAAGATAGATAAAAAATGTATTGGGATTTCACTCAATACCTCCACTAATGAGTGAAAATTACACTCCACGGCCTGATGATGCTATCATTACACAGTTTATGAGATATCTGATATTTCTACTTGTAATTATTTATGTGATCCTACTAGTGCTTGTTATTCTTCATGTGTGCTATTTCTTATGATGTTGATGTATTTGCTTGCGAGTCTAGGAGTGTGAAGTCTGAGTTAGTGAAAAGTTGGACAATGTTGGTAGTGAGGAAAAATATGTTAGTGATCAACCTGTGTTTGAGCAAACTATAGTATGTAACCATCATGGAGATGGAAAAAAGGTGGAAGTTCAGAAATCAAAAAATGATTGTATAATTATTGAGGATGTTGATATTTCAAATGAAATAAAAGTTTAGAAAAATGTAAATATCACAAGTGATAATTGCATTATGATTGAACCAGATGTTGTTATCTTTTAAACTATAAAAGGTAATAACAAATTGTTTTGATAACTAAAAGAGTTTTCAAACAAATCAACCTAATGTTCAAAAAGATTTTTTGAAATTAAAACAGGTTGAGAGTATTGTTTTTAAAATGCCTATCTTCTCTAAAAGACATGCAAAACCTCGATAGTTTTAGAATGTAAAACCAATTGAAGGGAACACCACCTTCCTATAGATTGTAAAACCAATTAAAGGTGGATATGTAGCATTTGCGGGTGACAAAGGTGGTCATATTACAGAAGAAAGAACTATGTTAGATGGAACGTATAGTCTTGAAAAATTAAATTTGTTGAATAGATTCAACACAATCTTCTAAGCGTTTCCTAAGTTTGTGAAAAGCAATACACAATTCACTTCAATGATTCTGAATGCCTTGGGTTAAAAACCTAGTTTTGTTATTCCCGAGGATTGAATTTTTAATGCACACACCAAGAAAAAAAACACTTATGTGTTAGACATGAGTATTGTTGCATTTACTATTGTGTCTACATGTTTGTTGTCAAAAACATCAAAGCACAATTCATGATCGTGGCACCGTAAAATGGGGGCAAACTAACTTTAGAAAAATGAATTTCTGGTTAAAAATGATGTGATTACTAGTCTTTGAATTTAAGTTTTATATGTCTGCTGATTGTTTATCTTGCAAGAAAGGTAAACAACATAGAAAATCTCATGAATTAAAGTTTATCAATACTATTTATACAATATTGGAACTATTGTATATGGATTTGTTTGGTCAATGGTAGGCCTTGTCTTGTTGTAACTAAGGATTATTCTTGTTTTTTGGGTTTATTTCCTTAAGGCAAGAGCAAGAGGATAGAGACTTTAAAGCATTTATTTTTTCAAATTAGAGAATATTTTTCAATTAAAAATCAAGCACATCAAGAATGATAATGGAATTGAGTTTAAGAACCATGAGATGGAATCGTTTTGCTTGTTGAAAGGCAGATATCAGTATTTCAGTGGTGCTTATGTTTCTTAGCAAAATGTGTAGTTGAACAGAAGAATAAAATTTTGATCTAAGACCCAAGAATGATGCTAGCTGATTCTAGGCTGCGGCTGTGAATACAACATGCTATGTTTTCAATCAAATTTGTACTGTTAAAAGACACAATAAGACTTTCTATGAATTATTGAGTAATTGAAAACCCAATTTATTTCAACTTTAACCTTTTGGGTTTCCGTGCACTTTATTAAAACCAAAACCAAAAGATCAATTGTCAAATTTGATGAGAAAGTATCCGAAGGATTTTTTCTAGGATTTGCTACATACTTGTATGACCAACGAGTTTTTAACAAAGTATTGATTCGAGTTGGGGAATGGTATCATGTTGATTATAATAAGTTTTATATCCCTAAATAATTCAATCCTAAATAGGGTTTTGATTATGATTTGTTGTTTAAGTCTTTTAATGACCTCACTATTGTCTTTAGATGACACTTACTTGATTTATTGATGTGCACATGAAGATCTACCAAGATCTAATGTTCCTTTGACAGTTTCAAGTAACATTCCATCAACTTCAACATCCCTAGAAACATCTTCTGATGGACCATAGATTCAACCTGATCACGATGCCAAAGTTTTTCAAGATTCTATTAATGATTCTAATCAACTTCTTGAAGTACCATCAATGAATGCACCATAAGAGTGGGAGATGCAAATGAACTTGGATGCTATAATGCAATTCGATGAAATTTTGGCTTTATGCATTCATAAAACCTTTCAAAGGAAAATATTATCGGTGATTTAAACCAGTGTGTTCAGACTCATCAACGAAGTGCAGCAAAAAATACTTGTTTATTTTCAACCATTCGGGATTCTTAACGAATGTTTATATTGTTGCTTTATTTCTCAAATTGAGCTAGAGAATTATGAAGTAGCTATAAGGGATAGTAATTGGATTGAAGCAATGCAAAGCAAATTTGCTCAATTTGACAAGTTAAAGCTTTGGTAGTTAGTTGACTTACCAGATGGTGTTTGTCTAATTGACACAATGTGGATCTTGAAGTGATAAAAGGATGATCTTGGAGTCATTATGCATAACAAAGCTTGGCTTGTTGTCCAAGGTTTCAATTAGTAAGAAGGAATAGATTTTATCAAGTTCATGCCCTTATGGCATGCCTTAGGCCATTCTCTTGTTCTTAGCTTTGCCTCATTCTAGGGCTTTAAAATGTGCTAGCTTGATGTCAAGTGTGCATTCTTCTATGGAACAATGAAAGAAGAATTTTATGTATGCTAGCCGCCTGGTTTTGAAAATCTGTATTATCCAAAGAAGGTCTACAAGCTTGATAAAGCTTTATATAGTCTTTGTCACACTCTTAAAATCCACATGCGAGATTTTACCGCGATGCATGTGAACAAACCAGGATCCAATCCATTAGTTACTCTCAATGATCCTTAAATGAACTTTCAAAAATAGACCTCAAAATTTATACGTTTTAAAATACTATGGAACTATAAGTTAAACACCCAAACCAAATGTTCAAAAGTAAATGCACAAAACACGCACCCAAAACCATAGTTAAGATGTAACGTATAACCAATGTTCAAAAAAATAAATGTTTGAATGCATGCTTTACTTGTGTTGTGATCCTACATGCACGTGCTACTAACAACTTGAGAAATACATACTAAAGTGTCAACACAAAGGTTGGTGAGTTCAAGAGTTTATAAATAAGCAAAATTAGTTGTGTTTGTAAAACATAAGTAAGTGTACTGAAACAGATAGCTAGTCTAAATGATAAGCCATAACAATAGTGTCTTCGCGATCGAAGTGGACTAAGTTCGTTTATTTTCCTTCCACCACGACTTACCGAGTTGTGACAATGTGAAAACAACTATGTTGGTGTGCAAAACTAAATAAATTACCATAGTGTTTAGTGTTTTCAATGAAAAAAATGCTTAAATTTGTCAAAATAGGATATTTGACTCACATCAATGATCAAATCAAACCAAGTGGGAATTAACAACATCAACACAGTGCGAATTAAGAAAAGTCAAAGTCAATAGAAAAGTTACAGTGCAAACATCAAATCAGTCAACATCTGTTAGAATCATTAAATTCTAACAATTTAAAATTTAATGTTGGTAAAGTATTAGTTAATTCGGGTGAAGGAAACATAAGCATTTTAACCAATGCGGGTATTAATTTGATGAAAATAATTTTGAGTGTTAAACATATGCTAGTAACAGTGTTATACCCAAATGCGAATGACTAAACACTTATACAGATAAGTGTTGTTCACCCGCATTTCATTAACGCGGTGAACAGTGTCAATGCAGGTAATAGTGTAATTATGCCTAGATCTTGAAAAGTTTCCAAGTTATTGCACCCCAACTAAAGTGAAAACACCAAGGGCGTGATGAAATTGAATCATAGCACAAGAATAAAGAGTACTAAAGAAAATTACTTATTAAAACCAAATAAGTCTTTATTTTATTCAATACCTAACTAGGTCCAACTAAAGCTTGTCCTTGAAACCTAACATGAGCAGAGCAACGAACTTATTTACCTTACCTGAAAACATGCTAAAGTATGTCAACTAAAAAGTTGGTGAGAACATAAGTTTATAAGTATACATATAATATAATACCATGTATAAACCAATAAACAATTTTCAATACAAATAATTAAACTATTATACATGAGTGCACAAGCAACACTAGTAATTGAATGCTCTCTCGTTTAATCTCAAGACATAAGAGGTCAGACTAATAGTATGTTTGTGTAATATGTAGTTTTTGAACATCCAGCATCTTCCATGTTAAAAAGAATATGTAGACTCAAAGGACGCTCGGGATTTATTGGTATGCATTAACCCGAGTACCAAATGGGCTTTTTAGGCCAATAGAATCACCAAAAAAGGAATTTTTATTAGAGAGATATGGTTGTCCGAAGTTGGCCATGTGAATCTGTCAAAATCCAAAAAGTCAAGCATGATATGCTTAAGCAACGTTTTGAAGATTTCATGTTTATTTGATCCTTTGATCTATCTTATATCTATGATTACTAAACAAAAATTCTATTTAATCATAGATCCAATATAGTTATAACTGAATTTTGATAAAACAAATATGGAAAAGTATGAACACGAAGAACACGAAGAACACGAAGAACACGAAGAACACGAAGAACGCGAATAATAATAAAATTTACTTGATAGGGAAGGCTTATTGTATCTTCAAAATAGGCTTTATGGGTTGAGATTTGTTGCTATAGGAGCTCTAGATTTAGATTTTGGTGTAAAAAATAATGAGAATAAGACCTTCCATTTATAGTTTAAAAATCAGTGTTTTAGGTTTCAATTAGTTTTGATTTTCTTAATATTTTATTACTAAAAATTACTTATTTTCGTAAGGATAGGATGAACGAAATTTGTATGATATTTTAGAGTTAGTATTAATTTGATTTAATATTTGTTAGATTTAGGACAATTACTAGTTAGTTATTTATTAGTTTATTATACATATATATATATATCACTTAAATGATTAAAATAATAAAATAATATATATAACTTTATAATTATCCGTAGATATATATATATATATATATATATATATTTATATGTATCATTATATTTAGATAATTATAAGACTTAATTTAATTAATTCAATCATTCTTCTTTTAATAAAAGTTACATATGTAACCCTAAGTTACACGTGTAAAATTTTGCACTTATACTTATATGTATTTTGCTTATGATGTAATTTAGCATTGTTTTTGACTTTGATTAATGATAGACACTTCCAAGTTATTTTTCTAGCAAGACCTACTATTTAGACACGTGCGGTCATAGAAGCACACTAACATACAATAGTTTCAAAATAATCACAATGCATAGAACATGAGATAATTTTCATAAAGGTTCTTCAATCCAGTCAAGGTTACCTATGGAAGTACTAGAATCATTAAAGAGTCAAGAAAGTAGGTTAAGCATGAAAAACAAGGATGCTACAGTCTCCCCTAGTTAAGAAAATTTTATCAATACCTTGTCTAGGGTTTCTAGAATCAGTTTAGGCCCATCAATTTTAATTATCTCCGATCTTAGTCCAACACACATGTGAGCGGCATTTTCTTCCATACAATTCCTTAAATGGTGCACACTTGATGCTGCAGGTATAGCTGTTGTTATATAAGAATTCAATGAGGGGTAGATGAGTATCCCAACTAACACCAAAGTTAATTACGCAAGCTTTAAGCATATCCTTATAAGTTTGTATAGTTCTTTTGATTTGCCCATTGGTTTGATGATAGTAAGTAGTGCTAAGATCCACACGTGTTCCCAAGGATTTTTGTAATGTTTGCGAAAACCTAGAGGTAAAGCGACTGTTTTCATAACAGATGATGGATAATGGAACACTATGTCGAGTCACGATCTTGTTGATATAGAGTTTGGCTAACTTCTTTAGCTTGTAGTCCTCACGGATAAAGTGAAAGTGAGCAGACTTAGTCAACAATCGTATGACCCTAATTTAGTTATGTCCACTAGAGGTTTTGGGTAGTTTTGTGATAAAATCTATGGAAATTTATTCTCATTTCCACTAAGGAATTTCATACTATTGGTGTAATCCTAAAGGTTTCTAATTTTTAGCTTTAACCTTCGAACATGTGAGGCATTTTCCAACATATAGGGTAATGTCATTTTGCATTCCTAGCCACCAATAATATTTCCTCCGGTCCTAATACATCTTATTAGAGCCTAGATGAATTGATTATCATGACTTGTGAGCTTCATTGATGATAAGTTCTCAGAGATTATTAGAGTTAGGAATCTTTATTCGTCCCATGAAGTAGAGGATTTGATCAAACCTAATTGATGCTTAGCTATACTTGGCAATTCTTTGTTCAAGTCATCTCTTGCAAGGGCGTGTTTCTACGCTTGTAGAATTTGATCTTTGAGATTCGTTTGAACAATTGCACCTAATGCACGAATGCATGAGGGTTTGATTCTCTCTTTTTGACTGAGTGTGTTAGCTACAACACTTTCTTGAACTTGGTAATAGTAGAATTCATAATCATAGTCATTTAAAAATTTCTCCTAATGTCTTAATCTCATGTTGAGTTCTTCCTAATAAAAAATATGCCATAGACTCTTATGTGATTGGTGTAGATGACATACTTGTTACGGACAAGTAGCGTCACCAAATCTTTAGGGAAAATACTACAATACGTAACTAAAGATTATGAGTAGTGTAGTTCTTTTCATGGA
This sequence comes from Flaveria robusta, assembly GCA_025506415.1. Classification (NCBI taxonomy): domain Eukaryota; kingdom Viridiplantae; phylum Streptophyta; class Magnoliopsida; order Asterales; family Asteraceae; genus Flaveria; species Flaveria robusta. Next base: position 8,456,244 of record CM046459.1, on the reverse strand, counting down.
TTTTGAGTTATCTTGATGCGTAAGCAATGAATTTGCATCGTTGCATAAGTAGACAATGTAGGCCTTTGTTCGATGTGCCACAATATACAACAAAATAATCGTTGCCATCTGAAAGGGTTTGGATAGGGGATTTGGCAACAAGGTTTGCTTCAGGTATGAGGTCAAATTGGAACTAGACTTGTTGACTCGAAAGTAATCGAGGAAAATTAGTAGGGACAAGCTCTGGAAATTCATAAATGGGAGGAACGTCTTGTAGCTTCTTTTTGTCTAGCTTCCTTTGAAGAATATGAGCCAAGAAAGCATGGTATTATTTCCTTAGGTAGCTTTGAGCTTTCATGCAGGAGATCATCTTCAGGAATCTTCTAGGTTTTTCTCTATGCATGTTTAAGGTATCTCTAGATGATAGGGGAATATGAACTAGTTCTTTACGCATATGATCTCAGGATGGTTGTTGGATAGCCAATCCATTCTCACAACCACATCAAAGATATTAAGCTTCACAATGATTAGATAATGATGTGAATTAGCTAATTTAATGGTATACGTTGCATTTAAATTAGTAGAATTCAAGATAACCATGGGTTGAAAATTAGTGGAGAAAATGGTGTTATATGTCGAGTACATAGTTAGAAGTAGTGGGAAAATGGATAGATTCAGAGTGAAGCGTTATCTAGCATCTAAGCTGGTGTGATTACCCTTGAAGCATGACGCACTAAAGTACGTAACTCCTTTGACAACTTTCCTTTTGTCCTGTAGTGGGAAGGGAGTGACTTGTCTTCAAGATCAGATAGTTGGAGCTGGATCAGTTACAACCAGATATGGTCCAACCCGACTTTCAGCACTTCTAGTTGGACTATGTGGTGGATATGGGATGACGATCTAGGGGCAATGCTCACTCTCAGTATTGAATAGCAGATCTAAGTCCGTGCATATCCCTATTGTTGCTGAAGAACTTTTTGATTTCTTTGAGGAGACATGAATGATTGATGTAAGGTTGATAAGAAAATCATGCGTGCTAAGATAAGTGTACAATTTGGAATAACAACTTCAATTGTGATAGGTTTTCTAGAACGGGAACGAACTAGAAAAGACATTCAAAATGATTTTTAAAAAGTTTTATGAGAATTAGATAATGAGTTTTAAAATTTTAGAAAAACAAAAATTAAGGATAAAATTATTCAAAGTAACAATGAGATGTTTCGAGTGTAAACTTTTGGTTCGTAAACCAAAGAAAATACATTGAGTTATCAAAGTATTAGGTCAACCAAAACCTTAATAAAGACATGCGTACCTATAATCGGACACTCATCCCAAGGGTTCCCTCGATTTCCGGTTCGGTTTCAGTTTTTTTCGGTTATCGGTTTTGCATGTGCACCCCAACATTTTTTTACGCTTTTGCAACTTAAAGTATAAACAATGTTTTTCTTATGTTGAATGAGCAAACTCAATATTTTAAATTCATATAATGGTAGTTTAACATGACCGATGACTAATATCCTAGTTTGTCATGTGCCTCGTGGTAGAACCCGCGCACGTGGAGGGGGTGTGACACTAGCCTTTCAAAATCTACGTACAACTTTTCTCTCGTTGACCTAAAGATGATATCATCCATGTAGACAAGTACTAACATAATATCCTCATCCTATCCTCTTGATGAAAAGAGTTTTGTCAATTGCACCTTTTGTGTAGTTATTTTCCAAAAGAGAGGTTTAAAGAGTCTCATACCATTTACTTGGGGCTTAATCCAACCCATATAGAGCTTTATGAAATTTTGGATCTTCAAATAGAAATTTTGGATCTTCAAAACTAGGTGGTTGATAGATAGACATGTTCTCATCATTCTCTCTATACAAGATGGCACTTTTCATATTCATTTGATATACTTTGAATCTTTTAAGAAAACTAAGAGTATAAAAATTATTATTTCCTTAACTCTTATCAGTAAGGAAAAAACTTCTTCATAATCAGTTCCTTCTTCTTGACTCTATCCCTGTACCACCAATCTTACCTTATTATTCATCATTATCCCTTTCTCATCCTTCTTATTTTAGAAGAACTATTTGGTTCCTACTGCAGTCTTCCCCCTAAGAAATACACATAGTTACCAAAATTTTTGGTTTTGAAACTAAAGAAGTTCCACATGCACAACATCCGCCCAACTATTTTCGTTTAGGGCTTCATCCACCTTTCTTGGTTCTAGTTGAGACAAGAAACATGCACATGTATAAATATTGGCTTCATGGGCATTGCTTCTTGTTTTTATTGTTTTTATTCCTGCATTTCAAGTAACTTCCACTTTAAATGTTGCGACAATTATAAAATGTGATTATAGTGAACTTTAAGAAACATGCACATGTATAAATATTGGCTTCATGGGCATTGCTTCTTGTTTTTATTCCTGCATTTTAAGTAACTTCTACTTTAAATATTGCGACAATTATAAAATGTGATTATAGTGAACTTCAAGAATGAAAACATTCATAAATGTAACAGATAAATCGATAACACATATTCGTACATGACAATGGGCAATTAACTTATGTCAAGCTATTTCAAAATCCTCACTTTACAGTTTTACTGTTTCTCTTGATGATGTAGTGTAAACTGTATTATGATGAACCATAAAGAAAAATATTTGATAAATAGACAAGACTGATTTTATCAAACATATATCTCCTTTTACTATTTACTGTGTCGATTGTACCATATATAAACGACTTTCTTGAGATTATATAAAATTCTCTAAAAATTTATAACAAACATCTTAGGATATTATTTTCTAATGCTTCGTGCATTTTAAACCCTTTAAGAGTGTCATGTAGATATCATTTTCAAGTGTCCCGTACAAATATGTGGTGACTATATCCATGGTTTTCTGATGTCCTTTTGAATATTTGAGGCTGATTAAATATTTAAAAGCTATCATAACCACCGTAAGGGATTATGTTTATTCATATCTACTACTGAGATTTGAAAAATAAAAGCCATTGTATTACAAATTGTGCCATACATTCCATAATCTCTTTTTTTGGTTTCTTATTTATATCTATTCGGTTGGCGTTTATGGGTGTTCATATTAAGCCTTTAAGGCATCTTCCCATTAGATAGTCATGAAAATCTAACTACATATTGACACTATAGATTCTTAAAAGTTTCAAGAACGCGTATTTAATTTGGGTTCCACATAGTAGGTTTTGTGCATAATTTAGTGAGATATCATATAGTTTTGGCACATGAGTTTCATTTGTAATTTCATTATCCTCTTCAGCAATTCGTTAATTTCTTCTAGGATCCTATTAGTCTCTTCTAGGACATTTACCTCTTTTAAAGGTATTATTTAATTTACGTCTAGAGATCTAGTAGTCCTCTTCCAGGACATTTACCTCTCTTAGGGTTTTAATGAAGACTAAAGACCAAATGCGACAAGAGGGAATGATGGGTGAGCTAAAACACCATATAAAAAGAAAGGAGCCACCCTTTTCCTCTTTCTTATGCGAAAAGTATTCTGAATTGGGTATAGAAAGAGAGTTAAGTTATTAGTTGTTTTCCATTAGATCTACGTCAAATGAATCTTATGGGTGTCATGATCGAGATCTAATGATAAGGGTAAGATTTTTACGTATACATGTTAGATCTTGACGGGAAAAGAGTTATTTCTAGTGTTTATTGGTGTTCTCATTAGATAAGTTTTAGATTCTCATCCTTTACTATTTTAGATGTATTGGGGCTGATATGCATACCTTAATGCCATAATTTCCTAGATCTATAATTATATATATAGAAAGGAACCAGTTTATGATAAAGTTATGATTTTTCTATAGATTTTAAGCTATTTCATATACTAAACACTTGGTTTTTTCCCTATATGAACTAGATTAAGTACGAATAGGGTATTTGGTATTAGTACTCGGAGCTTAGTAGCTAGTGTAGTTCTTGGCATAGGTATTTAACCTATGATAGTATATGGTCAGTTAGAAGTGTTTGGCTTATGGATGTACTCAAATATAGGAGTAATCGGCTTATGAAGGTACTTGACCTATTGCCATTATTACCCCAAGCTTTATGCTTGTGGTTGATGGGATATAGTAATGACACAGATTTAGGGGTGCAAACGAGCCGAGCCACTCGTGAGCTACTCGAGATCGGATCGATAAAAAGCTCGAAACGAGCCGAGTTTTATCGAGCGTGAGCCGAGTTCGAGCTTGAAAAAAAGCTCATTTAATTATCGAGCCCGAGCCCAAGCTTCACGTATCGAGCTCGAGCCGGCTCGCGAGCCTAAATGAGCTTTTTATTTATATATTTTATTTACTTTATTTAATATATTATATAAATAATATTTATTATATATAAAGTTATGATAAAAAACAATTAAACAATATGAATAATGTTCTATATAAAGTATATAATTATAAATATATATATAGAAATTAAAGATAAAAATATTAAAAATAATATTTATACAAATAAAGGAGCCGAGCCCTAGCCGAGCTCGAGCTTGAAAAAGTATTTGTCGAGTCGAGCTCGAGCTTTAAATATAAAGCTCGGAATGAGCCGAGCTCGAGCTCGAGCTCTCCAAAGTCTTCACGAGCCGAGCTCGAGCCCATACGAGCTCGGGCTCGGTTCGGCTCGTTTCGGCTCGTTTGCACCCCTACACAGATTCATGACAAAAGAAAATATAACAAAAGAAATGATGAATAAATGAAATAAATGAATGGAAGATTGAAAGTAAAAAAGACGAGCGCAATAAGGAATAGAATAAAAGTAATTCTTTTTTTTAGGATTCCGAGGATGGGCCGGTCACAGGGGCATATATATCCGCATATAGGATAGCCTAGATCTTGATTCACTATTTCCATTTTTTATTTTCTATATTTTTATTTTTATTTTCTTCTGTCTTTCTCGTACGAAGCAATGGGGGGCAAGCTATGACGGCAGGATGTGACCTCGCCTTTCGCCCTACTATCACCGTTCTAAGTTCTTCTAACTAAAAGAAGTTAAGACTAAAGTTTCGGAATTGAAGTTTGCAACTTTTTTCAGCAAAGCTTAGTAATATCTGTCCTTCGACTATGACATGTATGTGTGATTTTTTTGTGCTCATGAATGAAACAAAAGCCTATTTTATTAATAAAATTAGAACTCACTTAACAACGTTAACTTTTGTATGCATGTTAGTTGGTAGGTAAGTTGCAAGGCTGTGGTTTAGCCGACATGAAAATACAAGCTATTAGAAAATAAAAGTTTGGCATCTTCTGTTTTGTAATAAAGAAACAAAGTAAACAAGTTTTGATGTTTGTTTTATGACATATTTCTATTATAAATGTGTATATTATGTTTTTCGCTACAAAACTTATAAATATGAATAATTTTATGCTGTAATGACCAACTATGAGGTCTATCGAGAACATAACCTAACCATACATTATTTAATTCATATAGATTTTATGTTTTATACAATATATTCTAGTAAGTAAATCTCTAGTTTTCTAATATGGTTTAGTGACCATATTTTTCACATGTAATTTGGAGTTATTTAGTTTTGTTTGCTAGTCATGGGTTTATAACGGTTTAGTCGAATACCTTTGATAGTGAATAATTCATTTTTAGCACTTTATAGGAATGTAAAACCTAGTTTTGGTACATGTTGGTAATGGTACACGCTCCACCGAAACACTCAATAAGTTACTAGCATACTGAAATGATAGCAATTAATAGTATGCTAGTTACTTGTCTCCCATATTTGTGATACCCTTGTCGAAGCCTTTAAATATACATTATTGAATTGGTCATTTTGTATTTGTAGCAAGTATTGCTTGTACCTCGAAAAACCTCCTCCTTGATGGGCACATTTCCCTTTGTTGGCTTACAGCACTGAAATGGTTTTCAACACATATATATGGCCTCTAATTGGGGGGGGGGGGGGGGGGGGGGGGACTTTTTCTTCTCCTGTAGCTGGCCCAAACGGTAGCTACATTTGCTTGAAGGAATATGCTAGCACCATTTGGTCGTTGTGGTTGTAATTTGAGGAAAACAAAATTGAGTAGCAGAATTGATCTAATCGCTAGGCCTCCAACACCTCAAATGGGTGAGTTTGGTGTTTTAGACAAATTGATGAAATCACGATCTTTAAAATAGAATTTGAAGATGAAAATAAAATTGTAAGTTTGATAGCGATATGCAGATACGGGTAAATTATTAATTACAACACCTTAATGCTCATAATGTCAAATAAATAGTAGAAGATAACAATGACAGTTATTCTATAGTTTATTTCATGGTTACTTTACATGCACAGTAAATATAATGGTACAAAGATTGAAACTAAGTTGATAATGAATATGATACTAATAGAAGTATGATATGTGTTAAGTGTACTAACGTGAGAGTTTGGTATCAAAAGCAAACCAAGAATCCAATGATTCGCTAAATCTTCTAGTCATATTTTTTGTCTCGCGTATTTAAAGTTGAAATGAGGTTTATTCATCTTGCTAGACGCTACTAAACTTTTTTAGGGTGATTTTTTAATCTCTATACTAATAAATAAAAATAAATCCGGACACTTGTCACCATTCTAAGCCATCTAATAATTGATTTTTCCGCTTCTCTCTCTTCTTAATTATGAATGCTATAATAGCTCATTAATTAATAACTATCCATAATTAAAATTTCAAATATGTTAACTTCAAAATTTTCAAATGTGTAATATATGGGTTTATTCAATCCGTATAATACATAATATTTAAGACATAGCTTTTTATATTATTAATCATGTAACAGTAAATTTATTTAGTCCGTGTATTACACGGGATTGTAACCTACTAATATAATATATAAATAAAATCACACGAATCCAATAATGAGTTAAACTATATAAAAATGATATTTTAAATATAGCATCTAATGAAGAAAGATAATATATTTTGAGGGAGATTCAACAAGAAGAAGATTGTGGAGTTGGCGATCCCGAAAGCGTGTCCGATACTCCAACCAAGAAAAACAATTTGTTTAATTGAAGTCAATTGTCAAACAAAATATGGATCAACCATCCACACCCACTCCCTTTCCCTTTCAAGGTTCAAATAAATGCCTTCTTATATTCTTTTTCCTTTTTTTTTAAATAATCAATAATAATAAACTAAATATTTGAACTTCTAAAAATCACATGAGTTTTTTTTCTCATGATTCTATATAAAAATGGCATTAAATTAACATGTATATCTAAGTTATCTAATCATATGGCTGTTTTCCGCCTGCATGGTGGTAACTGTTGTTTGGCATTAAATTAGTTGAGTTTTTTTAATAAAATGTTCGTTGTTTTAAAAAAAAAAATCTAAGTTATCTAATTGGAGAAAATATTAAAACAGTTAAATCTGGCATAAACTTTGGATAGGTGCATCTATGTTAATAAACTTAGAATACATTTGATTTAATACTACTACGTGTTCTTCATACATTAAACTAATTTGAATGCAAGATGCATGTATCGAAGATGCTTTAAGACCATACTTAATAAACAAAGATGGATCTATAACGTGACACATGTTAAGTTTTTATGTGCTATAGAGTCATTGGAGATTTGAGTGGCATCATGTGTTTTCTGGATGATGAATTTTTATATTTTGGATGATATTAGATAAGCCAAAAAGAAGTGAAAGAGTTTAAAGTTATTTTGAGGTTTTCAACGAATGAAACAAATTTGTAATATTTGGTTATTGTTTAAAGATTTCTTTTAACATATTATTTATTTAGAACTGCTTTCAAAAAATCATGACTTTTTAATCAAATTGCATAATTATTCTAATTCGAACACTAGGTATTAACGAATTATGTAAAGGTTTCCGATAATAACAAATACAAAAAATAAGGATATTATATAATTCAAAACATCTTTAAATAACTTTCAAAAATCATTAACAAAATGTAGTTACTATACTATGTTACATATCCCAAGATTTTGAATAATATATTTATTATTCTAATATAAAAGATAATAATTGAAGCACAACTATAATAAAGTATTAGACACGTTTGTCACTAAATAAACACGAGCCAGGGTTTACAACCAATGACCCAAACAATAACCACTACCTTCAAAACTTCCAAACACGTATGTTGTTCTGCCAAAATCTAAACCTAAAATTGTAATTATCAAGTTTATGTATTTATTTATTTTCATACTTTGAGTAGCCAAACCAAATTAAATAATGACCCAAGGAGATTATATGTTTGAAGTCAGAATTTTATAGATTTTACCACATGAACATATACTTCGAAATTCTGTGAATTTATTTTCATTTTTGTTATCGGTATAAATTTAAGAAAGTTACAGTATAACAGTGTGGGTAACAATACAATGTATACTATGATCATTAGAAAGGGATGTTGACCCGATCATAGCGTTGTCTTTATGGAAATAGAGTTCAATACATGAATATTTGTTGTTATACGGCAAATCATTAAGGTGATAACACAAATAACATGTGGTTTTGAAGTCATTAAAGATATGCTGCAACCTTTCAATTACGAGCACTAAAGTACGTGTAGACCCGGCCTAATTTCTTATCAGTGAAGTTTCAACTTTCAAGACCAATCATGATCTTAATTTTTTATATGTTAAAAACGTTGCATAACACTACTTTCACTACAATAAAATGAAGCTAATGCAACACTTGTAATATGTTGTATTAGACAATCTTATTATAAAAAGTTATATTAGATAAAGTTGCATTAAATATAAAACAACTTTTTTATTAGATAATACAACTTTTTGTTAGCAAATACAACCTTTTTATTAGCATATGCGAGATTTTTTGAAAAGTAGCTTAAAAAATATTGCATTATAGTCATTTTTCAAGCAGTGTTTAATAAATAGTTAATACATATATCGCATACCAAACACAAACAACGATTCATGGTCGAATTCTAAAGGGCTCTAATATGTTTGAGTTATTTGTATACATAAAAAGCCAATGGTTCATAACAAACTTTCGTATTAGATGAGTTAAAAATTCGTGATACTTATTTGATAAACTTTTGATCTTAAACAACAATCCCTGGTGGCCTTTTTAAAAATACATTAGTGGTTCTTAACTCACAACATGATGTTTATCATTGATTAACGAAATAACGTCTCAAAATGAAAGCGAGAGTATATATGTAAAATTTTTTTTACGTGTTTCGTAGCTACTACGGACATAATTTTCTTTAATACGAGCATAACGTACTAAAAAATGCTTACATATATATTTTTATTTTAATAATTTCAATAAACTCGCGTATTAAACGAGTTGAATAAATAAAATATTAGATAATAAAATATTATTAATTACAAAATGATACTTAAGATAAGATATGATTGTAAATCACGTATAAATAAAGACTGTAAATAAAATAATAAATCAACTTTTTAATCTTTTATTTTTAATTTAGAAAAATAATTTTGTTTTGAAACAAATATTTAAAAAAATGTCACCTCCTAAAACTTTTTATTATAGCTCACAGTTGTAATTGTTTTTTGTTTATAAAAATTTTACCTTTAAAAAACAATAAATTTAGGATATTTTGTGCTTTTAAAAAAGATTAATGTTTTAAAGAAATTTTTATTGTATAAAAAATATATCTTTTCAACTAATATTAATAAAAAATTTATTTTTTAATTAAAAAAATTATATAATATTATTAATAATTAATGTGATTATTGAATAAAAAATAAAAAAAATTTAATAAAAAAATTATAATACTATCATGTGTTCCTAGATAACTTTATATTATAATAAGAAGATTAATAAACATGTACAAAATGGGTCCGAAAGCTCCACTAACCTTCCCTCTAGCCAAATATTCTATTACTACGGGTCTAACTTTACCATTTCTTATAGTTTGACTTTCAACTTATTGTTAGAGAATTAGTTGAAAGTTAAAAATATATATTCTATGAACATGATAAAAAAAAATGAAAAGCAACACATAAAGCTAAAAAGTACCTTAAATTTCACTCCAAAGTTATAAATTATTTATTTTTATTTTGCGTAAACTAAAGGATCTGTATATAAATTCTATAAAGGACAAATATCCATCTTCATTATCACTTTACAAATCCTATAATGCGAACAAATGTTAGAAACTTATATCCAAATATGTAAAACAATAAACGACGTCGTAAAGATTTCAAAGCACAATCCCAAATAGACACATAATTCAGATCTGAATTATCTGATTCACGTTTCAAACTGCAAATTCAATCGGTAGATCATAGAAAACAGAGGTGTTTTAAACCAAAAATTACATACAGATTTATATATATAAGAATGAATTCAATCATGAATTCTGTTTTGATTTGAATTCTAACAAAATCTCGTGATAATCTTCACAAAATTCACATACGACTACACCTTCTCTTGTTGGCGATCGAATTCCGATTGATGAACTGATAGCTGGACTTGAAGAACGCTTCGATCTCATCTCTCGCAACGTTGTCCAACAACTCAAATTCAGATATCCTTCGCTTACATGAGGGAGCAGACGGCCTCTGTTTCTTCGGCGCCGGAGGACAGCTCGTGATTTGAGGAATTTTGTGCTCTGATGACGTCGGCGTTTGACAGAATTCAGCTTCATCTTCCTCCAATTGAACTGCGTGTGATTCGTCAGATTTTGAATCTGGTTGTGCAGGAAGCTTGATTTTCAAGGAGGTTAGTGTGATTGAAGGGAGATCATGTGGTAATTGGAGATCTGTAGACATGAGTTTTGAAGATGATGATGAAGATGAAGATGATGATAATGATGAAGATGAAGAGAGATGTGATGTGAATATAAGAAAGGGTGGAGGTGCGTTCTTTATATGTAAGTTTCTAGAGAGAGATGAATTACTATTTTCAGAGAGGAAATTGTAACAGGCAGATACCAGGTGTTGTTTTGAGTTGTTTGATGTGTATTAGAAGTTGTAAGTTTATTATACGTTTGAAGAGGGACTGGCGGATGGCTGAAAGCGAGGTAACGGAGAAAACATGTAGTTTCCTGGATTGTGATGTCATTACCCATCAATATATTTATTACTAGGTTAATGCCCCGTGTATTACACACGGATTAAATAAATAAAATATTAAATAATTAGTAATAAAAATTTATGAATTATAAAATTATATTTAAAGATAAAATATAATTATATGAATACCTACACTAAGTAAATAACAATAATATATTTTTCTTAAACTTTTATTTTATAAAAAATATAGGTTTTAAATATTCATCTTAAGAAAAATAAATTTATTTTAAAAAGAGTTTGTTGTATTCTGTATTTTATAAAAATTTTATTTTTAAAAAGTGTATTTTTAATAAAAAATAGGTTTTAATTTATTAAATTATATATTTTTAATATGAAAATAGCATGATTATATTATTAGTAGTCAATAATAATAATAATAATAATAATAATAATAATAATAATAATAATAATATAATAATAATAATATAATAATAATAATAAAATAATAATGAGAAAATTAATATGATAAAACTTATAATTGTGTCAAGTCTTATTTTAATTTTTTTTTATAGATAGATATATAGATAAATAGATATGTTAGAACCCATATATTAAACAGATTTTAAGTTAGTAATAAACACTAACAGTTATAGTACGATAATTTAATATAAGATATGATTAAAATTATATATACGTAATTGTTCAAGAAATAAAACAATTATACTATTTTTTTAACTCTCTTAATAAAATAGTTTCATTTTTAAACAAAGTTTTAAGATTTTTTATAAAAAAATTATTGTTTATAAAAATCTTGTTTATTAAAAACTCGGGTTTCTCATTATTCTAGTTGTTTTAATAAAACTGATTTTAGAAAATTTCATATTTTTTTATAAGTTTTTTTAAAAAGGACTAATTTAAAATATTTTGTTTCAAAAAGATTTAGTTTTTTAAAAAATTTTATATTATATATAAGTTTTGTTTTTTATTATTTTTATTTTAATAAAAAGATGTGATTTTTAATTTCATTAAAGAAATTTATTTGTTAAAAACATAGCTTGATTTAAAAAAATATAGATGAGAGAGAAATATTACAATTAATAAAATTGACTTTTATTAAGAGAGAGAAATTAATGTGAGTGTTAAATTACCATAATATCATTTTGCAGGGAAAATAAAATGAGAGTGTTTTGAATAATGACAAGTGTCAAAAAGATGGTTTTAAAGAATGACAAGTGGCAAAAGAAACCTTCTTTTATTAGAGTTTATAGATTATTATATTTTTATTATTTTTGGAACGTCCAACTAAGCAAACTGTCAGGATCTTCGTACACTGTGTTCCAATGGCTAGTACACACGTATGGAGCCTCTAGCCCACCAGTCTTCAATTCAGGGGAAAACCCGACCACTCACCTGCCCGTTCACACGACATTGAAATAATCGGTAAAACCAGGAGGCTTCAAGACTCGAACCTGGGTTACCCCAAGCCAAACCCATCATCAACCATGGAATTAACCACTGCATTGCAGTGACGATCTAGTATTTTCTATACATCTTTAAAAAAAAAATTTCTGCTAACTAAAATAAGTTCTTTTCAAATTATTTAAACCTCACCCTTTTGAATAGTTTTGAATAGAACGTTTACCACCTGAATTTCTTCCCAATAACAACAATCTAATCAAATACTAATATTATATTAATATCAACTACGAGGCTTGAACCGTAACCTCATAATTTGAAATGGCTATCTTTAAGACAAAAGCCAGACAAAAGCTTTTTAGTTATTTTATTATTTCAATCCCCTCGGTATGTTAATGATAAACCTTTCTTGATGAAAAAAGTTTTATTTTTGAAAACTAGTTCTTTATTCCTCTAAGTTATGAAAATAAGCTATATTAATATGTACTTGTAAAATAAGATAGGATTGATAATATTAAAATGTATAAAATGGTTATTTCAATTGTAATCATGTGTAACTAATTCATGTTATCTTCTTTCTATCGTAGTTAACTTAAAAAATGCATGTCAATTTCTATTCAAATTCACACAAAAATGTTGTTTAATTAAAGTCTCAAACACATGCTATATGTAACTTTCTCAAGTTTATCATATAAGAAGAAATCATATGTATTTTAATACACTTAATCAATAACAAAGTTGACATGGTCTCATTGAATATGACTAGTTTTATAGAATTTTGCTATTAGTTCTGATTATTCTTTGCTTAACAAGAATCTTATTTAATGTTACATCATTTGTTGTCCAATTTTAACAATATGTAATAAATGAAATATTTTCTACTAATTTTGTCTCCATAATTATTTTAGCATATAATGCAAATACTTATATTGCAATCAACTATCATTCCTTAGTATGGATTCTCAAAGAATCTTATTGTAGCAAGGGTATCTTTGTATGTTCTTTCAAAACCCTAAAAAGTAAATTTTAGGGCTAGAAAGGTGTAAGCTTTAGCTCATCTAGAACCTTATAGAGTTTGTTATTTGATTGGTTATTTGTAGTTATATTAATAAAACATTTGTTATAGTTTTAAACTACTAAAATTTTTATTTTCCCAATCAAACTATTTTCACCAATTTTATGATAATTGTTAATTAAGGTAGTAAATCATTCATATTTTATGATTACATTTTCAATTGTTGTTTATTCAAATAAGGAGTTTAATGTTTCATAAGTCATTTATTATCTGTAAATTAAAAGATATCTTGACTACCTTTTATATATAACTAGCTTTAGTTACCCGTTTATTACACAGGAGGGAGAGAGTTAATTATTAAACAACACAAAAACATAAATAAAACCAAGTGTGTTATATACTAAATAAGACATAATAATTTCCGATCATAAGATCACAAATGAGCAAAACACTTCTTGTAAACTACATTTGTAGTAACATTATTATCTAAAGCTATAAGTTTCAATCCATCTTTACTATTGATTTGTGACAAGATGACATAAATCTGACCATGCATAAAAACATGCTCTTTAAGTACAAACCGAATCTTGACAGAGATTGACCTTGACTTTTGTTTATTGTCATAGCGAAACATACAACCAATTAAAATCGTCTTCTTTTAAACTTGAAAGGAATCCATTTGCAGAAAGTGTTAAACTCAAACTTGTAATGAATGTACGGGTGCCAACATTGCTAGCTTATATAATCCCAGCTTTTATAACATGATTGTAGTGTAATATAACATTAAGTCTAGTTTATTAAACAAACCACTTTTCTATCAATGTTTCTTAGAAGCATGATGGGAACACCAACCTTTAATACTAAAGAGTTGTTTGGTAATCCATAAACCTTTATTCCATTTAAAATATCCAGAGAGCATAAATTCTCATTGAATATATTGTTAATATACTCTTCTTGTCTTATAGAATCGGAACTGAGGTGCTTTTTTGTCACTTGGAAACAACAAAAGTAAATGATCATTGATTTCTTGAACAACTTTATTTTATGGAGCAAGAATTGCCCTATTTTGAAAGAAAGTTGGGTTTTTAGAATTACTAATGATAGAAGGATACACAAACTCGATTAAATCTGATATATATAGGATCAACCGAATTAGTATTAAGAAAATCGTGTGTTGTATCTATCATAGCCTCCTCATCATTTGATCCGCCAAGTTCATCTTCACCTAATTTTAATAGCCAATTTACAAAGTTGTTTGTTTCTTCGATATTGCATCAGCCTACATCAATAATTAATCTCATGCTTTTTGTGAGGGTATATACCTTGCATTTTTACCAAATACACAAAGAACTTAATGATGCAGTTACAATATCTTATCTATTACCATTCACAATCATCAATTAACTTAATTTTCAAATTTCATCACTAAAAAAACTTATGAAAGAAAGAATCACATCTTAAATTTATGAGAATTTGGTGAAAATACTCAAATTTCTTCCGGTTATCAAGAATGACAAACACCGACTAAAAGCATGGAAATTTACATAAAATTAACCAAAATCAATGCGATTGGGAATGAAAACACTATTAATTGAAGATCGAAAAGAGATCACAACATATACATATCATAAAAGTGATATAAAATTGTAAGAAGATTGGAAAGCGATTCTTTTGAAAAAGTGATCAAGTATGAGATAGTTTTGAACAAGTCATTGATAGGTCAAATCGTGAGCTAGATATTGGGTGGGTGTGAGGATTCTAGTACGAAGAAATTGAGATTTGAATAAGATACAATGAAAAGTTATGTGCAATAATGAGATCAATTTTGACTTGTTTTGACCCTGTAATCGGATATAAAAATATAGTGTTGAATCGGGTCGGATTGGCTTATGAATGCTCATAAAATCTCTGATTAGTTGTTGATGTTGATTTATTTAATACTAAATTTAGTAAACTCGTGTATTACACGAATTGAAAAAATAAAATATTAAATATAATAAAAATTTATGAACTATAAAATTATATCCTAAAATAAAATATGACTAAAATTACGTATGAGTAATAACTATAAATAATATAATAATGACATCAAAATTTTAAACTTTTTTTCATAAAAAAATTAAACATTTTTTTCAAAACAAACCATATTAAAAATGTCATTTAAATAGTTTTTATTATAACTCCTAATTTTAATTATTTTAGTTTATAAAAAAAGTACTTTTTAAACACACAAATTTAAAATATACATATTATAAAAAAGGTGTAATGTTTTATAATAAATTCTTATTTTATAAAAATTTGTTTTCTAGAGATAACATTAATAAAAAGACATTAATTTATTAAAAATAATTTATAATATAAAAAATAATTAAAATTATTTAATTCTTCTTAATTTAAGCAATTGTTTAAGAGAACAGAGAGGCAAGAAAAACAAACTTATGGTGTCTAGACATGTGTAAAGTATCCTCTCAAGTTACTATTTTAGTATTACATATAGATATGTAATTTTAATAAATTTAAATATATACATATTTAAGATTTATATTTTTTAATTATCAAACCCTATAGTATACAGGTTTTTTAATTCTAGTGAATATATATACCATAATATTACTATTATCATTGTTATAATAACAATAAAAGTTTAAAACATGATAAAGAATATTCGATATAAATATTTATTTTCATATATCACATCTTAAAAATAGCGACGAAAAATGTTTAGATGAAAAAATTGAAAAGAAAAAAAAAAATACTAAGTAGAATAATAGATAAATGGCAGAACCATGTACGAGTGTGGCCCCTTGGTGCTAATTTAATACATCAACTTCGATTTTGAAGTCAAATACCAAGCATATGTATCTTTGAAAGTTTACATCGTACAAGGTACATTTTAATTTTGATGCTAATTGTTAACTTTCTGGATTCAAAGATTGATTGCAATATCAAACAAAAAATATGTGAAACCCTTAAAATCTCACAATAACAGGAACGAAGAATAAAGAATCTAGAGAATGAAGAATACACCTTCCACAATGAAAACTCTCAATCAGACAAACTAGACAAGCAACGATGAGTTGCTTGACATTACAGATTGAACAGAAGATCAGTGAAGAAGATGACCAATCTCGAAGGCTTGAATATGAGAAAACCCTAATTGCTTTGTTAATTCTACCAGGAGCGTATGCAACGAATATACAGCAAGAGACACAAGAATCCAGGATGAGCAGCAATAGTCCTTGAAGATTAGAAACTTCATATAATGCACCCTTGAACAATATAACCTCAAAATAAAAGAAAGAAAGAAAACAGAATATTATTAGGATTGAATTGAAGAAAAATATATACTAAATTTAACACCCACCCTCAATTCAAGACTTAAAACAAATCAACAAGACCTAACTTGTCACATAGGACTTTATGTTGACTAACACCAAGACCTTTTGTGAACACATCAGCAGGTTGTTCAAGAGTGTTTATCTTTACAATTTTAAACACTCCAGCTAAGACTTTTTCTCGTAAAAAAACAAATCAATTTCAAAATGTTTTGTCCTTTCATGAAATACTGGATTAGTCATAAGTATGGCAGCATTACTATCACATGAAATTTCAATAGGAATAGGACAACTGACCTTCATGTCTTCAAGAAGTTTCCTTATCCATATAAGCTCACACCCAGTCATACACATCGCCCTATATTCAGCTTCGGTTGAAGACCGAGAAACTATGTTTTGTTTTTTACTTTTCCATGAGATAAGACAACCTCCCAAATAGACACAGAAACCAGTGACACATCTTCGAGTTGATAAACACTTACCCCAATCAGAGTCTGAAAAACCTTTTAACAAAAAATCTGACTGTTTTTTAAAACTTATCCCTTGACAAGGATTGGATTTTAAATACCTCAACAGTCTTAAAGCAATTTTAAAATGAGACTGAAGAGGTTTGTGCATGTATTGGCTGAGACACTGAATAGTATAAGAAATATCAGGACGTGTAAGAGTTAAATATATGAGTTTTTCGATCAAAGTTTGGTACACAGTAATATTTTCAAGAACAGAATCACCAGAAGCCATGTTAGAACTATCAGACACAACAAGATTTTGTTCCATAGGAGTGCTAACAGGTTTACAAGCAAGCATACCAAACTCTTTTAATAACTCCAAACAGTATTGTCGTTGATTTAAACACAGACCCTGATCTGTCTCAAGAACCTCAATTCCAAGAAAATATTTTAAGACTCCCAAATCTTTAATCAAGAAACTTTGTTTTAGCATTTGCTTAACTATTTTTATTTCATCTTCACAATTTCCGGTTATAACAATGTCATCAACATACACCAGAAGCATCATAATTTTAGACTCACTTGACTTAACAAATAAAGACACATCATTCTTACTTTGAGAAAAACCCATAGACTTAAGTGTGGTTGTTAATTTTTCATTCCACTGTCTAGGAGCTTATTTAAGCCCATATAACGACTTTACAAGTTTACAAACCTTTCCATCATTAGCTTTTGAACCAAAACCTTCAGGAATGGACATATAAACATCCTCATACAAGTCACCATACAAAAAAGCATTATTTATATCTAGTTGAAATAATTTCCAGTCATATTGAACAGCAACAGCAATTAAAGTGCGAACAGTAGTCATTTTAACCACAGGAGCAAGTGTCTCATCAAAGTCTATCCCCTCTTTTTGACTATAACCTTTAGCAACCAGTCTAGCTTTGTATCTTTCAATTTCACCATTTGACTTATATTTAATCTTATAGAGCCACTTACAACCAATGGCTTTCCTATCCTTTAGGCAAATCAGTGATAACCCAAGTCTTATTCCTATTTAACGCCTCAATTTCATTATTCATAGCATGAACCCAATTTATATCTTTACAAGCTTCACTATAAGACTTAGGCTCAACACTTTTATCAAGTAAAGACAAAAAAGACACATTATCAGAAGACAAATTGGCAAAATTCACATATCTATCAACACCATATTTGACTTTCCCTTCTACAACATAATCAGAAAACCTAGAAGGAAATGAACCCACCCTTTCTGATTTACGAGAAGTCCCTGGAACTGTTACATTTATGCCCTCAGGGATGTCAGACTGCTCTGCACTGTCCTAATCCGCATGTGGAATACCAGCGGTTAGGTCACTCTGATCCTCAACCAGATTTCTCCCATAATCTGCGGTCTCAATTGTGGATGTAGGATGACTGGCATCAGCAGCAGATTTTGGGTCAGTATCTATTCTAAAACTACTATCCAAGTCACCTACTCGACCACAATTATGCCCATCAGCAGGAATAGTACCTGTCTTGGTATTATCAATACCGGGAGAAACCCTGGGAACATCATGAGACCCACCCTGGCTGGTAATACCATTGGATCCCTTCCCCTCATCATTAGGCAAAATATTTTTCTCAGATTCATTGGAGTCAAAACAAAAATTAAAGAAATTAAGATGATTCAGGTCTATTGAAGTAGATTCAATTTGCTTTTCTCTTAATGGAAAACAGTTCTCAAAGAATTTAACATCACGAGAGAAAAAAATATAATTATCATCTAAAGACAGTAGTTTATACCCTTTTTTTCAAAAGAATAGCCTATGAAGACACACTTAACAGACCTGCTATCAAATTTATGATTAGGATTTAAATTGGTAGCAAAAGTTAAACACCCAAATGATCTGAGATGAGAAAGAGAAGGTTTTTTGTGTAGTAACAGTTCAAAAGGAGATTTTCCATTTAGCACAGAGGATGGAGTCCTGTTAATCAAATAGGTTGCAGTTAAAATACATTCAGTCCATAATTTAAGAGGGATATGACTTTGAAACAACAGAGACCTAGCTACATTCAACAAGTGTCTATGCTTTCGCTCCACAATGCCATTTTGTTGAGGAGTATACACACATGAGGTTTGATGTAAGATACTATTGGTTTAAATAAACTTAGTCAATTGATTGTTAACAAACTCAGTACCATTGTTAGTTCTGAAACATTTTATACCAATGTCAAATTGGTTCTTAAGAAATTTAACAAAGCATTGTATATTATAAAAAACCTCATCTTTAGACTTTAATAAGTAAACCCATACAGCTCTGGAATAGTCATCCACCATAGTCAAAAAATATCTATGCCCTTGTCTACTAGTTATTTTGAAAGGACCTCATAAGTCAAGATGAATAAGTTCACCGACTTGATGAGATTTATGGTCACTATTAGAGAAAGAGTTTCTTGTTTGTTTAGCACGTTGACAAACTTCACATGGAAAATTGGAGTCAATCTCCTTAATTTGAAGGTTATGACTTAAATTTTTTAAAACTTGAAAGGAAGGATGACCCATTCTAGAATGCCATATCTTTATATCAGATTGATCAAGTCTAATACTGTTTCTGCATACAAAGCTAGAAGACTCAGGATGCCTAAAGTAATACAGGCCATTCACCTGTTTACCAGTCAGAAGAACCTTCGTCCGGGCGAAGTCCTGAATCCAACAATTAAATTCATCAAACCAACATCCAAGTTTGTTATCTCTCGCAAGTTTGTACACAGACAGGAGATTGACACTATATTCGGGAACAACCAACACATCTACAAGAATTACATTTTTAGATAGTTTTAGTTTACCTATTGATTTAATGACTGCCTTAGTTCCATTGGGATGCCCAACGGTCATATTATAATTAGACACATCAATTAAGTCAAACATTGAAACATCTGATAAAACCATGTGTTGGTTTGCCCCAGAGTCAATAACCCATCCTCTATTCTGCATGGAATCAGACATAGATACACCACAAAAGAAAGCACAGTTACTACCTAAGGCAGTACCTGCCATGTTTGAGGTGCCTTGATCACATGCATTATTGCCACTAAGAAGATTCATAAGCTTAGCATATTGATCAGCAGACAGCTGAAAAGACTCTCCTTTACTTGCAGTAGCATCACAAACAACATTGTTAGCTTTTGGTTTATTTCCCGATCCTTTCCCTTTGTAGTTTGCTGGATACCCGATAATTTCAAAACATTTTTCAATTGTGTGACCATTCTTATTACAGTTAGAACACTTTAGGGAGGACCCTTTAGAGGGAACTTTTTTCACATTACTAGTTTTAGCTACAAAGGCAATGGATTGAGATGGGTTTGATGAAGTTACTTCTCTATGGGACTCTTCACCAGATATAAGAGCAAATGCAGTTTTTACAGAGGGTAATGGTTCTTTAGACAGAATAGAAGATCTCAAAGGTAAGTATTTTTCATCAAGACCCATCAGAAATTGCATCAACTTTAAGTTTTGATTGTACTTAGAAACTTTTTCAGAAGCATCACAAATGCAGGTGGGTAAATCAGTTAATATATCTAGTTGCCTCCACATGGAGGATAACTTGTGATAGTATTCTGATATTGAGTTACCATTTTGTTTCAAACAATTAATTTGTTGATGCAATTTAAAGATAACAGACCCATCAACTTTAGAATATGTTTCTTTTAACTCAGACCAGACATTAGATGCACGTTTTGAAAAAATTTGACCCACAAATAATTCCTCAGAAATTGAATTGAGTATCCAGGATAAAACTACAGAATTGCACCTTTCCCATTGTCTACCTAAGACATCATCAGTAGTAGATTTTACACAAGAACCATTAACAAAGCCAAATTTGTTTTTGACATTAAGAGCAAGTTCCATAGCATTAGCCCAGACATTGTAGTTTTCTGTACCTTTAAGCTTTATGGACACAATAGTAAGTGACCCTGTGTCACTAGCATGTAAGTATAGAGGGTCACCAAAGTCAAGGCTACTAATCAGAGTCGGAGTAGGATTGACAACAGCCATAGTAACAAACAGATTCAAGAAAGTGCCTGAAACAAGAACACTCAAGCACACAACCTGCGAAACTCCTTCAGAACCAGATACCCGGTCAATTTATTGACTGGCCAGGTATGAAAAGGAGGAGCAGGACAAATAACGAAATGGAGTCACCCACACTCACTCACAACAGAGAATTGAAACAACTATAAGAACCATAAAATCATATAATAATGCAACAATACTGGTCCATCTAGCCCAGTCCAATCCAGACCTAATCTAGATAAGCAAGATTAAGCAGAAATGAGAGATAGGGTAAGAAGTTCCTTACAGAGGGTCTAGTAGCAGTAAGCAACAATTAGAGGAGAAGAATTATGAAGATAATACCCAGATGCACAGCGGAACAGATTTAGGTTTTCAAGAACCAAAGCACAGCACCAACCGAATAGCCTTCACTTAGGGCTATTCAGATTTATAAGGGAAGAAACCCACGACAGCAGAAAGCACAAGACCACCCTTCTCTAAGGATCTTTCAATCTTCTGAGAGCCCGGATCCCGTGAGCCACAATTTGACCACACGAGACCACGGGTTATGTGAAACCCTAGGAGGAGATCGATCTTCAGATAACCGGCCTTCAGAAGAACTCACCACAAGGTGATGAATCAGAGAGATATTGATACACCAATCAATAGAACCCAGCCCAGAATCCAATAACCCTAGATAATCGGTTTTTTCACAATAATCGAACAGTTTATCGATAATCAAGAGCACATGGCTCTGATACCATGTTAACTTTCTGGATTCAAAGATTGATTGCAATATCAAACAAAAAATATGTGAAACCCTTAAAATCTCACAATAACAGGAACGAAGAGCAAAGAATCTAGAGAATGAAGAATACACCTTCCACAATGAAAACTCTCAATCAGACAAACTAGACAAGCAACGATGAGTTGCTTGACATTACAGATTGAACAGAAGATCAGTGAAGAAGATACCAATCTTGAGGCTTGATATGAGAAAACCCTAATTGCTTGTTAATTACCAGGAGCGTATGCACGAATATATAGCTGCAAGAGACACAGAGATCCCAGGATGAGTAGCATAGTCCTTGAAGATTAGAAACTTCATATAATGCAGCCCCTTGAACAATATAACCTCAAAATAAAGAAAGAAAGAAAACAGAATATTATTAGGATTGAATTGAAGCAAAATATATACTAAATTTAACACTAATAAGAAATAGAATATTTGATATATATATATATATATATATATGTTAAATGGGATTATTTATGATATGTTAATATCCTTTAAATCATCATTAAATTGTGCTAACGAGCAATTAAAATCAATAAAGAAAAGTTAGACACAAGGTACATGGTAGATAACGACAAAGCTAAAGACCAAGTATAGTCTCGAATAAATAAAGGAACAAGTTGAAATATGAACACAATATCGTAAACTTACATACATGCATCGAAGATTAAAATAAAAGTTAGGATGATCAACTATATGAAGAATGGATGTTCAAGTGCACCATCATTGAAGACAGGAATAAAGTACTGGTAGGGAAGTCTTCCGGTATGTGTTAAGACTCTTGAAAAATCAACTTATACATTTTGATTAAAGACGACTTATCTTCATGGAAATTTGGTGCAAGTTTTTAATTTGAAAAACACACTTACAATATTTGAAAATTAAAGATTTAATAAGATACGTGCTTAGTAAGGTGCTAATTCACATACATATGGATAAAGAAAAATGTTGAGTGCCCTTGGGATCGAGTAACCTGGATCAATTGTGGATGAACTTGATCATTAAGTATGCACATAAAATGTGCCGGGACTCTGTAAGAAAATGGTGGAAGACAATGAATACACACGTACAAATATGATTCCACACTTGAATTGTTGATACATGATGGGAGGTGGCGGAGCTTGAATTATACCATAGTGAAAGCGAGGGCGAAAGTAACTATTTTAGGAGGGCAGAACTCTATGTATGTTAAAAATTTACATTAACGTGCCAGAAGTTTACCCTATCATACAAAAAATTAACACTAATGACGAAAAAAAAAGGGGGGGGGGGGGGGGCTCACTAAGCTTCGCCCCTGATGATGTGTACTTGTACCCTACAATTGGCGGTTCTACACTATCATAACCAACATAAATAACCCCTAAATTCCCGCTAATTACAACTTCGACTTTTCTATATTTTGACTTTTTATAAACATTAGTTTTGACTTCTAAGTTGATTAGTGTCTTGATTATTTCTAATACTAACATTCACTCCACTAATCATGAAATTCATAACTATGTTTGAATTCTTTTGTTCATTCATTGTGCAGCCCATCTTCTTGTTTCCTCTTTGTTTGAGATTTCAATTGCAATTCGACTTGGACTCTCTTCTTACTACTTATCAAGATTGCATTGGGTTTGTGTCATCAACAACGAATTCAAATTGTTCATTCCTTGAATTATCATGACTTTCCGATTAATATTTGAATTGGATTCCAACGGGGTTAGGGTTGCCATGATTAATCCTTTGTTCGTGATGAAGGTGTTTTGTTGTTCGAATAGTTGTTAACGTGATTTTAAATTTAACAAATATTCTAGTCTACGATAACAACTTTGATTCCATTTATTTTCTTCATAGTCGTCCTCTTCCTCTCCTAACTTTGATCGGTGGTATGAACTCACTCGAGTTTTCCTTTCGGTTCTTGAACTTCCATATGTTTGTCCCCTGCATACATCGATTTTCTTTTTCCTTGTTCGCTTTCTTCCTTGCTTAGTGTCCGGACTGCCATGTCCTCGGCTATCTTTGCCGAAATCATTCTTCCTTCAAAAAAAAAAAAAAAAAACTCCGTTTGTTTATGCACTGTTTTTTATTTCTTTGACTGTGACTGCAACTTCATGATTGGACTCCTTAAATTGATTTTTTTATAGCCAACGCTCTAATACCATGTTAAAGTCCCCTTAGGATTGAGTAACCTGGATCAACCTTAGGATTAGTAATCTGGATCAATTGTAATTTGTAAATGTACTTGATCATTGAGTTTGAACATAAAATGTGTAGAGGACTCTTGAAAAACATGATGGGAAACAATAGATACACAAAAATAAAAATACAAATATGGTTTCACAGTTAATGTCAATACATAATGGGTACTTATACCCTACATTGATAGTTAGAAACTAACATAACTAGCATAAATAACCCCTAAATTCCTACTAATTACAGGCTTTGACTTCTCTATATTTTGACTTTCTTAAATATTAGTTTTGACTTCTAATTTGATTAATTTGTTGATTACTTCTAATTCCAATAGAAAATGCTTGAAAAAAATCAAAAATAATTAAAAGATGGCCAAAATTTGAAAAAGTCAATTTCTGCTGCAACGAGCATAACTTGACCATGGATTAATCTTGACATATTGGTTTGAAATGCATATCAATAGAAGCCAATGGTATATATAAAATTTTAAACCTTTAAAAACCTCTTGTCATGGATCCATTTGCAAGGTAAACAAACAAAACAACAAAGATAAATAACTATAGGTTGAAATTTGTCATACCAGCTAGCAAAGATGTCACATATAAAAAGGAGTTTATTTATTTATTTTGTTTTTTAGTAGCAATCAATAATTCTTATTTTTTTTAACACTTGGTAGTTTACTAGCATTTAAATGCATGTTTGGTAAAAATAAAAACAATTTAGTAGTATGTTAAAATGTATCATACCAGCAAAGACGTGAAACATGCGGTAAAAATTCTTAGTACTTTCAAATACATACATATATGTATTTTGTAAAATTTAACATACTGTAACACCAAAAAATAAAATTCATTCTACCATTTTAAATGATTATCACCACCTTTCATGTGTGTCGAGTTAGTTTGTGTGCTAGCCAATAGTTTCTAAAATCACTTATACACGTAGTGTGATGAATGGAGTTTGCTATGCATGAGATGACCTAATTAACTAACATAAGGCGTAATATGCAAATGTTCCATGGAAGTGTGATTGATGTACGAACGGATATTGACCTGTAATTGTTGATTGTCAAATTCTGTCCTCGTTAAAAGAATTTTGTCCTGAAATTCAGCTTGTGGCATTCATAACTTGTGCATCTTCAAACAACTAGCGATATTTGCATCTCATTTGGTCTTCTCATTCTTTGGTAAACTCCGGTCCTCATATTGAATTCCATCAAATTTTTACTATAGGGATGCAACTATGTTTCAGTATCTTGATCTCCTTATTGATGATTTCCATGGGTTCCATAAGGTGAACCTTATCACTAATTTAATAACCTCAAGTGATATAATAAGGGTTTCATCTGATTAACGCTTCTTCTGATATGATACTAGAACATGTCGTATACTCCACTGAGTTCTTACAGTAATATGATTTGATATGCAACAGGTTCTTGTTACCGGTTCAATCACATGTTCTTGGAGGATTTTTTTTATTTGTAAAGATGAAGGTTATTTTGTAAACTTTACTTTTGGTCCCTATGGTTTGGTCCAAATAATAATTTGCATTCAAATGTTGTAAAATCTTGATTTTACTCTTTAAGATATATACTCTATCTCAGTTAACTTTATCCTAGTTAACTATAACCCACTAAAATTGTTAGTTTTTCTGTTAGACTAAAAACGCATTTAGGTCTTTTCTTATTTAAGAAAAGATTATGTAACTCAAACTTAATAAAGGGATGGTTATGTAATTTACTTAAAATAATATTTATGTGTACACCAATATCATCATCATCGTCATCATCATCATCATCTCCCCCCTCTCTCTTTCTCTCTCTCTCCCCCTCCCTCCCTCCCTCCCTCCCTCCCTCCCTCCCTCCTTTTATCTATCTATAAACCACCACCGGTCTTAACAATCATAATCTATATTCACAATCATCTAAAATTGCAACAAAGATCAATAATCAATAATATGCACATGCTAAAAAAAATTCTCAAAATAAGGCTCGACACTTGTCTAGATACAACTAATAAATGGAAAAACAAAAGGTAGCCACTAGTATGGGAGTTTCAAACATAAATTGGTTAGGTGTAAAATGTAAAAAGGCTATTTGGCTAAATGGCTAATGGTTCATCACAATGCGAGGATATGATCGAATTGGGTAATCTAGAGGATATGCATTTTTGGGCATGGAAAGTAAAATAAAAAGAAATGAAAACCTAATCGTAGGGTTAAAAATCCTAATCACCTTAGTTGTTCGACCCTTGAAGCATGGTCCATGCTGGTGCGGCACAAGCCGTGTTCAACTTATAAAATAGTTTTAAGTTTTAAGATTTTAAATTTCCTTGTTTTCTTCCAACCCGTTGGTGATGTTCTCACATACCATGTGATAGATGAACATACTTGATCCTCTACAATCTGTCTAGTACAAAAAAGTTAATTTTCATCTTGTCTATTTCTAGGTCACCATACCCCGACTTTAGTGGTTACTATGGACGATGTTGCTTCATCTTCCCCCTCACTGACAATGCCGTTATAGTGTTTCAATTTAAGTCTATTACCTTTAAAAGGTTTTCAATAGTGTTGTATGGGAAAACCTCAGTTACTTTAAAGGGCATGTCCGTCTAGATTTGAGCTTTCCAAGAAACAAACGCCATGAAGAATTATATCCAAACTTGGTCACCCACTTGGAATTCTTGAGGTCCTTCAAGTGTTGATTGTAGAGTCTCTTGATGCGTTCTTTGTATATTCGAGAGTTACACTTTGCCTGATCTCTTAGTTTCTCGAGTTCATTAATCTAAGATAAATGCTATGAGCTCAAGAACTGTTTTAAAAGCCCAACATGCCCAACGTGTTATCATTCCATAAGGATATGTCATGCTTTTCCATTTACCATCTTGTAAGGTGCAGTACAAGTTGGTGCTTTGGATAAAGTTTGAAAAGCCATAATGCATCATCTAGCTTTTCTTCCCATTCCTTTTGGTTTTGATCCATGGTTTTCTATAAGCCCATAATGAAAAGAAACCAAGTCCCCTCTATCTTAAGTGTACAACCTCTCAATATAAGACAAAAACCTATAGAACGAAATCCATAATTTATAACTTCTAACCCCATTCCTAGTAGGTTAACGTGCTACTTCTACATAAACATAGAAAACATGAATGTTTGAATTAACAAACATAACGTTAGTGACTTGCTTCAAAGGCTTTGATATCTTACTTTTAATATAAAAAAATCATCACTTGAAGCCACAAACACAAACCAAAATGAAATCCATACATGAAAATTAAAAATCAAATAACATTCATCACACCAAAGTAAGTCAATAACACTAGCCACGCATGCTAATTGATATAAGAAACAACAAAGATAAAAACTTGTATCAACATAATCAAACATCATTATAAGATCTACAAGTTGGAATGGTTCTTGATTCTTAGAAATAAAGATGAAAGCTACAATCTATGCTATTGGAAATTACACTAAGATAACAAGATGCAATCGTGTCTAAGTAGTCCTTTGAAATGAGCCAAGAACTTCTATTGATAAGCTGTCTGGAAGATGGGGCACAACCCAGTGGTCGAGTACACGTCTGATCCACTAGCTTGCACATAATCATTTATGACACAGTTAGTGACTACGGGGTTGTGGTACTTGGAACACAGGTCATGGTGGCCATTGAGGCATAAGAGCGTGGTACTTGTACCACAAGGAGTTGTCACTAGGGAAGCTTTTATCTTCTGTTGTAGAAGCACGGGGGCATGCTTGATGGGGCATGACCCGTGCTTAACCTTCTAATTTGATCTTTTTTCAAATTTTAAGACTCAAATCTAGTAGAATTTTCAAAGAACCATTTGAAAATGAAATGTAAATAATGTGAAATTTATGTATAGTTTTATGCATATCATTCTTAGTAATATATAGTGAAATTGGTCAATATTTGTGACAGAATACATGATGCACCAACAATAAAAATTGATTTTTAGTGTCTTAGATGAGTGTTAATGTTAATGCATGGTAGTAGTGTAATCATTAAGTCATTATCTTGTTAATGTCAAAATAAATGATTTGTAAGTGTATGTGACAGTATGCATAGAGTAAACATTATGATCACTTAGATACATGAATTCACATTGATAAATGTTTTAGTTATGTGACTACATAAATTAAAATACACTGCATGTTATATTTACAAAATCAAAAAAATGTGGACAATGAATTATAAATATAAAAATAACATATGTAATTGAAGTTGGGTTATTTATTATGTTTTCATATTATCCTATATATTAATAAAGCAACTGTGATCAGCAGTTGCTTTTGTCTATTGGGTCATTTTGTCAGACAGGTATTGGAGGTTTGCATTTTACCCCCTTATCAACAATGTTTTTACATATACTGAAAATCATAATGGAATTTTATTTTGAGAAATTCTTCTTGTTGTTTTTGAGTGAGGGGTTGTGAGGATGGCGGCCAGGTGGAGGCGGTTGCCTCTTCGGTGAAACCAGAACTCAAACCGTTGCTGCAATCGGTGTGTTTCGTTGGGTGGACCCAATGACCACCCGGTTTGTGCCGACCCCCAAATCAAGGCTGCCCCTGTTCAAGGAGAAGGAGGGGTTATAGTCTCTGGTAACTCACTTCCACCATCGTCTTCAGGTGTGTGCACGTGGTTGTCGGTTGTGCTCTGTTTATCGTGCCCTAGGTGGCGATGGTCTGGCGGCTGTGATGCATTTGCGCCTTTGCTCTGTTTTTCGAGACCTTGGTGGTGATAGCTGGCGGTGAGGTGGGTTTATATCTGCGATGGTTATGGATAATATTGGTGCTCTGCCTCCTGTTCTGGTTGGGGACAGGCCGGCGATTGACCTGTAACCGTCCTGTGCTCCGGCCGACTCTGTTGGCATTGTTGGTGGGGGAATGATGGCGGCGCTTCCTCTTGATTCTGAAGAAGGTTTTCGGGTATGCATGTTCTATCGACTCAATGATGATGTGCGGAAGCTCATCTAAGAGTTAGGGTTTTACTTAACCCTAATAGTCTGTTGGATCTATGGGTTTTACATGCATGGTTGTTGTTTCTATACTGCTTGGTGTTTTGTTTTGGGTATTTCTGATCTAAACCCTAAATCCTTGCGTTTCTGTTTTGTTACAAACCTCCGGGTTTTGGTTATTGGATGGTGATGATAGGCAAAACGACCTTGAACACTAATCTTCTGTTTTTGGTCTATGAGTGAATGTTTCGATGTTCATAAAGTCGATAATGATGGCAACCCATCATTTGAGACCCGCCTCCCATTCATTGATTGTTTAGAGTCATTGGGATCTTTACATTGGTTTGTTTCTGGTTTATTGATGATGGTGGCTTATGGTACGTCGATGATTGTTGCCATGAGACGTCACTGACCCGATTATGATTGAAGAATCAATTATAGTTGTAAGAATTGCTATGATGATCGTGGAAAAGATGGTTGCTTGGCATGGCATAATCAGTGAGGGCAAGTGTGGTGTTCTGCACTTGGAACCTGTGTTGCAGCCATGGTAACTCAATACCTAGATATGAGCCTAATTGTTTTTGTTTTTGAAATTATTTTGTCTGTTTTTTTACTTGTTTTATTAACATATACGTTTGAAACAAAATACCATGTCTGTGAAAAAAAAGGCTATGATGATAGGAACGTGATGATCGGACAATATATGTTTATCTGAGCCTCTGTTTAACCAGTTTGTCATGCGCGCAATGCACGCACGGGGAAACCACTCTAGTTCTGTGAATTTGTAAAACGATTTTTATATGTGACATATATGACCATAAAAATCCACTTTCTGTTACAACTATATGTTAAGAGCTTTCTAACCTAGTGACATCTACTGTTTATTTACACCAAATTAATACTATCTCGAGTTTTGTATAGTAAAAAATTGTGAATTCTAGAAGTATTTTGAAAAGCGTACATATTTGTTGTTAAAAGAAAGAAAAAAGAAAGTTAAAAGTGAATTAATCATTATTGCGTAACATATATGAATAAAACAAAAAAAGAGTTAATTACACGATTGGTTCCTATGTTTTGCACACATTACAATATTGATACCAACTTTTGAAAAATTACAGGTTTGGTTCTTACTGTTTGCCAACTCTTAATACGATTGACCCCTAACACTAACTTCTGTTAAAGATTTCATTTAAGTGGATGTAAAAGTCTAAAATACCCGTGCACTAAAAGAAAGAATATTTAAAATATAAATTAAATTAATGTGGGTCCCACTCTACCCCACGGCCTACGACGACACCACCTTCGCTGCCCCACCGCATGCGCACCCACACTATCCCATTGCCTGCGCATCATCGTTGCCACCCACCACCTGCGCACCCCTATCGCCGCCCCACCGCCTACGCACCACCTTCGTCTCCATCTCCTGATAGGTATTGATGGTTGTAGTATGGTGGTTCGGCGATGGTTCTGGTGTGATCCGATGATTTAGGATGTAGTCGTGAAACAAAGAGGGGGGGGGGGGGGGGGGGAGGGGGAGGGGTGGGGTGGGGTAGAGTGGGACCCACATTAATTTAATTTAAATTTTAAATATTTTTTTAGTGCAGGGGTATTCTAGACTTTTCACATCCACTTAATTGAAAAACTTAACAGAATTTAGTGTTAGTGTGCAATCGTGTTACGAGATTACAAATAGTAAGGATCAAACCTGTAACTTATCAAAAGTGGAGATCAATATTGTAATATGAACAATACAAAAGGATCAATCGTGTAATTAACTCAAATAAAAAATAGTTCAACCACCTACAAGACACGTTGAAGGTTGAGAGTCCCCTTGTAAAGTAACGTGTGTACAAAGAAAGTAGGATTTTCTACAAATTTGACATTGACTAAAATAACATGTAAGTTGTAACGGATCCGAGGAGGAATTTTTGCTAATCATGGAAACTTCAAGATAACTTATCTTCAACTTCACTCGGGTCCCACGTGTTGGATGTAGAAGTCAATCCATAAACACCAATATGATTTGTGTTTTTATATCATATCATTTTGGTTGGATGGTGACATATTAAAGAAGGTGAATAAATATTAATCGTATGGAAATATTTTCATATTTTAATTTCCATTTGGTTTATAGTTTACGATAATATTCTTTTATTAGTTACAAATTTTAAAAAGCAAAAACATTAGATTCGTTGCTAAAAAGGAGTGAAAGAAAGAATATTGTTAAAATGAGATTTTGACTTTACTTATTTTAATTTACTAATTTATACATCCAAACCTAAAAATGGTATGCAAATTCTCGGATAAAGATTTTCTCAAGAGCATATGAGATATATAGTCTTTTGCAAAACCATTACTTATAAATTAGCGACGGATCTTGACAACAATTCATACAAACAATTAAATTGTTACTAATGCAGCTGATTTTATAGTCCGGTCTAATTGTTGTGATCTTGAATTTCATATATTTTTATCTCTCTCTATATATATATATATATATATTGTATTGTATGTGTTGAAGTGATCAATTAATATCTTTAGCACTTGATTTATCACTACATCATTCAAAGAAAATACATCAAGCATGAAGAACAATAGCAACAAGCCAACAAGAACTTTGGACGGAAAAATCAAAAAAGAAGAAAAAGGAAATAAATGGATAAGTGGAAGTATTTGTAGGCGACAATAATCGACACCGGTTGGCGAAATTAATCAAATAAACGAGAGGAAGATCGGATTTTCGACTCGGTATGCTACTAAGTACGAACCTTTGCAGCTGTAAGTTTCTTTTATGAAAGCATAAAAAAAAACCGGTAACCTGTAAAGAACGGTAAAGAACTCAAGAACAATGCCCAACCAGAAGTGTATTATAAACAGCCAACACAATCTCCGTAGAACAACCATAATAATAAACAAAATCTTAAGACAAACGAACCAGAACAACTCACAAATCATCGTTGTGATGATCCGTGAACAATATGAAGTAGAAACAATGAGAAACACAAGAAACCCTAATCGAGGGAAACGAGAAGAAGATAGAGCATATTCTTGACTTTCAAAATACGCAAAATGCAAGATATATGAGTAGCAACACGGGCTAAACCCACAGCAGCACTATAAAGCCCAGTAATAATGAGGCCCAACACCTATCAACAAGCCTAGCAACAACCCACTTACACTAAACACAATATATAAAGAATTAGAACATGGATAATAAAATTGAGACAACCCCTAAATGCAACACCCCCCCCCCCCTCAATTTTATAATCCAAAAATATTAAACATTTTCAACTTGGAGATGTTGTTGAACGGGCAACCCTTTTGTAAAAATATCCGCAAGTTGAGCCTTAGAAACAACTAACAAAGCTTTAATAGCTCCTTGTGAGATTTTCTTCCGAAGGAAAAACAAATCAATTTCAAAGTGCTTGGTGCGTTCGTGAAAAACCGGATTAGACGCGATGGAAAGAGCAGCATTATTATCACAAAACAGTTGAACAGGCACCCATAGCATAGTTAGCATATTGCACAGCCATAGGACTTCACATGTGACAACACACATGGACCGATATTCAGCCTCAGCCGAGGATCTAAACATTTTCCCCGATCCGAATCAGAGTAAGCACATAAATCAAAGTTTTGATTTTTGCTAATCAAGATACCTTTACGAGGAGCACCCTTTAAGTACCTAAGAAGTCTTAGGGCAATTTGCAGATGGGAATTTGTGGGTTTATGCATATATTGGCTCAAATATTAAACATCATAAGAAATATCGGGACGTGTGTACGAAAGGTAGATGAGTTTGCCAATTAACTTTTGAAAACCAGTGATATTTTCTAACACGGTGTTATCTTGTTTGCACAGATTTGAAAGCACATAATGCGGTTCAATTGGAGTTGTAACTAGTTTACAACCACTTAATCCAAATTCCACAAGAAGTTCAGAGCAGTATTTTCTTTGAGAAAGACAGACACCATTTTTTGTTTTTAAAACCTCAATTCCAAGGAAGTATTGTAAAGACCCAAGATCTTTAATTAAAAATTTTGATTTCAAGGAATTCTTAATCGACTCAATCTCTTGTGCATTATTTCTAGTAATAATAATATCATCCACATACACTAACATCACAACCAAAACAGAGTTAACAGATTTTATAAATAAAGAATGATCACATTTACTTTGAGAAAAACCAAGATCACATAATACACTAACAAGTTGTTCATTCCACATGCGTGGAGCCTGTTTTAACCCGTATAAAGCCCTATTTAGTTTGCATACTTTTGATTTATTTTTAGAGAAATAGCCATCAGGCACATGCATGTACACATCTTCATTCAGATTACCATAGAGAAATGCATTATTAATATCTAATTGGTACAGCGGCCAATCATGTTGAACAGAAAGACTAATGACACACCGAATTGTAACCATTTTGACAACCGGTGAAAACATTTCATCAAAATCTATTCCCTCCTTTTGACTATATCTCTTAGCTACTAACCTAGCTTTATACCTTTCTATCTCACCAGGTGACTTATATTTTATTTTGTACACCCATTTGCATCCTATAGTCTTTCTATCCTTGGGTAAGTCAACTAATATCCATGTATTGTTTCGGTTTAAAGCCTCCATCTCCTCGTTCATGGCAGCAAGCCAATTTGGATCATGTTTTGCTTGAAAGAATGAGGTTGGTTCACTTGATTTAGTCAGATTTGAAGAAAATACTTTATTTTCAGCAGATAAATTAGAAAAATTAACCACCTTTTCCATGCCAAATTTGACTTTCCTTTCTATGATGCAATCTTGCAATCTTTTTGGCAGGACATGGGTTCTAGTAGATTTTCTCACACCTGGAGGTTCATCAATACCCTTAGAGGGAAATGTTTGTTTATTAGAGTTTTTAGTGCAATCTACCTCACTAGTGCTGGACATTTGTTCTGGGGGTTGCTGGAACACAGCCTCGCCATGATTCGACTGCAAGGGTGTAGTCTCATCACGCTACTGTGTGACAGCCTCACCTATACCAGACCTAACATCAGCACTCTGCTGCTGATCGCAACTAGAATCATTCGTGCGTTTCCCCCCTTCATCATTGGGTGTCTCACCATCGGGTTTAACTTGATTAGACTCTATTTCATAAAAAAAATTAGGTTTGTAATGGAAAGTTCGTTCTTAGAAGCAATGTTTTTTAATGAAGAGTCACTTGCAAGTGGAAAAATATTTTCAAGGAATTTTACATCTCTAGAAAAAAAAATGATTTTTGAATCAAGGCTAAGCAATTTATATCCTTTTTTAAATACCGAATAACCAAGAAAGTCACTTTTCTGCTTTGGTTCCGAACTTTTCATTATTATTTAGAATAGTACTAAAACTGAGGCAACCAAAGACCCTTAGGTGTTTAAGTGGGGGAGGAAAACCAAAGAGAATTTAATAAGGGGACTTGCCATTTAGAACGGAGGAGGGAGTTCTATTGATAAGGTAGGCAGCAGTTAGAATACAGTCTGACCAAAACCAAAAAGGAATTTCAGCTTGGAAAAGAAAGGTTCTAGCAACATTTAATAGATGCCTATGTTTTCTTTTAGCGATACCGTTCCGTTGGGGTGTATAGGCACAAGTAGTTTGATGTATTATACCATTTTTTTCACAAAAATTTGACATTTGAATATTTACAAATTTGGTTCCGTTGTCACTTCGAAAATTTTTTATCATTTGATTGAACTGATTTTTAATCAACTGAAAAAAACTTTCTATATTCTAAAGCACATTAGATTTTTGCTTCAGCATGTATACCCATACAGATCTTGAGAAGTCATCAACTATGGTTAGAAAATATTTGTAGCCTTCTCTACTTGTGATTTTAAACGGTCCCCAAACATCAAGATGCACTAATTGTCCTAAATAAGATGATTTGTGATCACTTAGGGGAAAAAGTTCCTTGTGTTGTTTTGCCCGATGACATACTTCACAAGGGCTAAGATCATCTTTGTGCCTAACTTTTTGGTTCAAATATTTCATAGCTTGGTTGGATGGGTGACCTAACCTAGAGTGCCAAATATTCACAGATTCGTAACTATTGTAGCAAACTTTCGAGACATCAGATGACCTACCACATAAGTATAGACCATCAGCTTGTTTACCGGTCACCAGGGTTTTCTTTGTGAGCAAATCCGGGATGTAACAACAATTCTCATCAAACATAACACTTACTTTATTGTCTTTAGTTAGTTTGTGAACAGACATTAAATTAACAGGGTATTCTAGAACAACAAGCACTTCAGACAGAATTATGTTTTCATTATGTTTTAAGCTGCCTATTTTGATTACTGCTGCATTTGTACCATTTGGAAGCCTAACTGTTATATTTAAATCAGCAACATTTATTTGGTTGAAAAGATCTTTGTCTGACATTATCATATGCTGATTTGCACCAGAATCCACAACCCAACCATGAGACATAGAAAAACAAGTGTTTGAGAAATTAAATACAGGTTTACTTAAAACATTTGAAGAAAAATCAACTTGGGAGTTACCTCCAAAATTCAAGCAATGAGCTCCTTCATTTGTTTTTTCATTTAATACCCCAAGGAGTTTAGTGATCTGATCAGGAGTAAGAGTAGGAGAAACTGTCACACCCCGTTGACCGGGGCTGGTCGTGACGACTGAATATCAACAAACACAGCGGAAACTATATGTGTAATAAAAATAAGCCATTGGTTTACACGAATAATAATAAAATAAGTGCATCATATTACAACTCGCCATGCGTATAGCTAAGTCACGGGCAATAGCTATAGGGTAATTCCCATCTATTCCTTAAAATTTTCTTCTTGCATAGCTCAGCTAGGTAATTGTATAGTTCTTTTAGAGTGAGTCTTCTAAGGAAAGGCAATCATGTTCTTGAAATTATAAACCTATTGCTTAGCGGGTCTACTCAAGACTCCCCCTTATAATCAAACAAATACCTGAAATACATACTCAAAACGTGTCAACATAAAGTTGGTAAGCCCAAGTTTTCACAGTAATAGCATTCATAAACATACATAGACATAAGTAAACAAAACAATAGTTATTGGTGCATGACAGAATTGTATCACAATCAAACCTTGACCCAGGTGACCCTCCCGAGTGCTAGAATATCCCCTAACCCATACCCTTAATTGTTATGGGCTTAAGCGTGCCCTGCTAAGCATGGTTAGTCTGCACTAATTTGTGACACAACGATTATTGAATCTCAACGGGGGGTTTCCGTGTTCTAAGGCCCAATTGTGTGGGGGGATTCCCCAAATAGTACTATCCACAAATCACGCGGCTCCTCATGGAGTTAATGATTGTGCTCACGTTCGGGGACAAGAGCATAATATTGCACCATAAAATAAGTTTTAAAGAGTATGTATTCCACCTAAAAGTTTAAGTAAAAAGGGTTCATGAGACTCACCTTAGCTTGTTCCTTGAAGTAGATGTGCAAGATCTAGTGTGCTATCGACCGCCAAGGTTCCTAAGTTCATTTCATGTGAATTAGTTTTACTTAAATAAGTTATCTAAGCCCAACCTTTAAGTTTAGATTTATCTTACATGATTTGATGATTTACATTACGAATGAGTAATTTGGTTAAAATCTTGAAGTTTGGAGGTCTTAGCGCGGTCTATGATTATGCTTGGGTTATTATTTCATAGCTTCAGGTTATAATAGTGTTTATAAGGATTATCTAGTTCCAAAACAGTAAGGTTTCACCAGTTGGCAAATTTGGTCCCTCAACTTTGTTAAATTGACATTTTTAACCCTAAAGTTTGGAATTTAGCACTTTAATTAAATATGGTGACTTTTATTTTTAAAGTGATTTGAGATACTAAAATAAGTAAATATTTATGTTCTTTGCTCTTTCTTAACAGGTTCAAGAGCTTATTTTTAATTTAGGCGTTTCGTGAAAGAGGAATTCAGTGTTTTCATAATTAAAGTTGTCGAGCGGTTCAAATAATATTTATATTTTAGTTATAACTTATTTATATTGTTATATAGCCTCTGGAATGGTATGGTTTTGTTCATAGAGTCGGCGAGTTGATTATTGTGTTTTTTTTAAAGCGCTTATCGCGTCGCGCTTCGGGCACGTTATATAACGTATTTTTAAGGTTATTGGTTTTATTAAATTTTAAGTTATTCTTTGAGTTTGAGATTCATAACTTACTAGAAAACATTAATTTTCTTAGTTTAACAATTTTTATGTATTTTATTATTATTTTCTTTTTGAGAAACGTTAACTAACTTATATTAACGGTAAAATTTATATAAATTCCTAGAAAGTTCCATAAATGCTAATATTTGATTTTTAATTTTTTTTTATCATTATTAGGCCATTAGATACTGGAGTTTCATGTTTTAAGTTGTTTTTGTTGGTTTTTGTATTTTAACGCTCGGGCTTTGGTTTTTAACGGGTTTTCGGGTTCGGGTTGACTTTGGGTCAAACTTTGGTCACATAATGATTTAATATACTTAGAATCATCTTTAGATTCTGAAACTTATATGAGTTTGGCTCAAGAAAGCCTTTTTATGAATTTTTATCATTTTAGCAAGATTAGCATTTATATATTTGTTTACCAAGTAAATAAATTCTATAAATTATGAAATTTAATTTCTAATCATTTCTTATCATTATAAGACTAAAATAATTTTGTACATTCATATTTAATCTATATTTGGTGATTTCGTTATATTTACCGGTTAGCTCCGTTAAGTCTTGTTTAAGTCTCGTTTTTGAACTACTAAGCATTTTAATCTGATTTTTCACTTCCCAAATATTATCATAACATAAATAACTTCAAAATTAACCTCATATTTTCAGTAAGTTGAATTCCCAACTTGTATTCTTGTATTTTTCTTAAAATACATATATTTCAAGTTTTTATATTATTCTTAAAGTGTGAAATACATATGCATAAATCATGAAAATTTATTTTTAACATAAGATAGTCTCCCTTAACCTCCAGAAATATTTAGATTATAAATTTTGGACTTAGAGTATATACTTTTATATTTGTGCTAAAATCAGGTTTTCAGGTGTAATAGTTTTACTAAAACCGTGTTTGTGATCAAATAGAGTTTTAAGAAAGCTTATATGTATTTTAGTTACTGAAAAATGAAGTATTTTAATATTTCATAAGGAGTTGGAGGTGTCATGGGATTGATTGTGTTACTAACGTGACAAAACGTGATATTTTGCACGTTTTCGGGTAGTAACGAGTTGCCTTGGCGTGAGAGGGGCTGAGATGAGTGAGTGGGTTGTTGAATGAACTTGAAATGATAAGAGAAGGCTGTCCAAAGTAGTGGATTAGTTCAGGTTCTAAGATGAATGAAAAGAAAGATGTATGCTTGAAAGTGTGTAGGTGTGTTCATGTTATGTTACCTTAACTTGAGGAAGATGTTGTTGCTTGTGTTGAATCGATTTGGAGGGGCTTACAAGTGCTGGAACTTGTGTGTTCTTGAATGTTTTTGAATGCTAGAATGACAAAGTATGATGGTGTTTTAATGAGTGAGTTGTATGAAGAACTTGAGAGCTTGAGAAAGAATGAAGTGTTGGAGTAAAATGAATTGTGTTGGGGGTTTAGGCAAGCATGTTTCATCTGAAATGAGGGGGTTTAGGGTGGTGGTGTGGGTCCCAAATCTTGGTTTGTGCAAGATTATGCTTGGATCTTATGATATTGTTGGTCAAGATTACAAGTTATCCAAGATTTTGCATGGATAAGCTTGTGGGTATTTGGGGGATGGGTAGTGTGACATGACTATACATTTGTTTAAATAATTCAAGTTAGTTTTCATATAATTGTTAGTGAGTTTTTATAAAATACAGAGCATGTTTATAATTATTTAAGTAGGCAACTTGGACATAGGCTTGTATAAATTTTTAATATATATAATATTTGTGTGTCGTGAATGTATGTAACATGTATGTGCATGTGCCGTGACATGTGTGTATGCATATATACATATATACAGGCGTGTGTGTCGTGATGTATCAATGTATGTGTAGTATGTATGTAAAGAAAATATAAAAGAAACTATGTTAAGAATGGAGGGTTGAATACCGAATTGTGCATCCTCTTTGTAGATAAAACTGAGTCGAATATAGAGCTCCAATGCACCTGGGTTTTTTCCCAAACGAAGATTATTTAAGTCCAAGGAGGTAGGAAAAAGAATTACATGATTCGGAGTTCGTTTGCTACCTTAAACTGGATGATAAAGTCAGGATAGCACAGCAGTCCCAGTTTCTGCGCGGTCTTGCTTTGAAGCTGGTTTGGAGGTCGAAATCTTGGTAGATTTGAGTGACATTGGTTGGGAAAGTTGGAGGAGAGATAGATAGTGATTCCAGAAAAAGAATAGAACAATTTGATGCAGTGTGGGGTGAGTTATGCCCTATGAAAGTTAGCTGAAAAAGAATAGGAGAGAAGAAATATGAAGATATTTCTAGGTTAGTGCACTTTTGAAGATTGGTTGCTTTATTTTTTATCATGGCTAAATTATGATACTAGATAGGATAGGTAGAGAGGGCTGGTCCAATGGATTAATTTCTTAAATATTATCCAAGATATTACTTAGATATGTAGAAGATTTTATAAGGATATGGAAGGGTTTAGGCTAGGTGAAGGCCCAATGGGTGACATTGCTTGTGTCTTTCATAAAATCTCATGAAGATTTTAATAGATATTATATAATCTTAAGAGATCTTCTAATAAGACAAATACCAAATTTTTATGACTTAATTATGGTTGACTAGATGATTCTATATAAGATGTGTATATCAATTACAAGTATTTATTTATCGTTTCTGATCATGATTGCCATCGTTAGCTTATATTTATTTTATATATGTATTAGTGTAGTAATTTTTATTATACTAACATAATGATCATGTTTTAAATTAACTATTTTGTTACATTTAAGTATGTTTGTTATCATTTCGCGTATATATTAGATCATAAAATTATTTAGTGTGTTTTATGTGTGTTTGAGCGTATATGATTTTTAAGTATTAGCAATAAAGATGTGTTATCCTTGTTATGAGTAATTTGCATTTGTGCTCATGAATCAGGTCATGTATCTATTGAATTCGTAATTACTTACACGATTCGTTGTTTGGTAGATTGTTTTGCTCTACCATTATTATTAGCTAGTTAGCTAGAGATGAACTAATTAGGATTCTTATTAGGTTTGGTGGATTGGGTCAAGCCCAATGACTTAAGATTGAGTTAACCCTAATGATGTATGGTTGGGCCAAGCCCATTCAAGTTTTAGTGAATTCTAAGCCAATTAAGATATTGGGCCCAAGGCCCATATCAGTTGATAAGTTAAAGCCCAATATAATATATGGGCCATCTGGGTTTCTAAAAAATATTTTTCCGGCCCAAATATCGGGGTTGTTACAGAAACAGTATTCGAAGAAGATAAAAATTCATTTTTAAGATTTTTCCCACTAGGAGACACATTAGATTTGTTTCCCAAATTATTTTCCATTCCCCTTTTTGATTTTGAACTCTTGGAATATCCAACAAGTTCATAGCATCTATCCACAATGTGTCTAAGTTTGTTGCAATGAGTACATTTTAGATTCGGATTTAGCCCTCTGTTAATTTGTTTTTTGTTCTCAAAACTTTGAGTTGTTTTGGTTGCAAAGCTAACATTTTGCTTTTTAAAGGAACCTTTTGTTCCTCTATGGGACTCCTCTCTGGATATTAAGGAAAAAGCAGTTTTAATAGTTGGGAGAGGATCCATGGTTAACAAGTTTGTTCTTACTGGTTGGTAAACATCATTGAGTCCTATAAGAAATTGCATTAGTTTTATTAATTGGTTGAAATCATTAAATTCTTTTGAGGCGTTACATGTACAAGAAGGAAGTTGTACTATTGCATCAAACTGTTTCCACATTGTGTTCAACTTGTGGTAATACTCAGCAACAGACAACCCATTTTGAGTTACACAGTTAATTTTTTGATATAAGTTGAATACAACCGACCCATCAACCCCGTCATAAGTCTCCTTTAGATCATCCCAGGCTTCAGATGCTAAAGTTGAATACACCTGACCAACATATAATTCTTCACTAATCGAGTTTAAAATCTAAGTGAGAACCACTGAGTTGCATCTTTCCCATTGGTTTTTAAGGACTTCATCATCAAGTGGTTTAATATTCTGTTCATTAACAAAGCCCAATTTATTTTTTGCTCTTAAAGCCAGTGTCATAGCATTAGACCATATTGTATAATTTTCAGTCCCTTTTAGTTTAAAGCTTATAATTATTAGACAACTGGAGTCATTGGGATGAAGATAAAGGGGGTCATTAACATCAAGTTTACTGATCAAGGTATCTGTAGTGACAATGGATCCAGAATCAGGAGGAGGCATATTACTATTCTTGTTTTTATCAGACATAATCAACAAATATAACCACAATTATGAAATAACACTCAAGCACACGCACTAAACTACCATAATTGGATCAGCGCCAGGTTTTCACACCACTCAAGTGGTAGATCAAAGATTAATCCAGAGTGGGAATGCAAGCACACAAGAAACAAAAACAGAGAACACATGCAACACAACGAACATATGATGTCACACCTAGTTAAGAACCAGATATTTGTACTCTTAACCCAGCCAAACAGTGCCTATCAGAATATAGAACTAGAAACAAAGAAAAATAAGTGAGAAAGAATATCCTCACAGCAGGGGTTTTCCCAAGTTAGGGATCTCCTTCAAGAACTCAAGTAACTCGCAACCTTCTAGGGTTACAAGTCATAAGAGAGAAGAAAGAAACAAATAGTTGTAGATTTTCTCTGTTTAAATTTAACTCACAACCTTCTAGGGTTGCAAGATACCAAAGCGTCTGAAGAGGATATGAACCTCTTAGAGAGAACTTAAGAATCCCGAGAGAGGCTCCACAAGGCAGTCACCAACACGCGGAAGCAAAACCAAGAACAGATTGATACGCTAGGGTTTCAAATCTGAAAACCCTATAT
Source organism: Flaveria robusta (assembly GCA_025506415.1). Classification (NCBI taxonomy): domain Eukaryota; kingdom Viridiplantae; phylum Streptophyta; class Magnoliopsida; order Asterales; family Asteraceae; genus Flaveria; species Flaveria robusta. The sequence continues at coordinate 8,414,045 of CM046459.1, read as the reverse complement.
TTCGTAACGCTTTTGAAACACCAAATTGTTTTTTTTTTGCTGCAGATCGAATCGAACAGCGAATCAGAGCCTTAGAGCTCTGATGCCATGTCAAGAACGGTAATGAACTTAAGAACAATGCCCAACCAGAAGTGTATTATAAACAACCAACACAATCTCCTTAGAACAACCAGAATAATAAACAAAATCTTAAGACAAATGAACCAGAACTACACACAGGTCATCGTTGTGATGATCTGTGAACAATATGAAGCAGAAACAATGAGAAACACAAGAAACACTAATCGAGGGAAACGAGAAGAAGATAGAGCAGATGCTTGACTTTCAAAATACGTAAAATACAAGATATATGACCAGCAACACGGGCTAAACCCACAACAGCACTATAAAGCCCCATAATAACGAGGCCCAACAACAGCTATCAAAATGCCCAGCAACAACCCACTTACACTAAACACAAAATAGAAAAAATTAGAACATGGATAATATAATTGAGACAACCCCTAAATTCAACACAACCCTCATCTCTCATTGTTAATTATATACCATTATGCATGTTCTAACATTATTTGGTAGAGATGATTGTTTTTATAAATCTTAACGTCAATCAAAACCTTGCTGATTGCGAAACGACAGCCAATTGGATGAATTGGGTGCATATAAACAATGGTCAAGGGTTGCCTCTCAGTCGTGTATTATGTGTTGTGACTATATTTCGATTGAATATTTGAATCTAAAATCTCACCCTAAAACTTATGTGACCTTATCTCTATCTACCTATTGTTCTTCTCAATGCATCTGTGAACCACCACACAATGATTGCCTAGTATTGTTATTATCATTAACCTTTATCATCCACTATGCTACCCATTTGGAGTTGATTATCACTTGATTATAATGATTATAATTCTGATTTGAATTAATAGACAACGTTCGGAGTCAATAAATCGGATAAATCAAAACGTTGGTTAGTATTTTATTTTTGGATTAATTCACAATGACCTTTTACAAAAATAATTGTATAAGATTTGGTCCGTAATCCTAATAGCTTGAAACTTCTTTCACATATAATTATCTAAGTTTCCATAACATTCGTTAGACTTCCCATGTCCACTAGCCCAAGTGCATACTTACCAAGAACGTGTAATTCTTCCGCATGCATAGAAAGAGATAGCATGTCAAATGTAAGTCTGTAACACTCAATATCTCTAGGGATAACTACCTCCTAGACTGTAGATATATTATATAATTCATTTGATGGTGACTTGCCTCGAGATGCAATCCTTGATTGAAAAGAAATTTACCACAAAGCAAAGGATAAAGTTATACTCTTTACTGTTATCACGTCCCCAAATACATAAAGAGTGGATACTTTTGACATTTAATTAAGGAGCCTATAAAAATACAAAAATAATTTATGTGTGATGATTATGTCATGTAAACATATTTCTTATATAGCTTTTCATTTTAAGATGTGATCAATGAATGCTTTCAAATTTAAATCTTTAAAGATTTATCTTTCAAATATATAAACTTTAAGGGGAGTAATTAATTTGAAAATACACAAGCAATAAAATTTTGATTAAAAAGTAAAAATATGCAAATTTCAAGGCTTTACGTATTTTTATTATTAAAATTTTCAAAATATGAAAAACAATAGTGTTAATATGTGAAAAGAAAGAAATTACTATAATGTCTCAGTCTATGCAGATAAGAATGTATAAAATGCCTTAGAAATGTCAGATTTGGAAGTTTGATTCATATCAGTGAACAAATCAAAACGAAACAAGAATTGATAATTAAAGCATGATTAAAGTCAAAGAATAGTCAAAGTTAAATCACATAAGAATGTGTGATTCATGGAAGTCAAAGAAAGCTAAAGTGATCATCAGCTTCAAATCAAATCATTTGAAATTTGTCAAGTCAAAATTCAGATACGGTGATGGAAACATAGCATTATACCAACGCGGGTAACTAAATGACAAAACAAGGTCAAGTCAAAAGTCAATGCGGAGAATAGTGTCAATGCGAATGACACTTAACATAAACGATCATGTTCATTCTATCTTCATTGAGTTTTGAAAAGAAATGAATATCAAGTATGATATTGCATGCTACAGTATCTACTTAATGCGATTGACCAAACTTCTTATATGGATAAGAGTTATTCATCTGCATTACCGAATGCGGTGAATAGTTTCAATGCAAGTAACGATGTTCACACGCATTAGTTTCTAATGTTAGTATGAATGCATAAAACAAGCCAATGCACACGACAGTTAATGCGGAGCATAGTTTTAATGCGAGTAAGTATAATTTTTAATCTGCATCAATTAATGCATGTAAGAGTAGCCAATGCGTACTAATTATTTGTTCATTCGCATCACATAATGCGGTGAATAGTACAATGCGTGCTACTGTACCCTAAGTGTAAAATTTTCACTTCCATATTAATTTTAAACACTTAAAATTTTGAAATTTTAAAACCCACTAGTCTATTTAAACGAAACTTTTACTTAATTTGAACACATTTTAAATTGTCTTCAGTGTGAAAAGTGTGTGTTTGAGCATGCTACTAGTGTGTGTTTTTGATTTTCAACATCAAATCCATCATCAAATCATATCAAACTCATTTCAAACACTTATATCGATCATCAACTATTGTAGTATCGATTATAAGGTGATTATCAACTAGAACAAGGATTCAAACTTAAACCGGCTCATCATTTAATAGTCGATGATGAACAACGAAGAACCTTAGATTTAAAAATTGAATTTTAACGACCAAAGCAAGTTATAATCATCTAATTAAACATAAATTAACAAGATTTTATCACCTCAAACAAGAATTTATCAAAATCAAAAGTTTGAGTTTTTCCGATAATAATAGGGTTTCGGTCGAATAAGGAACAAATCATAGTAATGAACGATTAAACTTCTAAAATAAGTTGTTGATAACATTAGAAGAGTCTAAAAGAAAGAACATGATTAAAATTAATGATTTTGAAACTTTTGGGTTTATGTAATAGTAGATCATTTGAATGACAACTGACTTAGTCAAATTTTGGCCAAGTTAGTCATAAGAGTAAATTACATGCATGGTCTCTGTGATTATGTTGAAATTTTAAATTTGATCCTTAAAGTTTAAAATCTTTGAATATAGTCCTTAACATTTTTTTCTCTTTCATATATGGTTCCTACGTATGTTAATTAACAGTTAGTAATGTTAAATGTCGTAAAAACTAACATTTCACTCGCATTAGCCATCTATTTAATTTACCTTTTAAACTATAGCATTATTTCTATTAAAGAAAATTTTATATTTTTGTTTTACAAAATTTTTTATTTTTTATATTATTCTTTATAATTTATTTATTAATAAGATTATTATTTAATAAAATACGTTTTAAATACACAAATAAAAAAAATTTTAAAACATGTTTTCTAAATGTTCGATTATTAAACCGTTCATTTTCTATACGTCATTCTAAAACTGTCTGATTATTTAAATTTTTTTTAACAGCTTGGTTTTCTAAAGTTCTTTTTTTAAAACCATTTATTTTAGAGTAAATTACAAATATTGTCATTTAAGTATGTTCAAAATTACGGATCTTATCCTTAAACGCTACTGCGCACCAGCTGAAAAAGCCCTTGTTTGATAATTACACCGGATGTCCTTTATTTGAAAAATTGTCACATTTTCCGTCCTTTTCACTAACTAAATTTAAATACTTCTGTTAAGTTTACAGTAAATGATATTTTTGTCCTTGTCTTTTAAAGGACAAAATATGTAACTTGTACTAATCATTTATTTTCTTTCTTTCTTTTATTTATTTACTTACTTTTCTTTTTTCTTTTTTTCTCACCACTTTTATTTTACAACTTATCTTAAATATAATTAATAAATTAATTTTAATTGTAAAAATGTTAATTTCATTTTTTGATTTTAACATATTACAATTTTGTTATTTGTTAAATTTAGTTAAATACTTTTCTACTAGAACAAATAAAATTTAAAGAACACCTAATAGTTTTTTTAAAATAAAAATTACATAAACTAAAAATATAATTTATAGAAATTAATGAAACATATGATTAAAACATAAACTAAAACATACATGGGTTTAAATAACACCGATTAATGAAAATTTTAAAAAACATCTAATAGTTTTTTACTAATATATTATTTTTTTATGTTTTTATTTACTTTACTTAACTTTTCTTTCTTTCTCTCATATAAATATTTTGTTTTATAAACTTATCTTAAATTATTAATTAATTAATTTAAATATTTTATTCAATTCAATTTTTGTTTATAGATTATTAAATTATCTAATATTTTCATTTGTTTACTTTAGTTATTTCACATTAGTTAAAAATTAAACTAGTAATCGGTTTGTTATACCGACGCTTTTTAACCCTTTTGGTATACAAATTTCAATTATATCAAACAGTTTGTTTTACGTATTATATTAGAAACCTATCAAATATGGTATGAAATTGGGCCATGACTTTTTATTTTACTTAGTTATAATTATTCTATGTTAGATCTTATATATGATTAGGTTTTGCTTAATATATAAAGTCTTTAATTGTTCTTATTGTAAAGTTTACTTCCGTTTTAATTTTTAGTAGTTTATGTTTGATTTATAATATTTAAAACACATTAGTAACCGTTGAAAAAACCCAAAATAATAGTGCGTTTAATTAAATAATATTCGTGTTTTTGTTTAATTAAAAATTCAAAGTTGTTGTTTGGACTTGTCACTATGGTGAACTTTTAGATGAGTTGGTTGCTATTTTATAAAAAAGAGAGAGAGATAGAGAGAGAGAAATGTTAAAAGTCAAACCGAAGCTACGACCTGATGTGTAGAACAACCCACTAACCCATGTTGCAATCCTATTTTTATTTTTCTAAAATTGATTGGGCCAATAATATTTTAACATCTCACAATATATTTGTTTAATTTTTTATTAGCATACTTAAGGCTTGAATTTTTTCCCCGGTCTGTTTGCTTCTTTTATAGAAAAAATTAATTACATAATCTTTTTTATTTTTTCTAAAAGTTTTTATATAAATCTTTTTTAAAATATATTTTTATTATAAAATAAATATTAGCCATCTCATGAATGTTTTAAAATAGAATAGTAATTTATTATAATTTTAATATAATAAAAACTAATCATAACACATATTTGGATGATTAAAAATAACTAGTTAATAATATTTAAGATAAGTATTTAAAATAAAAAATGGTTAAAAATATAAAATTAATAAAATGTAAAGTTAATAAAATAAGCATACAAAGAAAGAAAATAAAAGATACATAAAAATTACACATTTTGTCCTTTTGAGACATTTTAAATAAAAGGTTTAAAAAGTGTCTTCTTTTAAATGTTTGGTTTATAAAAAAAACATTTTTATAAAGGTTTAAAAAACCCCGCATATTGGTTTAAAAATTTTATAAACCAAACATTTAAAAGAAGATATTTTTAAATTTTTTTTTTATTTGTGTATCAAATAATAAACATATTTATAATAAAATAACCTGTAAATTACATTGATTATCCCTACAAGTAAAATAGTTATTTTGAAAAATTTAACATCACTAACTGAAGTAACAGAGTAGGGACCATTGATGAAAGATAACTATAACATTAGTGACTATATTCACAATTTTAAAACTTTAAGGACCAAATCCAAAATTTTAACCAAACCATAGGGACCATTCGTGTAATTTACTCTAGTCATAAAAACAACTTGATATACCTATTTAACATAAGTTTAATCATTATCTATCTATTATCTCATACATATGTTTCTTTTGTAAATCATGATTAATTTAACATGGAGCAAATTGCATAATGTTAGTAGTTCTTTTATCTGTGATACTGATGAAGCTAAAGGTCTTAAAGACATGATCAGATTTCTACTCATCATAAGGATTGATCATGCTATTACTATGAGACCCATCATTTATGAAAAGTTCATAATGTCTTTCTAGAATTCAGTAGAGATGTCCTTAGTTGATGATGTGCCAAAAATCACAAGAATTATTGTTGACAATCACCAATTTATGCTAAATGAAGTAACTATGAAATCGTGTCTAACAGTTTGGTGATAATGCAGATCAACCTAATGAATTGGAAAAAAAGGATATTCTCAACTTCTTTGCTAGGCTATGAAGGAGATTTCGAAAGAAAGCATATCACTGTGCCTTAGAGATTCTTGATTCATGTGATTCAGCACTACTTATCCAAGAGAAAGACGTGATGGAATGAAGTTCCTATTACTACTTTATTTGCCAAAGGTGCATTATGTACTAACAGACAATTCAATATGTAAACTTATGTATTTAATGGTATGATGGCCAATAATATTGGAAAGGGGAAAAGCTACAATGTTTCCTGATGCAGCCGTGATTCTTACAATGTTTAATCAATGAAGCATTCCCTGATCTTAGCAATCTCACTGCAGGACCAAAGCATATGAGAATATACTTATAGACAGTGCTCCAAGGTTAATGCACTAGTACCCATTACTTTTAACATAGCGTTTTAATTAAATACTAAATTTATTCTTTTGTCAAATGTGTAGGTTCAAAATACCAATAAGAGTTCAAGATGCATCTATATTGTCTCTTTAACTATTTTTGATAGTGAGGCCAAAAGGTTTTTGAAAAAAAAATGCAAGTGATTTGTGAAAAAATTATCTTCAAGTTGTCATTATTAACTCTACTTTCTTATACTTTATTAAAATGTAATATTTATAGTATTCTATTTTAACTGCATTCTTTAATTTTCATTTATTATTATTATATTTTCAGGAAGATGGCATGTGTGTCTACCCAGAAGTATTTAGTATTTTGCTGGACAAAAAATTTGGCTTTAAGATAGATATTGAGAATAAATACAAATGTTTTAGAGTTTCGAAGATGACTGAGGATCCACATATCATATCAGAACTTGAGAAGAAGTTTAAACTCAAACACATATAATCACCTTTCATTCTATTTATAAATATCATACTTTGAATAACATTCCATCTGTATCTAAGAAATTCTAATACCTGTTCTTTTGTAAGTTAATTAAAGGGGCCAGCTTGTGAATCACTGAATCCAACATTCCTAGACTTCAAATCGATGGATACCCATACTTTCAAGGTTTTCATCTATTCAACTTTACTTAGTTCTTTTTTATTTCATTTAATGCCTATTGGTGTTCCAAAAGTTCCTTTTCGAAGTCCCGGAGACTATTGTATTTCATTTACATTCTATATTCTATTACTAGATAAAGACCCGCGTAATACATAGTTTCAATCAATAAAAGTTGCTTTTCATTAAAAAGGTTTTTAAGTCGTAATATTATTGTTAATACTTTGTATATCGATTTTTATGTTTAATTTTTCTAAATAATCTATATCTAATATTAGAAGTTTTTTTGTATCAATGCTTATAACTCTAAATAGTGTATAATATAAAATAAACTTATAAATAAAAACTTTAGGTTATATTCTATTGAACATGAGAAAATCAATAAACCATCGAAAATTTCTTTGTATACAAAATTTGATGTTCTGTTTGTAATTTTACCATCATTGTCTAATATTAATAATTTTAATTCATGTCTAATTGTAACTCATGATAATACAACATAGAGCTAAGTAGCTAACCATGTGTGAACGCTGGTTGCTTAAAAAACAAACAAAATTTAAACAAAAAATTGATTACAAAATATCTCTAATAAAATTTATAGAATCAGGACAAAATTAATTATATTTTAGAACTGTTTTTTTAAACTGAATTTAATGAAACTATCAAAAAAAATAATAAACGAAGTTAATTATTAAATACTTTGAGCTATACGATATGACAAAAATTTACTATGTGACGAGGGTGGGAAGAAAGTTTAGAATGCACAACAAAAGGTTATGTATTAATCTAATTATTATTTTATTATATATTATACACATAAATATACAAACTTTCATTTATGCTTAGTTTATTCCTTTAAATTTGTTAACTTTTATGAGAATGCATAAAAGACATATGCAAAAACATCAATCCTATGATAAACACCATTCAAAATTCAAACCTAGATGTGAAAAGATTGTGTGAATGTAAAATCTAAAACTATAACATTGAATTGAAAAATATAGTACAATACAATGTCAAACCAGTTAAAAATGTTAGAAATGGATGTCATATATATAAATATAGTCATTTCATGATATCAGTTTTCTTTCTTCACTCGAAATGTTATATAACACACCATATTAGTACAAATTAAGTGTAAAATAAGCTTTGATAATCTATACATAATACTAAAAGAGTAACTTAGGTGGACACTTGGCACATTCTTAGGCCCTCTAAATTTATTTTTCTCGCCTCTCTCTCCTCTTAAATAATTAACTAAGTTAAGAAAGATTAAATAATATTAATTCTTATAGATTACAAATAATTTTTTTAATAAATTAGAAAAGATGTCTTTTTATTAATGTTATTTCTAGAAAATTTTTCTACTTCAATAAAATAATAACTAAGGTAAACATATGACATTATCACATTTTTTCTCACTAAAATTTTTATGTTTCTTTTTATTAAAATAATTATATTAATTATTAATAATATTATTTTATTTTGTTTAGATTAAAAATAGTTTTTAATAAATTAAAAAAAGATCTTTTTTAAAATGTTATTTTTAGAGATATAAATTTATATATCATATGAATTTTTTTCAAAACATTAAAATTTTTTAAAAATCTGAAATAATTTAAAATTATATTTTCAAAAAGAAAATTTCATAAACTAAAAATAATTAAATTTGAAGCTATATATGGAAATTTAAAAAATATAATTCTTAAAACAATTTATTTTGAAACAAAGTATTTAAAAAAAAAACAAAAATAGTTTAAAAACAAAAATTAAAAAAGTTGATATCTTTATTTTATTAGTTATGATACTCACTCATACATAATTTTAATCATATCATATGTTAGAATGTTGTTTAATAATTAATAAACTTTCTATTTTATTTAATATTTTATTTTTTCAACCTGTGTAATACACGTGTTTACTAAAACTAGTTATGTATATATTGTAATCTATAATCAAAGAGTATATTTATAATATATAAACTTTCACATGACTACTTGTAGCATGTTTTATCTTTCCTTTCTTAAAAATAAACATGCACAAGCAATTACTGATTCATCACACTTGCACTTGTACATACCAAACCTTTGCAAGGCTATATGAAAGTACAAATAAAATTTAAAATTAAAAACTAATTATAGAGTCAATACAAGTACACCTCTTCTTATATATACTATTTCAACTACATCATATTTTGTGTAATTCGATACATAATTGATACATTAAAAAAAGTACATGAAACATAATTTTCAAAGAGGTAAAGTTATAAGTTAAAATGAAAAACCTAAATGTGTAATCGACATTTAGTAATTTCCATTGGGTCACTATACCAAATAGACATTTTTTTTTACTTCAAACTCTTCTTACCAATATCTTCACCATCAACATCTTCATCTTCATTTTTTGCAATTTTTTTTCTTTCTTTTTAACACTCATAGGATCCCAACCTACAACTAATGAAAAAGAATATTGGCAAAGCTTTTCTTAAGTTAACATTTGAACAACAAAACATACAAAGATAAGATAATCCTAATCCAAACTTATATAGATAAAATCATGATCTAATCCATCCAATTCACAGAGATGTTACAATTTAGGAATATTTAAAATTTTTGTTGAGATCATTCAACTTATAATATGAGAATATTTAAAATTTTTGTTGACCAAAAACATAAATCAGTTTCATGCTTACATCAATTAAATCTAAATCAAAGTTTCATGATTTTAAAAACAAAAACATAAATCAGTAAGATTGATGTAAAAAACCAAAATACTAAAGTTTATCATGAAATCAAAATCGAAATCCTTGAATCGTACGAACCATTGCTACTGTTGCAATCGAGATTTGTGTATATGAGCATTGAATTGAGACTTAGTAGAAGAATTGTTGTAATTTAAAACTTGGGGTGCGAATGATATTAAATAGATCAATGAAGGCGTAAAAAGATCGATGAGTTGAACTTGAAATATAACATGATTTGGGGTAAATCGAAACCAAGATATGCTTGTAAGTTAAAAAGGATATGAAATGGTTCATCTTTCCATTTGAAAATTGATATCATGATTTGGGGAAATCAAAAATCTGAATTGATTATTTAAGACCATTGATGAAATATCTAAAATTGTTTTGGAATAAAAGACGTGTATGGGTTTCTTCTCATTTGCATAGGACAAGTGAATTAGGAAACCTTTAATTGCTTGTTTGAATAAGCAAGAATCCAACACGCTTTAGTTCACAATTTTAATGTAATACAACCTGTTTCAGTTCATAATTTTAATGTAATACAACCTATAAAAACTCATTATATTACCTGTTCGGTAGGGATAAAGTTAACTTGTTATTGAGTGAAAAAAACAGTCAACTATAACTTGCAATCTGTTTCAGAGTTTTATTTTGAAACCATCATAAATGTCCTTTGTAATGAGTTTTTTCAAAGTAGGATTGGTAGAAAAATAATTTAACAAAATAATTGTTTTCAAAAATATTTATCAAAATGGTTTTTTTTTTTTTTTTGAAAAGTTAATTTTTCTCATTCATAATATGATTATATAAAAGTATTTTTTGTTTTAAATAATATTATTTAAGTAAAGTTAAAAGTATAAAGTTTTAATAAAATAAAAACAAATTTAGCATCTGTCATGATTTTGAAAAATGTTTTATAGTTCTTTTTATGAAGGTTTTATTAAAAACCTTTTCAATAACGTTTTCTCATACAAAAATATTAATGATTTTTCATTAATATTTTTTTAACATCTATTTATAGAATATGTGTTTTTATATAGAAAAGATCCTTTTATAAAATTAAATGGTTTATGTAATTTATTTAAAATACAATATATATTATGTAACTGTTTTAAACATAAAGTTATATATAGGAATAATCATTTATATATGTATATACATAAAAGATAAAATAAATATCATATACATACAACGCTAGTTTCGTCTTGCGAGCTGACTAGATCTCGACATATTAAGCTAGGGCTCAAATCATCTATTAAATGAGTCGTAAAATGAATTCAAGCTTGTTTAAACTCAGCTTAGTTAGAGCTTTTAGCGAGTCTGTCCCGAGTAGCTCGTGAGACGGCGTTGCTCGTTTCTCCCCTAATTGTTGTTGGGTGTTTATTAGCAACATACATACCCTCAGTAATTAAGGATTACATTTATAATTCGTAAAATAAAAAAATAAACCATTAACTTTTTTTTTGTTTCGTCATGATATTTATATAAAATATATTTTAAAAGTGCATTTTTTGTTAAAAATAGTTTTTCTTATTATATCTTTTAAGCTACTTAAAAACATTTTTAAAAAATACATATTTTTAAAAAGAATAAAAAAACAAATGTGCCTACTTTTGTGTGAAATTAAAACAAAACTATAGATGAAAAAATTTAACTTTTCTTATATAAAAAGACGATTTAAAATAAAGTCTGAGTGAATTAAAAAAATAAAAATAAGTTTTAGAAATTTTTTTTTTTTTAATTACGACATATGAACCAAATAGTTTTACAATTTTATTAATTAACCTTTGTAGTTGACTATTTTTAAATAATATTATTTTAAAGTAAAATAAATTTAACCAATAGCATTATTGTGAGAAAAAATAAACACTTCCTTAAATATTTATTTTGGTAAATAAATTTTCTATAGACTCTATTTTAGGAAAAAAAAAAACTCCCTTTGTAATTATAGCAATAATTGATTTTATTTAAATGAACTATGACTAAAAATGAGTATAGATAAATTTTTAGGTGGGAAATCAAAAGAATAAAGGTTTAAGAAAATGACATGTGACATTAAAGATATTATTTTATTAATAAGTATAGATACGCATATCTTTATACCTTATATGTTCACTTTTGAAACTTCATTTTATAAAATTTTCAATAGGTTGTTATTTCATGTACTAGTGATAATGAAACCCCGATGTCAATTCTTGATAAAAGTAATTCAAATGGAACAACTGAATTTATCAGCCTAAGCAAGCGTAGATACACTGGAGATTCCTTAAAGCGTAACTTAGTTGTAGTCTATGATGTTGATGAGATTGCAATTAAGATGTGTAAACACCCTTCGTCTAATGCATTTAAGGAAATCAAGCATCACCTACTTACTCCTAAGCTAGAAAAGTAGTTGCTTTATCATTTTGGGACTGTTGGCAATTCTTTTTTTATTTTTATTTTGTTTGATCCGGGTACTTTTTACTTTCATTAAATATGTGATTTTTATGGATATTATTAATGTTTAAGTATGTGGTTTTTTTTGGATATTATTACTATGTTTTTTTTGGATGTTATTAATTCACTCTATTAGCAGTCTAAGTTCACAATTTTCCTAAAGATTACAATCCAGGTTTAACATGTTTGTAACTTTTATAATAGGTATAACATATTTAATCTGCATTTAACAATATCATCTTTTACAGTATCTTAAAAAAAAGATGTGAAAGTTCGTTAACCGTTGGTCTTTAGGTGAAAGTTCGTTAACCGTTGGTTTTTCTACTTCGTTGATGGGTGGTTAATCTAAATGATGATTTCCTCATTAAGACAGACTTCAATAGCATAGCAGAGGTTAATGAAATCTCCCAGGTTTGTTTAGTCTATCACATTCCTTTTACTTTAATTGTAAGAACCTTATGAGTGTACACCAATGGCAATACTATCATATATTTTGTGAATTAATTAGTCATTTTTATTGTACTTTCTTAATCTTATTATTAAAATCCTTATTATACTTCTATAAATTTTTTGGTAAAATGAATGGTTGTGGTTGGTCATGTTAAGCTTATTGTCTCGAGGTTGAATGGTTCTATCAGTCATTCAAGTTCTCCATGAAAAAGGTATACCGTAAACACCATTCAAATATTTTTATTATATTTTTTAATTTTTATTTTTTATTATTGCATTTTCAAGGAGATGACATGTGTGTCTACCCAAAAGTATTTAATACTTTGCTGGACAAAAAATTGCTTTTAAGATAGATATCACCAACTTCATTATTGAGACTAACTTCAAATTTTTTGGGTTTCAAAGACGACTAAGAATGCACATATCATATCTGAACTTGAGAATAAGTTTCAGCTCGATCAAACACGTATTTTCATCTTTTATTCTATTTATAAATCTCATACTTTGAATAACATTCCATCAGCCTTCTTGTGAATCACTGAATCTGACATCCCAAGACTTAAAGTCGATGGATACACATACTTTTAAGGTTTTTGTCTATTCAACTTTTTATTGTATTTCATTTTACAGTTTATATTCGATTATACACATATCTTTATAGCTAATATTCCCTTTTGAAACTTATTTTTATTTTTTTTAACTGGATGCTATTTCATATACTGTTGATAATGAAACCCCAATGTCAATTCTTGATAAAAGGAATATCAAATGGAACAACTGAACTTAGAAGCCCAAGCAAGCGAATATACATCGTAGGTTCTTTAAAGCGTAACTTAGTTAAATTCAATGATGTTGATGAGATTGCATTCTCTTGTGCAACTGAGGCGTATAAAGACCCTTCGTCTAATGCACTTAAGGAAATCAAGCATCATCTGCTTACTCCTAAGATTGAAAAGTAGTTTCTTTATCATTTTGGGGCTGTTGACAATTCCTTTACAAGAATGTGTCTCAAATTGCAGCTACAAAAGGCTTATTGATGTAAGAATTTGACATGAAGGAATTAGGTCAAGCTAAGAAAATACTAGGAGATGGAAATTCACATAGATCTTCTAGGGTGTTCAAATTGATTCAAAGTTCTTATGTTGATAAAGTACCGACTAATTTCTTTATGGCTAGGTGTAAGGCAGTTAGTACACCTATGGTGCATCAATTTAAGTTGCCTCAAAAGGAGTCTCCTACAACAGATGTAGTTGGTAGTCTTATGTACTTGATGGTCTACACAAGGCCTGACATAGGATTTGCAATGAGTATGATAAGTAGACAGTTGAGCAATCCTTGCAAGCATTATTGGGAATGTGTTAAATGGCAGCTGAGGTATCTCAATGGTACAAGAGAGGTGGGTTTTGTATTTGGAAGCTGAATGATCAAGGTCCAGTTGTGTAAGGATTTGCTAATTCTGATTTTGCTAGGGACATGAACAAAGGAAGGTCAATTAAATGTTATGTATTCATGGTTCTTGATGGAACAGTTAGTTGGAAGGCATCTTTGCAACATGATGGAGCTTTGTCTACAACTGAAGTTGGATTCATTGCATTGACAGAAGCTGTGAAAGAATCAATATGGTTAAAACTTAAAAGGTTAGGCATCTTGGTTTTGTGTAGTTTATCTTTAGCTCATTTGAATAAAGAAGAGGGGCTGTAATCTTAATTCATTTTAAAAAATAAGCCTCAAATCAAAGTTTCATGTTCACTATTGGCTAGGCAATCTGAACCTTATTGTAGAACTAGTGTATAATATGTGATAGTGCATTACGAAATGGAAAGCTTGTAAACATTCATACAAAATGAAACAACATACAACAATTGCTTATTTAAGTATTCAATGGCTAGAAACAGCATGCTTGATGGATGTGTGCAGTGATGCTCAATAGGGTTCAAGAAGGCCACTTTGATCATGGCAACAAAGGAAAGCAATGTATTTCTCCATCAAACGATGACACTCGGGGCACCTCATGCCATCTGGTATTCTACCTGCTGCAATCGGAAACTCAAAGCGACAGCAGTTGTTTGCTGCAACATGAAGCTTATCATGGTAGTCTTTAAAAGACAAATCAAAACCCTTTGATGGGATATCTTCTTTCCACAGGTCAAAATCAGATGGTGTTTGCAGCATGGTGGATCCATGTCCACTGGTCAGAATGTTTGATCCTTTGCAGAACAAAGCCCACGAACCATCCTTGTCGTAACTGAGCAGTTTCTTGATCTGTTGCATCATGTTGTCTTGATCATCAGCCTTTTTCAGCTGAATCTTGGAGTACAACATACTCTCCAATCGCGTCCAGAAGAACCACATCAGAGTGGTTTCTTGCCAGCAGTAGCTAAGCTTCTCAACATTTATGGTAGCGATAGCCCTGCGCACACTTTCCTTTTTCTTGCTTTTCCCGACATACGCCATCTCCAGTGAGATGCCTGCAGCAGTTGCCATGGCTCGTGCCCTTGTCGTGAATTTGCGGATCCACTCAATATCATCCCCTCCATACAAGATTACATATTTGTCTTGTCTTATCTGTAAAATGTATGAATCATTTAGTAGATATAGTCTTTATTACTTGTTAGAATTAAAGGGCATATATTTTGAACAGAATTGAAGGATAGTTAGGGGCGAGCCTTGGTGCAACGATAAGGTTACTATCATGTGACCTAAAGGTCGTGAGGGACTCTCGTGCACTGGGTTTATCTTTTTTGCGAGTTTAAATAGGTAGTTGGAAAAACTCACCCAATTGAGTATGGTGGGGTCCATGCCACTTACTAGCAACTCTAGCCTCCAAGTCTCATCCTTCCACAATAGTTCCTCTTTATTGCTAGTGAATGGAAAGGCATTGCTCCCCCAAATCCACATCATGTGCATGGCATTGGGGCTCAACTCTCTTCCCTGTGGGTCCAACACTACTAGGATAGGCCTGTTCCGAAAGTGCCACCTGTCTCCAATCGACTTGATAACCGCGCTGTCAATGATTGAAGGGTGGTACACAGAGTACCATGGCATTTTGTTTCTCATCTCCTCAAACTTCATGTGCATTGCATCTGTGTATTGTACAGATGGGTCCACAATGGGTATCCACACGATCTCGTATGGACCATCCATCCTTGACCCTTGAACACGCGACTCACTGTAAATGTCCTCGAGAATTGACAGCACATCGTTGGACATATCCAGCCCTGATATCAGCAGCAATACATTCCTCCTTCTAAGGACTTCAAGACTAACCTGTTATAATGTCAGTTTAGCAGGATGTTTATTACAATATTAAGTGTTTCATGTGTAAATATGGTGTATAGTGCTAAAACTACCCTCTTCTTAGTGGATCCATCAAAGAGTGGGTGCATATCATCCCTGGGACTAATCAAGGTTTTGAGGATTTTCATATTATCAATGTGGATTGTTTCAAACAGCTGATTGAATGACCTCCTGAATTCAATTTCTTTCTTCTCCCCTGCATCAATCAAACAAGAAGTTAGCCATTACACGTAGTTTACACTCGTTTAATCGTTTATTATCAGTTTAATATACCAACAATATGACGACAGTTCTCCAGTTGTTGCCTGAGAAACTCAAGGATGTGATTAATCTTTAAACTTAAGGTGGATAGTTCCCAAGATTGCAGTTCAGTTGATGAAATCCCATACCTGAAGTTTCAATATTTATAAGTTGAACTGAGTAATAAATGGGATATGATCTAGATTCTAGACAATTGAAAATGAAAGTTATTTACTCATGGCCCATGCTGGTCAAGCTAGCAACATGTGTGGCACAAGCGATGATGCCTCTGACGTTCCAGTAAACAGCCGTAGGAATGGTGTTTATTGCTGATACCATGGCTGGCATATCAGGAGTTATGTACACAGATGGAAGCTCTCTAAATTCAACTATGCACTGAGTAAGTTCCAGAATGGAGTGAATGAGCCTTTGAAGGGCATCAAATCGTGGTTTCAATGGAGCCGTATGCTCCATGATTGTTGGAACTTGTTTGAGGATTGCCATAGATTTGGCTAGTTGGTTTGATGAGTAAATTTGAGCCAGCAACCAGAACTCTCCGTAGTTTAGAGCAAAAGCTGCTAAAGTGAGCACCAGCTTTGCATCCCAGTGAAAGTTTCCCATCGTGTGGAAAAGTGCTAGAGCAGTGGCATGCCCGTCCCCACCCGTTAAACACTTTAAAGCCATCTGAAAAATCAAAAATAGATTTTGATGATATAGATATTAGTATGCGTATTCAGGCCTTTTACGTATTACCTCGCTTGCAAGTTTGTCTATTATATGAGACAGTGAATTGAGCATGACAACAACATTGGTCTGATGGGATTTATGATCCGGTTTATCCCCATTTGTATGAGCATCCTGCACCTAGAATATAAGAACAGCAAACTAAGTTCAACATAATACGCATATATGAACAATGAAGTTGAGTTTAAAATGAAACAATACTGGTGAAACAGGATCAGCATGGATGGTAGCATGTTTGAGGATATCTTGTACAATGAGTAGAAGAGGTTTGACATCAACATCAGTGCCATCAGGGAGATGAGTGTCGATCACTTGTTTCATGATCACATTATCATCTGACGCACTGAAGATTGAGTTTCCCTCATTTGGGCTCAGCTTCTTCTGCATTGGACCGACCATCTGGTGCACCACCGGGCTGCTCATTTTGTGGCTTGGACCCATCAGTTGATTCTGAAGTGGATTACTTGCAAGACCCGTGAGCTGCTGTCCAATCGTGCTACTAATAGTACCCCTCGGCTGCTGCTGCTGGTAAGGTTCTTGCTGGTGCACTGGTTTGGTTGCTGAAGTTGTCCCAGTTAAGGGCTTCTTTTCGGAGGTAAGCGCTGGTATGCCCTTCATAAACTTGGACAACGAGGGGTCCATTTTCGATGTAGTAAAGGTAGATTAACAGGTTAAAGAGCAAATTATTTGGTATGTTGTCTTGTGAGTTATCTGGCTGGCTTTATATATACATTTACAAAGGAATAAAGTGACAATCCTAGTTAATGAATCAACTTCCTTGCTTCAGTAAGTAAATCACAATATGTTTTTTCTACTTTTTTCATTTGGAGAACAAGAATCTTCATGCAACAAGATTCATAAGATTGAATAGTGCAAGTCGTAGGCTAACTGTCTGTGAATCAACCAGTTTGGAGACCAAAGAACACAAAGCCGCATACATCTGATAGCAGGATGCATAAGTAAAGGAAACCATGTAGTTGAGAATATGCTTTCTTTTGTTGGTTTGGAAGGTGGGGGTGGGTTGGTCTTTTCAACTTTTGCTTTGGACTGTTTTATTCAGCATTATAAAACATAAATTTATTCTTTGCTTCTTTTCTTAATTGCTTTTGCAGGGCATAATAATCTCAATTAGCTGTAAGTGTATCCATAACCGATGCTTTTAACTAGTGATCAATTTACACAATGTGGCAGTTAATTATTGTTATTTCGGGTTTATTTGTGTTTGACTGTAGGCACATAACAGGTTTCCTTAGAGTTTCTTTTCTATATATTGATGGTTCCATTCATAAGGATTTCATTTTAGTTAATTGAAACTGGCCAAGTAGTGTATGCCTGCACAAATGCTCCACCTTATGACGATAACTTTTTGCTTTTCGGTTGTCGGATTAGTCATGAGGCTTTTAACAAAAAGCGCGAAAACTATAAGATGGTAACTTAAGAATCCATCTAGAGGCATAAACTCTAGGTAGATGTCCAAGGTTCGATCCCTGATAAATTTGGAACTAAAAGGTGTAGGTAGAAGTACTAGCGGTTAGAGCCGTTCTTTAAGGTAAAAAAAAAAAAAAAAAAAAAAGAAAAAAAACCATCTAGAGTATATAAGGTATGTGACCAAATTTTCTAATAATGGATATGAGCGTATGCGTAGTAAACTAGCCTTACAATCGATGACAAAAGAGCTTCAGTCTTTCAAATACTTGTGAACAAAACATATATTAAATTATATCAAAGCAATAAAAATATCCATACTACATAAGTAAAATGGTTAAATATTTAATTATTAAAATAACTAATCGCTTATATATTAATTATATCAAAGAAATTTTCTAATCTGGATCTATTATTGTTTTTCTAAATCCCACAATTATGACATTTTTTAGCATAATAACTAATAAAACTACATTTTATAGCAAGAGTACCAAATGTATTTTTTGGGTTTAATTTAAATCGAAAATAAGGCAAACCAACTTTACAGGTATAAATGCCAACACCCCCCCCCCCCCCCCCCCCCCGGTTCAGAAACATAAGGGATCTAGTAGTGCTAAGAAGATACCTATATTTCCGTTCAACAACTCTATTTTGTTTTGAAGTGCAAGCAGAAGATATATGATGCAACATCCCTTGTTTTATTAACGAGAAAAATAGTTCAATAATTTTGATGAAACACTTTATTTCTCGCATTTAAGAGAAATAAACAAACTGCCGAGAATAGTCATGAAATACTGTCAAGAAATGCGTAAATTCTTCTCAACTAATAACCAATGAAGTATTGAGTCTGCCAAGCCTGCTTTCCTCGATACAAACCCGCAAAATGGCCAAACACTGAAACCCATTATCAAAACAAGCCCAAGCTCCTGCAAGAAGGTTTCATTGTCATGAAAACCCTTTGCTTACTCTTTAATATAGTCTATGAAAACTTTAAGATGAATTAAATTTCTTAGAGCACTTGACTTATGATTACTTGTGGAAAAGCATTTTAAGTTTGTTTATACTTATGACAGATTTCACACGTTGAGAAAATTTCTTTTGTTAATATTAAGTAGTTTTAAAATATATAAGACTTGTTTAGAGCCCAAGTCTACTTCGCCATGACTTAACGCGCGGATGCTAGAAAAATAAAAAACATTACTACAAGCAAGAAAATAATCGTCACTCATAGAATCTACTACACAAAGTCAACTAACTCTCTACTCGTCATCACTTGTTTTTTTGTAATATATTAGCATAGCAATGAGATTCATTGAAAAAGAAATATATTTTATTCTCTTTAGGTATTTTATTAACTAAGGTTAAATTAAAAAAAAAAGTTAGGTACATTTCAAAATACAGATATTACATGAGTAAAATGATTAAATATGTAATTATTTAGTTTGGTTATCCGCTTAAATGTTAATTTGGTTCTTTTATTGTCTCTCTAAATCTCACAATTTATAACATCTTGTTAATAGAATAACTAATAAAATTACATTTTATAGAAGAGTACTAATGTATATTCTGGATTTAAATTTGCATCGAAAACAAGGCAACCAAGTTTTTTTTTTTTTTTGACATAGAGAAGGCTTCGTTCTAATCAACAGTTAATAATTAGATCTACTAAAATTTAATACAAACCAACTCCACATATACAATGAACCACCCCCACCCCCTCTTATGAAACATAAGCGATGATTCATATGTTTCTGTTCAACGATCCCATTTTATTGAGAAGTGTAGGCAAAATATTTTTGCTACAACATACCTCGTTTATTTAAAGAGAAAAATAGTTTAATAATTTGAAACATTTTATATTTGGTCTTTAAGAGAAATAATCAACCGTGGAGAATAGTCATCAAATACTATCAAGAAATACTTACATTTTTAGTATGTTTAGACTTATGGCATATTTCGCACACTAAGAAAACTTTCTTTTTGTTAACATCAACTTATTTTAAGAACACACAAGACTTTTTTGAAGGATGCCAAAGTTTACTTTGCCACAACTTAACAGATGCTAAAAAATTAAACACATTGCTGCTATAAGCAAGAAAATGACCTTCACTAGTAGAATCTACTAAAGAAAGTTTACGTAACTCTTTACTAGTCTTCAATGGTTTCTATCTCAGTAAGTCTTTAGTGTAGCAATGAGATTCAATGAAGCAAAAGTATAATTTATTTTTTAAGGTATTTTATTAACGAGGATTAGATTTAAATAACAGTTAGGTATAACCATAACATCTTTAAGTATAACTAGTGTTTAACCCATCGTGCGTTGCAGCGGCGTTTGCGGGGTGATAAATTATAAATTACGATCGGCCGACTCGTTTCCCAACTAAATTTATGTCTAAACGTAGAGTAACTCAAATTTATTCAATTGAATAAAAACGTATTATATTTGATCCCCCCTCTTTTCCAAACAAATTTATGCCGAAACGTAAATAAAAACGTACACAAAAAGCACGTGTTGACGTCATATGCGATATGATAAAATATATATTACAAAAACGCCCGACTCGTTTATGATTTACGTCAAAACGTATTTTATATTGTCGAATGAAACATATTATATTTGACCTAACTCGTTTCCAAACTAATCTTGTGTCGAAACGTATTTATACCATCAACTGAAACGTATTATATTTGACTCGACGTGTTTTTCCAAACAATAAACAAATAAAAGAAAATAATAACTTTTCATCTAGTTTCCAAATTAACATATATATATATATATATATATATATATATATATATAATATCATGTTATATTATCATATTATTAATTTAACTAAAAATAAGGGAAAAAGAACAAAAAAGAGTGGGAATTAGGTTTCGAACGGTTGACGTGTAGTGTATAAACTAAAGCAACTACCAACTCATCTAACATCTCATTTTGATTCAAATTTTAAGTATTCTAATTTATAATGAACAAAAAACTGATAATAAAAAATTAATATAAACACTGTACATACCGACATATTACATTAATAACAAAAAACTGATAATAAAAAATTAATATAAACACTGTACATACCGACATATTACATTAATATATATATAATAATGTCTTTGGTTACTTTAAGATTACAAAATTTCTTGATTTGTGCTTTAGCTCCATAAAGTCACCAAGTTTAAGTCAATACATATCATGTATTGATTTGCTCCCCAATCAAATTTTCTTAGATTAGATATATTTATTTTGTTGGCTTCAACAAAACAATAAATTTAACCTTACCAAATTATATTTATATCACATCAAAGATCACACTATATAGATTTATGTTCATATCACATCAAAGATCTTATTATATAGATTTAGAGATGATGTTAAATAAAAGAAGAAAAAAAATCAACTTATTTTAAGAACACACAAGACTTTTTTAAAGGATGCCAAAGTTTACTTTGCCACAACTTAACAGATGCTAAAAAAATAAACACATTGCTGCTATAAGCAAGAAAATGACCTTCGCTCGTAGAATCTACTACAAAAAGTTTACGTAACTCTTTACTAGTCTTCAATGGTTTCTATCTCCGTAAGTCTTTAGTGTAGCAATGAGAAATGAAGCAAAAGTATAATTTATTTTTTAAGGTATTTTATTAACGAGGATTATATTTAAATAACAGTTAGGTATAACCACAACATCTTTAAGTATAATATCTTTGGTTACTTTAAGATTACAAAATTTCTTGATTTGTGCTTTTGCTCCATAAAGTCACCAACACTTAAAGTTTAAGTCAGATACATATCATATATTGATTTGCTCTCCAATCAAACTTTCTTAGATTAGATACATTTATTTTGTTGGCTTCAACTAAACAATAAATTAAACCTTACCAAATTATATTTATTTCACATCAAAGATCTCATTATATAGATTTATATTCATATCATATCAAAGATCTCATTATATAGATTTAGAGATGATGTTAAATAAAAGAAGAAAAAAAATCAAGAGTCAATAAAGAAAAGTAAAATTCAAAACAAAAAAAATAATTAAAAGTAGTGTTTATGATTTAATATTCTCTAAACACCTATAAATAGAAATCTATTAGTTTATTTGTTAGTGTTGATTTCTATGGTGTGAGTCTACCACCCAAGGAGAATCTCTCCTATGCGTGGGATTATTCTTCACTAATTCATGTATGATATCAAATCCATGAGACTTTCATAATTTGTTTATTACGAGTAATAAAAATCATATTACTTATTATATAACTATCTCTTCTGTTATTGGATATACACTCACCCATGTCAATATCATTATTGATTGTTGATCATGAACATGATGAAATTTTTGAGATTTAAGTTTCCAAATATGATTATTCAATATAACAAATTGGTATCAGAGCTGGTGATCGCGAGATTCATCTACATTTTCTAATCTAAAATCGATTTTGAGATGTTAAAATTACGAACAAAGAAGAATGAAGAAGAAATAAAGGAAAAAATATATGTTCGACATTAATCAAAGAAAAAATCACTAAATTTATTATAATTTGGTTCAAATTAAGGATAGTTAATCAATTCTAGGACTATTATTTTAAAATTTGAAGCAATTAAACAGATTATTATCAAATAAATGAAGAAACATTTGAGTTTGACACACATGCTCGTCAAAATTTTAGAAAATCTATCGATCAATGAGAAATTGATGTTATGATAGTACTTATAATCAAGGATTAAAGATGATTCACCCAAGGATTCAATAATATAAGTGATATTTTTTTTAGAATTTGAATTTTTCATCTTCAAAATCTAAGCACAACGCATAGTTTTTGGTTGCCGTAATTCTACTAATGTTGATCTCCGCATTTAGGATTAGTACAAGTGTCAAAAAGTGCGATGTTAACAAGTGATGCAGATTAATACATTAGTGTAATGCATAAGCTTATATACAACCAATGCGCATGACATGAATTGCAATGCGATTGAGATAAAGGTCAGTATATAGCCAAGTACATGATTGATGGGGATGCTCAATAGCTTCAATGTGAATTGGTGTGGCATGATTTGCAGATTTTGGGATCCAACGTAGATGGAATAAGAGCCAATGTGAATACATGTATGCAATGTGAACACATGCCATCCAATGCGGATGGATTATGAGTGATCAATGTAGAACCATTATTGGTGAACCAATACGAACATAAGGGTTGCAAAGCTGAACATACATAGTCGATGCGAATGAGAAAGATCATGCAATCCATATTGATTTTAATTAGCATGTCATCTTATTAGTCTTGTTTCTTAAACAATCCATATTGATTTTTTTATCAATCGAAAATACCTTTTCATCTCCAATTGAACATAAACTGATATGATTAATTATTGAAAACCAAAACCTATTAGTTTTTGGTCAGTCATTTCAATTAATATGTTTTTGCCTCAGTTACGGGTCGGTTACTCATATTAGTGCTTGCCTGCTAGTTTATCCTTTACGAGAAAGGTGAATTAACTATATAAAAAAATAAACAATCGTCTATGTGTAACATCCTTGATTTTTCATGCTTAACCTACTTGATTAACTCTTTTATTGACTATGGTTTTTTCCATATGTAAATAGTTATTGAATTCAAGAACCTATGTGTTTAAACGATCTTACATCCCATACATTGTGATTTATTGTAATACTATTGCATGCTAGTGTGATTCTATGATAACACATGTGTAAATACTAGATCTTGCTATAAACAGTAACTTGGACGTGCCCTAATATTAAACAAATTCTATAACAATGTAAAATTACAACATAAGTGAAACATATATAACTATAAGGGTGAAAATTTTACTATGTGTAACTTAGGGTTATATATGTAACTTTTGTTCAAAGGATAAATATTTAATTAAAAAAAATTAAGTCTTATAATTATCTAAACATTATATATATATATATATATATATATATATATATTCATGGATAATTACAAAATTATATATATAGTTCTATTATTTTAATCATTTAAGTTATATATATCTAATAAACTAATAAATAATTAGTCAGGAATTATTCTAAATCTAACAAATAATAAATCAAACTAATCCTAACTATAAAATATCATTTAAATTTCGTTCATCCCTATCCCTACTAAAATATATAATTTTTATTAATAAAATATTAAGAAAGTCTATCCAATTTGAAACCCAAAACCCTAATTTTTCAACTATAAATAGGGGGTCTTATTCTAATTATTTTTACACCAAACTCTAAATCTAGAGCTCTCATAGAATCAAATATCAACTCATAGAACCTATCTTGAAAATCCAAGAAATTTTTCCCTAAGTTTTCATGTTCTTCATGTTCTTCGTGTTCATATCTTTCTAATAGTGGTTTATCAAAATTAAATTATAACTAGCTTGGATCTATGATTATATAACATGTTTGTGTAGTAATCATAGATCTAACATGGATCAAAGTATTAAATAAACAAGAAATCATCAAAACTTTGCTTAAACATATCAAACTTGAATTTTCGGATTTTGTCAGATTCATAGGGTTAACTTTGCACAGTCATATCTCCCTCATAATAAATCCTTTTTCGATGATTCTTTTTTTTAAGTTTAATTTAAAGTCTTATATTTCTAACCATATAAAGAACGTCTTCTAATTCATTGATTTGTCCCTTCAAACCGTCCGGTCAAGTTTAGTGCGCGAATCTGTACAAAGCTGTCAAAACCCTAAATTTTGTAACTTTTTAATATTTTCATAAATATGATGTAAAACAACGATTTTTATTATAAAATAAATAATATAAACATGGTTCAAACAATAAAAAAAATTCAAACTTTAATAATTCTTATGATTATCTATCAACTTAAATCATTATTCTAGTAAAATTCTTTATATTTTCAATTGTAACCCTATCCTATACAAATTGATTTTTCTCATCCTTGCTAAACTTATATTTAAACTTGTTTCATATACTTTATAAAAACACTAAACACACCTTTGACTTGGTATAGTATACATTTAGAATTGTTTTACCCGGTTTGTAGCTATATGGCAAACAAAAGGTTCTGCCTAAGGAAAGACGGGGTACTTAAGTGATGAAAATCCACCAACTCTTTCCTGGGAATCCTTTTGTTGGATGTACTACTTTGGGATGACACATATCTAATATACGACAACCATTCTTGAACTTTTTACAATAACAACCCCTAACTATCCACAAAGTACAATAAACTAACTAAATAAACTTACTTAGGGCAATACTCACTCCAAGTTACTACAAGTTGCAAGATCAACCCACCTACTTTACAAGGTGAGTTCATAGCCCCTTTTTCTTTTATATTTTGGGGTGGAAACATGCTCTCTATATCAAACTGTGAATTCAAATTCTAAAGTCAAAACTAGTCTTGGCAAACTCAATGACAAACTTTCTTATACTAGTAAAACCAAACTGATTATACATGTTGCTATATTCTATGACATTTTTTACTATAAAGTCCCTCTACTTTTCTAAAATCTACACAACCATTAACTTCGGGGAAGCCACGGATGTACGTAGATAGATCTATTGGTCTGACAAGCCCATTCGGTACTGTTGATGCATGCCAATCAATACCGAGCGTCCTTTGAGTCAACGTATTCTTTTTGACTTGAGAGGAGCCGGATGTTCAGAAACTGCATACTAGACAAACATACTATTAGTCTTACCTCTTGTGTCAGGGGGTTAGACGGGAGGGCATTCGATCAATAGGGTTGGTTGTGGACTCATGTATAATAGTTTAACTACTTGTATTGGAAAATTGTTTATTGGTTTGTACATAGTTGCATATTATATGTATACTTCTAACCTATGTTCTTAACAACTTTTTAGTTGACATATTTTAGCATGTTTTTAGGCAATGGAAACTAAGTTCGTTGCTTTGCTCACGCTAGGATTCAAGGATAAGCTTTAGTTCGACCTAGTTAGACTTTGATTAAAATAAAAACTTATTTACTTGTTTGGTTTATTTACTTTTAGAATTGGATGTAATCAACTATTTGGTTTTAAATAGTAATTTCCTTTAGTACTCTTTATCATTATGTTATGATTCAATTTCATCGCGCCTCGGTGTTTCCGCTTTAGCCGGAGTGTGATACTATGGATCTCATATTTAAGTGGCTCCTAATTTTCTAGATTATATACAAGGTTGTACATCATTTTACTAATTATTTGAATATGATTTTTCAAAATTTTGTCTTATTGATATATGATAAATAAAATGCTTTAGATGTCATTGTGATTACTTCATATTTCACAAATTGTATCTCAATAGATTATTTAGAGTCTTTGTTTAGTTTCCAATCTTAACAAGAAGAGCAATGATTAATATAATTAAAAATACTTTGTTTCAGTAAAACTTATTCTAACTTCAGTACCCGTGATTGTGTGCATTTTAGAAATCTTCTCTAATACATGTATTTTGATCATATTTTCATGTGTTAATATCTTAAGAAAAAGAAATATAATTTTTATGAAATGATTATCGGTTCAAGAATCTGATTTGGGTACCCATAACTGTGTTATCATATTGCGAATTTGGGTGATATCCATTTGAATTTTATATTTGTGGAAGCACATATCTATTGTGTAATCAATTTTATTTGTTAACTTTATCTTAATAACAACATTAGAAATAAATTGAAATTGTATAAGTTAGAAAATCCTCATAAGTTGTATAGACAAGGTTGTTAGACTTATATGTAGGTTATTCATGAAATGTCAAATAAAAATTAAAAGTATTAATCGTTTTGTTGAAAATCACTGCTTTTTTATTTCATTTAAGGTCTTAAAATGGTTTAGAACATGCTAAGGAAGTAAAGCTAATTTCAAGAACACAATGAAATAAACAATTTTTGTGACTATGTACCCTAGCTACGACCTATCAGTATTTGCAAGTTGCAAAACAAGTCAAAATATAAATCTAAACCTACTCATGGGCAAAAGGAACTACTTAATACGAATAAAACCATGAAGCCACTGGACTTTGTAATGTCAAAACAGAGAATTCGAGAAAAACAAAAGCCCAGAACATAATGTCAACACACAAGAATATAAAATTTTGAAAAAAAAACACAGAATTTGAACAAAACATTAACAAAATAGAAGACTAAAATGGTATTCTGAACTCAAGCAAACATGAATGAAAAACATAATACATTTATCAATATCACCTTTTTTTTAATCAAAAAACACAATCATTTTTTGTTCTTTTGTGTGATGTATTGGCGGGGCGGGCTCAACTATTTTAGTGGCCTAAGGCGGGGTTAATTTTGGAGGCCTTTTTCTTAAGTATTTAATAAAAACCCTCCTCTTTTATCCGGGCTTGGTACCGGCAAAAATAAATTAAATAGCTTATATTTGGAGGAGTTAAAAAAAATTTTTAATCTACTTTTTATATATTTAAAAAACATGCGAAACATTTATATAAAGCTTATTTTTCTAGCTTTTTTTGAAGCAAACTTTTTAATAAAATCTTTATACTCAATCTCATAAGATAAATCTTTTTCAATTGACAAAATAGCTAACCAATTTAATCTTTTTCTAGCAGACCCAATTTTTAAAAATTAAAATTAATACCAAGCCTAGTCTGGCCCAAAACAGAACAGTTAGCCCAAAACGTAGTAGCTAACCCAAAATTGTAATTACCCTACCCCAAACACTAAAAAAACTTGAGGCCCTCAACAAATAGAGGCCTTAGGCCACCGTCTGGCCCAATAACCTTATTGGGCTGGCCCTGTGTATTGGAGGAGAGGTCGGTTGAATGGTGGACAGCGATAGATTACAGTTTCTGATTTCTTGATTAATTTTTTTTTTTGGGTAAAATATGATACAACTCCAGAAATAGTTTTAAGAGAGTCACTTTTATCAAAATCACCCTTTTAGCAAAAAGAAAAATAATAATAAAAATAAAATAAAATAAACCTCTTGATATAGTAACCTGACACGGTGCGACGTTAAATTGATGTTTATCAATGTGATAACTGATAAATATTAAATAGAGTTTAAATAAATTTTATATATATTTATAAAATAAAATGTGAAGCGTTGTTTGGAAAAGTGAATTCGAAAGAGAAGGCATGTGAGTTATAATGCTAATGTGGTAGCTACCTTATTTTGTAGAGATTTTATTTTTTAAAAGGGAGGTCTTGAATTCAAGCTAGGGGTACGTAATTTATGGACCAAGGACTGGATCTTATAAATGGGTCTGTCTGTTTTGGTTTTCGGCCTAGTGGGCCAGTTCTATTAATTGGGTCGGGTTGGTTCGAAAAAAAATTATGTTGTTTTAGTGGGATAGAACTAAACAAACTAAAATACAATAGCCTCATACTTGAACACACTAAAACAATAACATGTAAAGCAAACTTGCATGTAAGAAAATATGCAATCTTAAAAATCTGTAACGTCAAATAAAGTTTTTGTAGTGAAACCAAATAATGAAATAGAAACACCAGCTTTTTCATTCGATCTTCATTTACTATTCAGTCATGCACCAAACCAGTTATATCATAAATTTCTGAAAAAGAAAGTTAACGATTAGAAATTCAAAAAATTTGAACAATCTTATAGCATATCGTAGAATTTTAAATTTAAATTAACATTTTGAAAGATTGTCAAGTTTCTTTAATTCCTCAGTCTCATTGAATTCCTTCCTTGCCATTTGAACCCAATCTTGCGTTCAAATTCAGGCCTCAACAATAGAAGGGGATAATGAAGTTCCAGACGATTGCACCACTTGGTAGCCTGTACCAAAAGCCGACTCCAAAGCTAGGTTGAAACTAGAATAGCTAAAATATCTAAAACATAAAAAAGTAAAAAGGAAATTAACGTATACTAAAATTTGTTAAATATGCAATAATAATAAAAAAAATAATCCCTTACGTAATCTTCGAAAAAGTAGGATATCAAGACGAATTTACCTTATGTCATGTCAATATATCAAAATCAACAGTATTATTTTCAAGCTAATCCTTTAGATACTTTTCTAATTATATTTTATAACTATAGGAACAAACTCCACCACCTTGATATTGTTATAAAGCATCAAGAAAAGAGTTCTCATCAATTTGACACTATTCAGATTCATTTTATGTTTTAGGAGGATTAGTTGAACCTATGCAAAAGTCCAAGAAATTCACAATATGATCGATCTCGAACAACAAACATGGAATGAATGTTGATCGGCTTGGTTAATCACCACACAAGATCAATAGAACAAATATGTAAATAAGTTTCCGTACTTCTACTCCACTAATGATTATTCTTACAAAATATGAAAAAATGATAAAGTGTTACAAAATACAAGAGAAAACATCTATTTATACTAAACTTATGTTCTCGCGTGGAAACTTCGAAGTTCTCGCACGACTTGTTCTTGGATCTTCAAGAAGTCGATTTTGGTTTTCCTAACATCTTGGTTTGATATCTACAATCTCCCCTAAGCTTGATGAATTAAATCTTCAAAAGTTAACTTCTGCCACACTTGTAGTCTTACCCATATGCACACATTCTTTTCTTGACGGCTTTGTTGATTAACCATCCAAATTGAGCTCATACAAAATATACAAATTTATCAGTTTCAATAAGACATGCCTGAAAATTCAACAAATCATCCTTTCCAAATTTTAGCAAGTCAATTGGATCAACGATTGTGTATTCTTTATCAACACAATAAATCACAGCATGCATTGTATCTTTTTAACACACCCATCTCATCAACTTTGATAGACTGTTAAGAGGAACAGGAGCATGTATGGGAATATTTCTCACAACTTTTGGAAGCTTATAAACTCTGATCTTCATTAGAGCATTGGTATTTGGATCAATCCTCAAGTCATCAACAATCACTTTAGACTTGGTTGTTTTAAAGTTTTGAAAGTTTGATTTGCCTTGACGCCAAATTATATTCCTAAACCACTTAACCTTGCTATAATTACTTGGATTAATGAATGGAACTTTACCCATGGCATACAAATCAGCTTCCCTTAGTGTGTGAAAGTAGTGTTCGTCTATAAAATACTCTATGGCACATGCTCTCCTCTTCACCATATATATTTTCTTCTCACCATCGTGTACCCAACTCCATACTAGTTTTGAAATTCCATAACGTGAATCTAGCTATGAGTATCCCAAAAAGTGTTTCTTAGGAAGAGGAGGAGCTCTGAATGTAAGACTTCTAGTGTGCCTCACAACTATTTGATCGGAAGATTTAGTGGGAGCATCAGTATGCTCAACTCCTAAAAAAGAAGCAATCTCTCCCTCTTCCAACTTTATGTCTTTAGATAAAATTTTCAAACTATTCCCAAATATGTCTGTGTATTCAATATGTTCTTCTAAATCATCAAAAGGACCCAGTTCATCACTAGAATCGTTGGTGATAATCTATTGTTAAAAAGAATAAAATTCTTTCTCATACTATTCCTCAACATCTGGATATATCGACTAATAATCATCTGAATCATCAGACTTGTTTCAGAGACATTATCAGATTCTAATTCTCCAGAAAGACCTGCTGTTGCACCCTGATCACCACCTTGATCTACATCATCACCTTTATCATCATCTTTCTTAGCACATTCATTATCATTATCACCATAATCATCCTCATCATCAATAATTTCATAATCCATCATCTTCATCATCATCATCTATATTCTCCTCAATAACTCGAGTTCCAACCAAATTTCCTTTAGGCACTTGAGTCTCTATCACATTTCCATCATATATACTAATATTAATAACAATCTGTTATTTGTTTTTTAGAAACATCATCCTTTTGAACCTCAACCACTGATTCTAGATTAACAGATTGTTGTCCACTCATTTCTCCAACTTTAGTGGTTATTATTAGCGTTGTCCATGATTAGTTCATCACAAATGACAAAAAGTTTCACTAAAGTTGGATGACAAATATAAGTTTAGCTGATAATGAGATTGAACATTACAACAAAGATAGAAGATATTAATGAAATCTTAGGTAAATTAGAACAATCAAACGATCTACTATGGATGATGTAAAACAATCACGAGATTCTTCTAAGTATTGAATGGACCTCCAAAGCATTTCAAGGACTTCCAAAGGCGGTTCCTAAAAAGAAAGACCAGCACTTCACCTCCCAAAAGCTCCCTTCAAAGTTGCAAATGAGTTCCTATTTATAGGCTTTCTTGAGTGTTTGAGCACGGCCTCGTGCTAGTACAATGCTTACAAAAGTTGGTCGGCTCGTACATCAGAAGTCATCGGGCGTGGCCCTGTGTTCAATGGGGCATGGCCCCGTGCTCGAGGTGGGGCACGCCCCCGTGATCACTTTTTAAGGGATAGTACATTTCTCCATTCAAACTTTCGAACAAATTTAGCATGGTGGTGTGTTTCAGGCTAGGCAAAGGGGCGTGTCTCATGAGGCACGATCCCGTGTTTGGACTCTGAAGGTAGGTTATTTTCAATTTATTCTTAATTCGGTACCTTTTATCCATCTTGGTCTTTTTAAAACCTGAAAAAATAATTTAAACGATATAGATATCAATTCATCATTTTTACTAATAGTTTTAGAAATATTTCATGTGCAATTATATATGTTTTATATATATAATTTGGAGCATATTAGAACGCAATAAACAAAATCAAAGGCCAAAGATGTTAAATCAAGGAAGAATGTTAGGCTATGTTTGTTGAGCCATATCTCCCAGGTACTTAATCTATTTGAGGTTATTCTTCTTCTTGAAGTTAGTTTAAGGTCTTGTCTTTCAAACGGTGCGGATTACACGATATGCTGTTTCTAATTCAACCTCTAAACATTCTAGGCAAGACATGCATGTATCATCACTACAAGCATAAATACTTTTATAAACCTAAGATATTAAGATTAGGACTAAGAGCTCAAATATGGATTCTAATAAAATTAAGGATAAGAACATCTAAGATTAATATGTCATTAAACTTTGATTAATAAATAAACATTGAGGACTTGAAAACTAAAATAAATCGGGATTGGGAACATAAGTTGGATATTGGACTTGGAATGATATTTGAATTATGTTTTCATTAAAATTAAGAACATGGTTGGATATTAGGTACTGGACTATGAGGATTACACCCAATTAGGTTTTCTTGACTTTTAGTAATCTTATTTTTTTTTGTTATTTATAGTTACTTACAATACGTGTTATGGACTTTGAATTGTGCTATCATCGAGGTGAGTTTCACAGCCTCTTTAATATGTTTTACTTGGAAGAATAGCATGTTCAAAGTTTTGAACTATGCCATGTTAAATTATTTTGGACTTGGATTGGAGTGTCGTGTGTGATTTAAGTCATAGGATCGGGTCTACATTCTATTCATGAGTATATCTACTTATTTAGGACTTTGATTGGATTGTTATGGATAGGTATTATTAGTACTAATTGGTTGATACCCCACCCTTATTGTTGGTATGCTAGATGAGACTAACGTGGCCTGTGTGTACCATTGGGTGAATATAATCTGGTTATTTGCACTCAGATTGATCATCAGCTATGTTGGTTTCTATGACTCCTATATTTTCATCCACACACATATCTTGTAAATGACAATAACGGCAACATATTTTATTCTTAAACATCTGTGAACTCACTAACGTATGTTGACTTTTTAGAGCATGTCTTTTTAGATTTCAATGCTTAAGTACTTGGACAGTTGACTTTAGACGAGACCGCTCCTTCAAGAGCTTTAGATTCTTGGAATATATTGGCTTTGGACAATTTGTCATTATTGGATTGTAGTAGGTTTGGATTGAACTTGTATTGGTTGTTCTGGTTTGAAACTTTTGGATTATTTGTGCATTTATGAAATAACGTTATGTTATTAATTGTTCTTGATACTTGTTCTATGTGTCGGGTGATGTCATGCTCTATTGATGGAGAATTTTTTTAGATAGTGTTAGACCCCCAATGTGTTATGACAATCCCATCGATCGATCCTTGTGTTTCCTCTACCAGCGAGGATGTGATAAAGGATACGCTTAACGGACCATCACACTTTGCATTACCGGTCTATGATGGGCTCCCTTTGCCTATATCCTAGTTTCACTTCCTCGACAGTTCGTGATGACCATCCATTACAACCCATAGTGGTCCGCTATGGCTAGTCATTATAGGTTTCTATGTTAGTTCCTTTTTTAAAGTACACTACCTCTATCCTCTTTCTCGTACATCAACCCATCCATAGGACTAAGAGGTCATATTCTCCACTTAAGAGATATTCCATCCCTAGAATCATCTTAATTCATAAACAGTTGAGGAAATTTCTTTCTCATGGTGTCTTCGGTTACCACATAAATTTCAGACCGCACTTTGTTTTCCATATAACTTTAACAATCAGAATAAGTGTTCCTCTCAATCTTTTTCTCTTGCCTCTCGACAATCTCGATTAGGTCGTCCATAAATTTCAAACACTTGACCACTTGGGATCTCATCCAGTGGGATTCTTAATGTTTGATTAGAAAAACACTTCTTAAAATTTGACACATGGAATATATGATGTACTTCGCTTAACTCCTCAGGGAGTTCTAACTTGCAAACCACCACACCAATACGCTCAATAATTTCAAATGTCCAATATAATGAGGATTTAACTTGCCTCATTTCCAAAAACGTATAGTAACACCTTGGGCATTACTTTGTCCCCAATAGCAAACTCTAATTGTTTTCACCGCCTATTTATATATTTTTATCGTGATCCAGAATAGCTATGTAACACACCAACTAGGCTAGGGCTGACGTGTCACTATTATAGATAATCAGAGACATCATAAATTATGAATTAAAGTGTTAACTATATAATAAATCCTTACAATGGTTCAAAATGAAAAAAAACTAAATGTCTTAGACCAAATACAACTAAATTTTTATTAAGTTTAATGTGTTCCTTTTTCAAACATTAAGTACCCTCTTCATACATTTCCCTAATTCCCTTATGTACCTTTCATGAAAGCAAAGAAGAAACAACCCAAAGACACACAATTGAGCCAAAAATACTCAGTAATAAAAGGAACAATAATAATTATTGTGGAATATGCCAAAGATTAAGAACTTATAATAGTTGAAAAAAGAAGCATAACAGATATAGTAAATACTATTAGATATATAGGCAAAGCATATCATACATATATAGAAGTAACAGATCCAATCATATGTCAGACATAATCAAGATGTTGATACGCATACAAATACATAAATAATAATAATAATAGCATTAGTAGGAGGTACCCAGAGTCGAAATAGAAACATATAAAGTGAAAGACATACAAGTAGCGACTCTCGTTACCAATTTGGATGGCGTGTGTTGGCATGCATAATATACATCCCTTAGTATTCAGAAATATCATAAACATAAAAAATATACAATCCATAAACCTCCCAAAAAATATAACATGGAGAAGTTGTGAACTCAACTCACAATCTCGGGTGGTACCGCACCATCAATGCTGCAATGATGGGGCTATGGCTATTCTCACACCAAACGGGCATGCTCGGTAAACAGAGTGTAGAAGTAACATATAATTTCAAATTATATCTACAAATTAGTGATCATGGAAGATGCAATAATGAGTACAAAAGTAAATAAATTTATATTACATGCTAAAATATCATAATCAAATTTTAAATAAACAACAAAATAATAAAGATCGACTTCAAAAGATAATATTATATAAGAATTTCCCAAGGATTTATAGGATATCGAAGATCAACGAGTCGGATAAGTAGATGTATATTAATACTAAAAAGAGCGTGGTAACAGAATCCGTACAATGCGTTAACAGAAATATAATTCATACTATGAAGGAAATGTAACACGTCCATACGTTAATGACGAGTCATGAATCAAATAAATTGTCTCCGCTAGAATCTTATGAAAACCTACAATACCATTATGTGTTATTTTAGATTAGATTTCACACTTCAATTGTGTTTGGAGGTTGTTTAGAGGATTCTCGTCTAGTGTCCCAATAAGAGATAAAACTTTATAACGTTTTATAAATTTTATGGTATAAATTTACTATTAAAAAATTGGGTTTGTTTAATCAGTTATCTTGGTTCATTATCGTTAGCAAGTTTACTTTGACTTGTACATATTGAACTCATACTTAACTAATTTCATGCGTTTAGAATATTTTAGATTTATGACAACAAATAACTATACTAGTTTTTAAGTTACAATATTATACAAGTTTAACTAATTCCATAATCTTGGTGCCACCTGTCATGGGCCTCACAACCATTGTTTTCACTCTCTTCTTCTCCAATTCTTGTGCTACCATGTGTTCACTAATTCCAAAATGAAACCTAAACTCACTCGAGAAGCATCACACTAAAGGCTTAACTCACATTCTAAAGCATCTCAAATAAGAACAAAAAGAATGACACTTAGTTACCTTTGCTAACCCGAAATCTACAACTCATACGAATCAAAACGAAATCTACAACTCATACGAATCAAAACGAAAGACGCTTAATTATCTTTGCCAACTTGATATCTACAAGTTGCATAGATCATTTGTATTAACCAATATGTTAGCACACCTAAATGAGGATAAAGATCAAAATAGTAAACAATGAACTTTCCTAGATACATAATATTAAAAAGCATATCATCAACCACACAATCACCAACTTTATGCATGTTCTTGACATGCTGAAAAATAATACAGGAAAATATAAATAATCTTTTTTCAACATAAAAGATATTATTCATTTCTTTGAGTTTGACAAATGATAAAAAAAAAAAAAGCAAAGTCACTCGCGCGTTGTGGTTGTAGACTTTGTTGGTTTTTTATTTTGTTTAGTCTTTTTATAATATTCTAAAGAGAAAAACAAAATAGATTAAGCATGCAGGTCATAAATTTAAAAAAATCCTACTTGTAGAAGAACTAAAAGAACTAATTGTTTACATACAAATAGAAAATAGACAGGCAAAAATAAAATTAGAAGCTACTAGAAACAATAAAAAGGGAAAGAAAGAAGGGTCAATTAGCATGGGCGGTCAACGAGGTTGGGTTGGACGAAAGATTAGAAATGTTTCCACTAGATGCGAGACACGTGAATATACTATTATTTTCAACATATACAATTAATATTATACAGTTAATATAACTTTTCTTGAAAAAATAAGTTTTTAAATATTTAAAATGCTTATTTTTGAATTATGGATCATCTCATGTAATGAACTGCCTAACGCAAATTAATCTCAAAGGTTTTTTTAGGCTAAAAGTAAGATTTAATATGCTAAAATTTCACTTCAAATGTTTTATAACTTTTATTTAGAGAAATTACTTTGATTATTTCTAGTGTTCACTCAACTATAACCATCCGTTTAGCATAACAGAAAATTACAATCTATATATTTTTCAGGTTAGAACATTTTAGATATTTAAAATACATTTGGTTATATTTTATATTCTTTTTATTTCTGCTCTTTAACGTTTCAAAGACTTGTACATCATCGGTGTTCTCGTTCAAACATGTTGAACCAATAAAAATCTTGGTTGTGGGTGTATATCAGTTTTACCGGTCCATTAAGTCTTGTTTTGGTTTTTATTTTGGCAAACATTTTTTGATTTTTAACGGAATTATAAAGATAGAAATGCTAATTTTTAGTGGGGTCAATTAATTATAGAATAATACATTTCAAAACCCTTATCCAACAACACTTACACACAATAGTTAAAGTTCCAACCGTGTTTTCATGCCATACATTGTATAACACATTATAACAAACTATAAGACTTAAGTTGGCTTAAACATGAAACAATATACAAGGCAAATCAAGCCGTGTTCTCCTTTGCCTTTTGAAGGTTATTGTGACTAAAATTATTTTATACCCTCTTGTAGTAAGTTTTTCCACACTTAACAAGTTCATCTTATTCTATTTCAACCTAACTTTTCATTCTATTATTTTGCCGTATTTACTAAAAGAATCGACGTAATAGTCGCAAAAGATAAAAAATGACGCCGCTAATAGTATTTTGACGTCACAAAAGGTTCGTTGTTAAAGATAACTAATCGTTGCTGATGTTGCTGCTGCAAAAAGTACCAACAACGACAACGCATGTCGGATCTAAAAAACTTTAACTTTCTTGTTAGCCAGTGTCAGAAATTGGTCATGCGACAACTTATCACCGCTATTGTTCTCCACATTTTTCTTCTTATATATTTCTAACATTCTTAGCTTTCAGAAGCAAAACAAAATCATATAATAAATACATCTAGATTTCCCAAAACACAAATACACTACAAATTACTGCAAACTATATACGTTAAGTATTTCAAATTTTTTCTTTAACTCAAACATAAAACTAACAAAAGCAAACAAAACTTGTGATCTGATACACTATTCATCCTTTTCGCCTAAATCATATTCATAGTCTTGATTTTGTGCCTTTTTTAATCCATAAACAATGAGAGAAGTGTTAAAACAAAGTCATGTCTTGAAACAAATTTACATTAAGCCTACACAACAAAGTATACATTATAAGTTATTGTATTTTGACTCGTTTTTAATTTAAAGCAGGATGTTCTTCAGTTTATCAAGTGTGCTCAAGTCATTTTGACCATTTAAACTAAAACCTTAATCAGTTAGGTCTATTATAGTTGAAACAGGTTAAAATGATACAAACTCATTTTAATAAATTTAACACATCTAGTTTTAAGTCTAATAAAGTTCATCTATGTCATTAAAATTAAGGAAGGATGTCTTTAAATTTATTAAGTGTGTTTGGGACATTTTAACCCATTTAAACTAAAACCTACGATGTTTTTAAGTTCAAATGAGGCATTGACTGAACCAATTGTAACAATGTCACAGGTTTTGAGTGTCGGACTTAAAATATGTGGCATTGTTGCAGTGAGTTCAAACAATGTCCTATTTGATTTGATTTTCTCACTAATTTTTATTTTTGTGCTATATAGTTAATTACTTTTGTTTCCCCTAGAGTAAAGCTTGTTTCCCATAGAGTAAAGTTTAAACTTGAGGTTAGTAGAGTGCTATGTGCATCATGTAAATAAGAACATTAAGATAAATTATTTTAAAAATGTAAATCATACAGATGAACTAATTCAAGGAATATGAAGCATAACACACATGATAGCAATATAACATTGTCCAAATATTATGTCAAATATCTTTAAGTCACTAATAATAAAATATGTAAATCAATTTGCACCCAACAAGTAATAGAGGTTGGTATATATTCAAAAACATAACCTAGATGTCAAAACTCGGGGAAAATTCAAGCATAAATTCACAAAATGTAGGTTTAAGCAAAATTCAAGCATAAATTCTAAAAATTGTAGGTTATTTTATAAATTTACTATTATCGGTTAAAAGCTACAAAATAGACAACCATTTCACAACATAGTACATATTCAAGCATGAAACTAAACATAAAATTTATCATAATAACCTAGGTACAAAGCATAATAACCAAGACGCCAAAATTAGGGAAAACTAGAAAATTGAAAGAAGAAAGATCGAAAACCTCAATGGTGGCGGTGGTGGACGGTTGGCGATTGATGGTGGTAGCTTGTAACGGTGGAGGTTATGGTGGCGTTGATAGTAGCTTGTAGAGGCAGCGGTTGATGGTCGCAGTGATGGTCACACAAGAAGCGGCGGAATGCACAGTGTTTGTAGCTTTATGTGTTTGATCTAGAATTGAAGGGTATTATGGTGAGGGTTAGAATGTATAGATGCGGAGGGAAATACTTGTGCTATATTTTTTTAGTCTATTAACAACGACATCTGATGCTATTAATGTTACCGGTAATGACTTCTGTATGATAAAATACCAACCCTTAGGTCTAGCCGCCCATTAACGACAAGATTTATCTCCGGTGCACGCAACCGGATTAGTGGTTATTAGTTGCGATATGTCGTTGATATGAGGACCGCTATTGATGTCGCGTGCTATTGATGTTTATCGTCGCTATTGACGTAGCCCCTATTGTGTCATGATTTAAACTCCTGTGTGATGTAATGGTGGGCAAGGCTAGTTGAACATTGAGATTTAAGCCACGTTTTTTACTATTAGTTGATTTCAATTATATGAGTACATTTTTTAAGAATAAAGCTAGTGTTATTGGTATAACCGTGACTCTAGTGCGACAACTCATTATTTTCTTATTCCAGTTTTCAGCCATATCATGTTTACATGGAAACCAGTCAACTCCCATTTCTTACGGTTAACCAAATTCTCTGCATATTAGTCTTTTGATTTACAACTTTGCAATATGATCGAATCTTCATTAAATTTGTTTTGGAAACCATATGTGAAAAAATACAAAGAACAAAATAAAAATTGCAAAGTAAATTCTGTAAAATTTTAAACTTAGAAGAAGAAACAAATGTTATAGAGTACAAATAGTGGTAGCTTACAATAAACCTTTTGTGGTTGCAGTTCACAGTTGCTTATATGTATGTACTACACCATGTGAGATTGTTTGTTGTGAACGAGGCTTTAGGTTTCTGTCATACAATAAAAACAAGAATGATGAAGAAACACAAGAGAGAAAAGAGGAAGATGGAGGAAAATCGATGCAACCGACAAACAAGGATGACGAGTGCAAGACGACCTAATTTTTAATTAGGGGTGTACGCAAAAAAGACTAAACTACCCTCATATGAGGTGACTTAATTCCCATTTTAGGTGATCGTCCGCTTTAAGGACCAAAAGACTAAACGTCGAGTGAACTTTAAGAATGAAAAGAATAATTTCCTGAATTTAGTGACGTATTAATGATTTTTTTAACAAACCTACGATAGATACTTATAATTTTCATTTTATACTTGGATAAAACTTCAACCTCTGGTAAAGTTTTATATACAAAGACACTTAATTATTTTAAAATAGACCATATTGTATTTTAATAATCCAAAATACCACACACTGATCGATAATAATTCATATTATTAATTTGGCTGGTGACACTTTCAACTTTAACTTTTATTACGAATAATAGTCCCTGTAACATAATTATCATATATTTACGCTTGATTTGTTATCAATTGCGTTCACAATAATGATTATGAAGGAGATGAAACATACAAGCAAATCAAGCGTAAAATAAATGCAAATTTAATGTGAATGTATGATAATTATTCTACTAAAATTGTAATTGGTAATAAATATAAAAGTTTGAAGCGTTATCGGCTAAATTAATATGATGAATAATAGTTTATATGTATTTAAAATAAGATAAATGCTAAAAAAGCATATAGTTTTTGATTTGTGACATTGAAATCACTAGTTCAAGCAGTAACAAACCTCATACACAAATTATAGAAATATGTTACGTAAGTCAGATCACTTAGTGGTTCGACCCCTTCCAGGCCCTTGAGCAAAATGATAGTTATGTAAAGGATTTGATACATCCTTTTTATACTTTTATTGTTGCATGAAATATATCACCCAATATAATATTGCTATTCTAAAGTTTCTATCTGAACTTTTTTAAATTACATGTCTTTGCAAAATTAATGATACACGTAAAGTACTTTTTTTTTTTTAAACGAGCCTAACAGATCGCAAGCTACTTGAAAACAAATCGATAAAAAGCTCAAAATGAGGCAAGCCTCATCGAGCCTGAGCCGAATCCGATCCGAAAAAAGCTCATTTAATTATTGAGCTTCAGCCGTGCTTCACATATCAAGATCGAGCCAGCTCGTGAGCCCAAACAAGTTTTCGACTTATATATTTTTATATGATTTATTAAATATATTTATATAAATAATGTTTATTATGTATAAAATAATGATTAAAATAATTATATAAAATGTAAAATGTTATATATATAATAAATAAATATAAAAATATATAAGAATATTAAAAAATAATAACTCAATAATAAACGAGCTAAGTCCGACCCACACTTGAGCTTGAAAAATATGGGACGAGCCAAGCTCGAGATTTAAAAATAAGGCTCGAAAGGAGTCTAGCTCGAGGTCTTTTAAGAGAAAACGAACTGAGCTCAAGCCTATATGAGCTTGGACTCGTCTCGGCTAGTTCCAACCCCTGCGTACCACCTAATCATTTTTAATATTTAGGATGACACTTCACTAAATTTCTTCCAATGTAAAGGGAAACTGGTAAGTTTTTAAATAAAATTCACTAATACTTATATTTTAAACAAGTTTACTGGCTTGGACATAAAAATTCACTGAGTAAAGAAGTATTTTTGAGAGACGCGCGAAAATTTTGATGAAGCCTTAACTATTTTTCTCTCATCTCGCTTCTTTCAAATAAAAATGATTTCAATAAGTAAACTAAATAATTAAATATTCAAAATATAAATCTTTTTTTTTCTAATAATTATTAAAACATACTAAATTATAATATATTCAGTTATATCTTATCTTAAAATTTTAATTTTATAATCCTTGATTTTTAGTTTTTTTATTTCTATTTCTTAAATGTTATTATTTATTATTTTATTAATGGCTAATGACATATAATATACAAAATATTAATAAAACTTAATGATTTTAATATGTTAAAACTTTTTTTACTCATAGCTTTGTAACCTAGATTTCTATATAAGTACGTTAATTTTCTATCACACGAACCTTTTAAAACACATATAGTTGTGACTTTTTTAAAATAAATAACTTGTGACATATATAGAGCGTTTTCTTTAATAAATTACGTTTAAAATGTGAAAAACAATAACATGAATAACCTTTTATGCATAAAATATGTATGTTTTTAATTTAGGACATTTACAGTTTTACTCTTTGTAAACACACAGCAATTACATATTTAGCCAAGTTAAAAAATTAATTACATAATTTTTTTTTAAAACATATATATTACATATTTATCAATTTTATTAGAATTAGTTATTGATTATTATTGTATCCATATTTTTAC
The DNA here is from genome assembly GCA_025506415.1 of Flaveria robusta. Taxonomy (NCBI): domain Eukaryota; kingdom Viridiplantae; phylum Streptophyta; class Magnoliopsida; order Asterales; family Asteraceae; genus Flaveria; species Flaveria robusta. The sequence goes on along the minus strand of CM046459.1, from coordinate 8,371,635 downwards.
TAAATTATCTTTACACATTTTTCTTTTTAAGAACATTAAACGCATAGTTACTCAAGTTCAAGTCTTATATGTAAATAAAAATAATAAATTTACAACTCCAATACAAAGGTTAAAAACTTAATTTCAAAACAATAATCACCAATAATTAAGGTTATATTTCCGAATACAAAACACAATTGTCAAAGTTTTAAACAATTATAATAATGTAAAAATTCTTTAGTAAATTCAAGATAAAATAATCATTTGATATGTTATTTTAATAAAATAGATAAGTATGTAATAAATATGTATTAGTAAAGGAAATATGTAATTAATTTTATGCATTAAAAAATATGTAATTTATGGTCTTAAAAATGAAAAAAAACGTAAGAATCCCTTAATTTAATATATTGAATATTTTATAGATAGAGTTCAAATCAGAAGAAAATTCTAATGTTTATATGCTTTGAAACGTATTAAGAGAAATTAATTTTGTAGTACAAAAGAACATTCAAGAGGGATGTGATTGATACCGTTTTCGTGGATTTTGTAATACAATATTGACGTGGATTGTTAGGTTTTTGTCATTTTTATTGGAAACGTGCAGCCTGAACTCTCTTGATTTGGTTGACTTGTGTCGGCATGTTTGGTAATACGTTTATTTTATCTAGTGAATGTTATTATTAAAATATTTATTTTCATGACTTTCAAAGTTTCAAGTCACACTCGTCGACTGTAAATCTATGTTTGCCTTTTCTCTTTTATTGTTAAATCATTCAAAATATGTATGGGTAACAATGATAAATATGATTTGAAATATGAAGTAAACATGATACAAAAATAATCATAATATGAGTTTATTAGTGTAACTAGCTTAATAAATAAAATGCTTTTCAGTTGAGTTATCTAACTTCTTCAATAAACTAGTTATGCATAAGCTTTTTACAAGTGCTTTATACAATAATTTCAAGCATAAAGTACAAATGCTTTATACAATAATTTCAATTTTGCTCACATTTAATAAACTTTTCTAATTATTGTATTATTTAATACACATTATTAATACATTATTTAATAATGTGATATTATTTAATTCATTTTATTAAGTATTATTATATTTATAAGAATATAAATTGGCATTTAAATTTATAATTACTAATCATACTTTTAAAACTAAAGTTTTATTTTATTTATAATAATATAAAATTGATATTTAAATTTATAATTACTAATCAAATTTTTTTAACTAAATACTATTAAAGTTAAGTATTATTTTATTAAAATACTTATATCTATACTACCTTATAATAAATCTCTCTGGATAGAGATTTTGCCAAACATACAAGTTATGAATCAACTTGTATAAATGTGTGCAAAGCATTTAAAAGAGCTAGAATAGAAAATAATACACTATAAGGGCAATATGATAAATTTATTAACTAAGTTTTATATATCTTGGCATTGTTGTGCTTGTCTCTTTCATGTATTTAATAAACATTATTAATACATTACTTAATAATATGATATTATTTAATTCATTTTATTAAATTTTATTTTATTTATATACTATAAATTGACATTTAAATTTATATTTACTAATTATATTTTTATAACTAAATATTATTTAAATTAAGTATTATTTTATTTAAATATTTAAGTATATAACTTATACATATATATTCATGTTTATAATAACTATAATACTAATATTTTTCTAGGTACATATTGTGAGTTTAATAATTTTAATATTTATCTATATCTTTTATAATAAAAGTGAAAGGAGGATTAAATGATAATTTTACATATGGATTAAGACACTCATATGAAAAGTCATGTTTAAATTTTAAAAAATTAACCATTTTATTTTATTTATACCCTTACAATACAGTATAATATATGATGCTTATAATACAAATGCTAAATCATATACACATAGCCAAACAAAACCGTCATTTACTTTCAATTCCGTTCATTCACTACGATTGAGCACTAATCTCTCTTCCCCTTTCCCTTGCTGGTTGTTAAAAGCTCAATAACAATCAAGATGGTAATTTGTTGTGACAATTTCTCCATTAACTTTATCCGGTCTATGCAAATCACCACCGAAAGCTGCCTTCGATGATCATAAAACTCTAACCTACATTCATAAAATGAAAACCCCCTAAAATCTAGGTAATAAATGATATCTGATCACAAATATCACCCATGCTTTCACTAATCTTGTTGGGCTAATATAGTTGTCTTAAACACTTTTGTAATATACGTAATTGTTTTCTTTCATTCAATTTTTTCAATAATTATAATTTGATTTTTTAATTTACATTATCGCACCGAGCCGATACTAATTAAAATCGAATTCACAAAAATCACGCAAAAGCCATACCGCCGCAACGCGCGGTCATTTTCACTAGTATGATTAAATGTGTGGACCCTAGCTACTTCCATTTAGGATACAAAATGTTAGAGTTTGTAAAATCCAGAATTTCTCTATCAAAGTCGAGCAACGATCGATTTTAATTTATCAAACGTGAAATAAATGATAAATAGAATGATGTCACAATCATACAAGTTAAGATCGAATGCACAATCAAGTAAATAAGAGTGGAGGGTGTAACATCTGACCCATTTTAAAAATCTGTACCCGAAATCATTTGAGTTAATCTTGTAAATCAAATTAATTATTGAGTCATTTTATTTATTTTGTGAACTAAATACAATAAAACTGCCATTTTTTAACTTAATATAATTTTATAATTAATAAATTAAATTTTTATAAATTTTAGGATTTATTAATATTTTTGAGATTCTATTTATTCAATTTAAATAAATAATTCAATTAAAATTATTTTACAAGATTTATAAATTGTTTTTATAACATATAATTTGCTTAATTATTAAAATTTGGATTTATAAAGTACAGGGTTTTCATTGCAAATCTTAAAACTAAAAGTAAAAGGTTTGTACATAAAATATTAACTTTATAAACACCAAGGGCTTAACTGTAATATGTTACAAACCAATCCACCGCCATCGCCTTCCCCCTAATCTAGCTAGGTCTCCTGCTGAGCTTCGGCGAAGTTAAAGCCTCGAAATTCGAACTCCTCAATACAATCAAACCGCTACTCATCATTCGTTGGTCTATTTCGAACCTAGACTCATTCCCAATCAAGCATTCAATCAATATTAATTGCTAACAGAAAACTAATTCAAACTTTAGATGTTTTCGTATGGCATAATGTTTTCGCTTGGACTTGGAAGTTTTTGGTTGGTATGATTTTAATATCTCAAGCCTCTAATCTTGACCTTTACAGAGTTTAAAAGTTTAACAAGTCTTACAATTTTATAACAAGCCTTTTACAACCTATCAAATTATTTATTACTAGTTTACAACTTCATTAGTTCTTATTTTACAGCCAATAAATTGGTTTATGATCTCGTCAGTGCTCTTGACTTGTCAATACGTTTAGTTAGGCAAGTCCCATTCAAGTTACCTTGTTTTATGTTGGATTGCGTTTGGTTAATGTCTTTAACGTAAGTGTATATATTTGTTGTTTCTGAATTATTTAATTTTAACTTGTAAACCCATCCAACCCAACCCATTAACCTTAGTATTTGCAATTTATTGACATTTTCAATGGCAAATGTTACTAATCCTGTGCTCTTAAACTACACCAAGTAATATTCTCCTTCAGAGGAATCAACCACTACCATCTAATCGTAGGTGAATGGCATGATGATTTACATAATTGATGAATCTATAATTAAAATTAGATATTCATATTAACGAATATCAGTTAGGAATGTATTTGAGCTCAAATTGTTGAATATCAATGTGATTAGACAACTTGATTTAAAGGTATCTAAAAATGTGGTTAATTATCTTTTATATTACGTAGATCAGAAATCATCTATAGATATACGACTAGGTTTTAAATCCATGTACTACATGGGTGGAATGAATTTAACATGTTAAAACCATTATTCTTTTATAAATATTTTCTATCTTACATGTCATTAGCTATTGGTGAAATAAAAAAAATAATAAATATATAAAAGATTATAAAAAAATTAATAAAAATTAGAAGTTTTAATATTATATTTTAAGATAAGATATAATATAAATCATATAGTTTAGTATGTTTTGATAAATTATTAGAATGAAAAGATTTATAATTTAAATATTCCATTGTTTAGTTTACATATTTATAATAATTCTCGTTTAATAGAAGAGAGATGCGCAAAATATAATTTTAGTGTTAACCAAAAGTTGCCAAATATCAATTTTAAACCTTTTTTTATTATAATAGATAGATTATAACAAAAATTTAGCCATTTTAGTCAATTTATTAACCCAATAACTATTTCAGTTTATAAACCAGGGCAACAAAAGTGGAGCATACGACGATGCCGCCCGTTATCATTAGCCTAGTGGTTAAGTGTGAGGTGAGAGACTTTATCTCTTTTGGAGGTCCAAGGTTCAAAACTTGGTATTGGCGGATATTACTAACTTGGTAATACTAACAATTAACAAACTAACCAGCCGTTCAAATATATATATATATACATATATATATATATATATATATATATATATATATATATATATATATATATATATATTTCAGTCAGTTGTGTTTAAATCATTAACAATTTCGTGCATTTAAACACTGTATTTTTCATATAAATTAATCTCTAACGTAAAGATAGTTAGTTTTGATAAACCAAAGATTATATTAAAATTTATTGCAATTAAGCCTTTCCTCAAATAAAGCGAAGCTAAACCATTATAATATATATCCCTTATGTAAAATCCTCTATATCTATATTGTTGTATGTCTTAAAGTTATTTCTTACAAAAGATCATACCTTGTACTTGTATATATTTAAGAAAGATTAACCAATTCAATGACGTCGATTCTGTGGTACCTTTGCGCCATAAACAAGGAAAAATGACATGCCTCTCATCCAATTTCAAAATTTTTTATATATTGTTTTAATCGTAATTTACTCTAAGATACTATTTAATTATTGATTAACATAAAAAATGGTTTGATGGCGTATTACAATATTAAAAAAATGAAAATTACGGACAATAAATCAATCAAAGTTGACGTCCCTTGGAAATCAACAAATCCCACAAAATATGAAAAAAAAAAAATTTAAAGTTAAATTATCTATTATTGATTACTCACTTATTACTAACGGGTCAACAATAGGGAATCTAAACCATGAAAATCAGACGACCAAGGACCATTGATATGTTATGGTTAGTAACAAGATTGTGGGTAAATTGTTTTGTCATTGTTTGTGGGAACCATTTTCTAATGGACATTCCCTTAGGAATCCATCTGTAATACTAAAGATAAGATTTTAAGATAATATATCACACTAATTTCTAAGAAACTTGTCAGTGGTAGGTGTTTTCAACAGCTTGTCCTATAGCAATCCTCAAACAAAAGCTACTGTAAATGATCATGGCATCGTATTTAGATGAACTTTTCTTTAAATACCTATATGAACTTTAATTTTCTTTGTCCTTACAAACCTCCATATTTTTAACTACTATTACTTGAACCTCTTTGTTATCCGGTGACTAGTTCTTTAGAGTCAATGGTCTCGCATCTAAAATCGACCACATGTATCCCAAAGGAGGTCAAGAATGTAGGTTGCTTTCGCATGTGCAGGCTTAGAACCTTCATCTTTGTATTGTTTGAACCATGTATGCATTGTCTACATTTGTGCCCATGTTATTTGAAATGGGTTTCCATTTGTATGTAGGGTTTCTCATGTTTCCAGCAGATGCATATATTTAGAATGCTATGGTCTATAAGATGTGAGAAATATTATCCAACACTTGTTAGATAGTTAGAAGTATTGATAAAAGCATAAGGGTCACAACCATAAGCGAAGTCCATCTTTGAAGACTAGAACTCGTCACCTAACGAACAACCATTGAGATACCAAACAACAATAGATATCATATCATTAATTTAGACTTTTTTTTCAACGGTAATACCTTATCTCCTTCTGCAATAACAAGCCTCTACATAGCAGCAAGAACATGTGACACCATGAAAGACTTAGTGGTAGTAAAGTTGTCAAATCATAACGTTCTATAACTCTAATTATAAAACCACTCACTTGCGAGCCAATGAAAATAGTCCTCAGTATTATTTTGAATGAAATCTCGTCATCAACCTCACACTAAGGTCAAACATATAATACTACGAGAACACGTTCATGGATCAGTCGATATGAATGGGTCCGACCTAACAAGATGCTTTTGTAGGGTTGAAAAAGAGGTTATCACGAGCTCTCGTCCTAGCCTTACTCGATGGTAACGAGGATTTGATAATTTATTCTGCCGCCTCATATAATAGGCAGGGATATGTATTTATGCAACAAGGAAAGGTCATTGTTTATGTATCATGATAGTTCAAGACACATAAAGTCAACTGTCGATTCATGACCTAGACCTTGCTGTCATGGTGTTTGCGCTAAAGATTGGAAATATTATCTCTATGGGGTTAAGTTCACTATTTATACCAGTCATAAGAAGTACTTCTTCTCGTAGAAATAATCAACATGATATAAAGATGGTGGTTGGATTTGTTAAAGGATTATGACTATAAGATCTTACACCACCCACGAAAGGCTAATGTAGTAGTAGACGCATTGAGTCGTAAGAAGGACCATGTTCCTATCCAGGTAAAGTCTTACAATTCAGTTATAAAATTGATTTTATGATGCTAATTAGTATGGCTCAGAATGAGGGGTTAAAAGCATAAAAGTTATAAAATAAAAGGACGGTTGGTCAACAAGAAGCCCTAAAGATCAACACTCCTTGGGTGAAGACTAGGTTTGGCCGTATTAGGGTGCCTAACGAAGGCAAGCTTAGAGCTAAGATTCTTGATGAAGCTTATAATTCTTATTATTCCATTCACCTTGATGCCACAAAAAAGGATCAAAACTTGAAAAACAAATATCGGTGGCTTGGTATGAAGAAAGATTTTCCTTAGCACGTGAGCAAGTCTATGAAATCCAAATTGGATAATTGAAAATAGCCTTAAGGCGTATCCAGGATTTACACTAGGAGTTAATGGTAATTATGAAATCTCCTTAAGTAGGATTTGAACCTACAACCAATAGGTTAAAAGTCATCCGGTCTTCCACTGCTCTAATGAGGAACAACAAGAAATCTGATATCAAACTTGTTAACCGGTAAAATCCGAATACTAAAAATCTTATGGAAGATGCAATAGTTAGAGAATCCAAAATGAAAATAGAAACACCTCACTAAGGACTTTGTAACAAAGCTACCATGTACAGCTAAAGGTTATGACACCACTTGGTTGATTGTGGACTAATTGATGAAGAGTGCACATTTAATGGTAATTGTATACTTTAAAACAGTTATAAGTAATGTTCATTAATTAAATGTGGCTTGTGATGTAGTACCGGTTTCACTTTTTTCTACACAAGACACGTGGTTCACATCATATTTTGGAAGAAGTGTCATGATGTTGTGGAAACGAAGTTATACAATAACATGGCATATCATCCTCAAATAGACTAAAAACGACCACTCAAATCCTTGATGATATTCTTCGTTCTTGCATTATCACATTTGGTGAGAGTTGGGTTACTCATCTACCACTCGTGGAGTTCTCCTACAATAATAGTTACCATTTGAGTATAATCATGCCGCCTTATGAGATGCTATACTGACACGGTGCAGGACCCCGATGTGTTACGGTGAGGGACACATCTAAGAATCTTGATTAGATTAAAATGTGTTTAAAGGCTACAAAGGATATACAAAAGTCTTTTGTAGACAAAATGTTTTGATCGATTGTAAATCCTCTAACTTCTTTGGATCTTTTATCGTAATCAACACCCACACACTATGTTAGACATTCGGAATCCAAATAACATAATAATTAAGAAAAGGAACGAGAACACAATTCAATAAACAATCTATTGTATTCTACACATAGATGATAACACTATGTAGGTATCATAACGTTACAAAGAGAAAAATACGGACTAGCGATTGTAAATGGTAACATCTATCTATACTATTCTAATGTACAATTTATATTCATTTACATAATAGACTCAAAACAGCATAACAACCAAGCCCAACTAAGAACTAGTACTCATCGACTCAAGCTGAGTACTTCTAGTTCTCAGCCTAGTACTCCAAGTACTTGTATACTAACATGTCAGCAACTATCGTTGTTGATACATCGGCATATTAAATTGAGATCTCTACATCGATCAAATCATTTGTCAGGGATAAAGTTACACTGAAGGCATCCCCATGGAAGGGTATTATTTGTTTTCTCAAGCGGGAAAAATTAAGTCCATGACTTTTTGGGCCTTTTCGGATAATATCCTTTGTTGGGAAAGTACCTTATTGTTAAGAGTTAGTAGAAAATCTCGATAGAAAATTGCCTTTGTTTAAGAAGAACCGTATTGTACCACTTGATGAGATTAAGGTGGATTACCAGTTGATTAGTATTAGTTTTAATAGTCCTTTTGTATTAAAAAATAAGAACAACAAGAAAAATTATATTTTGTAATGTATCTGTATATCCTTTACTCCTTCAAAATACCATACAAATGTAGAGATACCTGTGGCTATTATCAACCAAAAAGAGAAGAGACTATGTAAAAAAGATTTAATAAGCAAGTTAGGCGATAGTGTTCGGCGACTATGGCGACACTGCTAGTAACAACCAGTGACAGTGGCAACATTCACATTGACATTGCCGGTGTCACTAGTGGCGACATAGATTAGATTTGTGGTTTTTGTATGTTAATTTTCTAGCAAACTATCTACCCACCACTCTAGTTTAGACCTATTAGTTAAGAATAGAAAGCGATACTAAGGTGAGCTCCACACGCCTTTTTTATGTTATTTACCATGTTTTGAGCGGATGTGCGTGCTTATAGATATTACTATTAATATTTCATAGAAAATATGTTATGATGTTTATAATATGTTTTCAAAACAATATAAAGTATAGCATGTTTTGTGAAAATAGAAATAAAAATTGTATGTTTTCACGGAAGGATTGGCGAATGTATATTAAAGAGCTAGTTGATTTGAAAATAGAATGGAAATATGAATGTTTTATTAAGTCATTACAATATCTATATTTTGGATATTTATGGTTCCTATGAGAGCAAAAGTTATATATGAATTGACAAACGATTCTTTCGTGAACCAAAGAGTAGAGACTTACCCTAGGGGCAAAATTGTCATTTTTTTATAGGAGCCTCTGTAGCTTACCAACAGTTATGCAACTAGTAGTCAAGAGGGAGTGCTGATGATCACTTCAGGGTTAACGTAACCCCATTGTTAAGTGTGCTTCATTAAGGCCAAAAATTCATGGAAGCTAGAGTTAATAATGCTTCATAATGTTAAGTGCAATCTAACCAAGCTAGTAGAGCCTACTCTAATATTGGGAAGAGTAGGGAAAATGGTGGTGATGGATTTAATGGACAGATAAAGAAACAAATTTTACATTAAAATGTATGACTGGAATGTATATTTTGGATATAAATTGCCTTTACCATTAGATCAAGGGTTTTGTAGGGAAAATCTTTCTTTTGTTAAATTTATATGTTTAGTTTAAATACTAGAACTCAAACAGTTAAACAAACTTTTAGCACACAATCATGTTCAATGTAAGCAGTGAATGTAGAGGAACAAGTTGCTTGGCTGGTGAAGTAAGAGTTACCTAGACTTAAAGACTTGTCATTTGCATTGTGTTATGTTGAATTTTATGTTAGAAAATGTTATTGGTATTTGATCAACATATTGTAATGGATGAATGAACTTTGCTAGTTAATTAACATTTATTTAAAATTTAGAAACTATATGTTTATGAGCAAATCCGATGAGTGAGAACTCCAGGGTTTGAGGCCATATGAATGGTTTATGTGAATTTAGTACCAAAGTCATCAACAATAATTAGTTTTTGAAAGAAAAAAGCCAGGAACATGAAACATTTATTGAAAATGATATTTTGAAATAAAAGTAATATATGAAAGGAAAAAAGAACTAAAAGCCTTTGTTGAATTCTTTTTTAAAAGATAAAATATTTTAAAATCTAGAATGCTTCTCTAACATAAATGATGAAAACATTTCAGCACTATATACTTATTTGGTTTTGCGCGTGTTTGCGCCGTTTGAATGATGAATTTATACGCTTTCGCATTACTTTCATGTTTTCATTTTTAACTTTGACTTTGGAAATTTTAATTTAAAATGAGCAATTATGTTTTGTAATTGTTGCGTCATTTGGTGTAACTAATGGCTGAGATCCTGGTATGTCACGCGCCTAACGGTATTACCCCGTTCATGGAAATTGAGGGCGTGACAGATTGGTATCAGAGCCAATGGTTATAGCGAACTAAAGTAAATTTGCATTACATTTGCATTGCATTTAGACTATAGCCTAATGCCTTAGTTACACGCACATAGACACGTTTAGCTTCATTAGTTTGCCTTGTCTAATTGCTATACTTACTTGGGATTTGCTTGCTGTGGTATATTCCTGTGAGCGTTCGGCTACAGGAATGACATATTCTATGCTTACGGGAAAATGGCAAGTTCATCCTGATTTTCCGCTGTTACCTCCTGTTTCTCTGCACAAGTGGCTTTGAATTACTATGAGTCACGAGAAGGTTAATAACAATTTACCGTTTACCTTACCTTTTATATCATACCTCTCGTAATTGGATACAGTACCATGGGTACCTAACTTGGATGGTTCATTAGGAGCATATTCTGCCTCCTACTGAATACGTTTCGCGGACGAGACCTGCGTCTGCCAAGCCTTTTTTACCTACTTTGCCCCTTCTCTGCCTTGTGGAGCAGGCAATAGCTGTACTGGCAGCTACCATACACATTACGAGACAACTTATTAAAGTTTACTTACGATAATGCTATTTACCCATTTGACCTGAGCGCATAGACGATTCCTTGCCCAAGTGAATATTTCCTCAATCGATTCTATCGTACAACTTTGGTTAATCGACCCTTGGTTTAATAACTATATCTTTGATACCTCTATCATTGATAACACTCTGTACTTGACAAGGTATGTTAGCTCGGATAGGAGGAACCAGGGGTGACCATGCAAAGCAAATTACCATCACGGGTGCACACGTAATTGTAATTTGTCGTGCATGAGAAGACTGGCGAACCCTATCGGATAATAACAGTCATAGTCAGTACAAATTTTTATTTCTATACTTTGGGGACACTAGAGTCTCAATCCGTATAAAATTTTACTAAGGATATGGAAGCAATCCTTCATCTCCACTCATATAAAAGTTTTCATCCATCTAGAGCCTTACTGGGATTTGTATAATGACAATAACCCCAGTGCTTATGAGACGTTGCTCGTTCTAGAATTCAGTTATCGTGTAATACTATTTATTTGATATGTGCGTAATCTTCATGAAAGTTACATCAGAGTAGTGATACTCTATACGCATGTATTCTTTGTTCATTGGGTTAAGCTTAAGACTTAGAGTCTTGGCCATTTAAACATTCCAACATTCATTTCATTTGGTATTTATCATGTTGAGTGTAAGTTACTTTTGCTTGTCCCCCGGTAGTGGGAATTCAAATTGGATCTTCCTAGTTGATTGTGGTTGACGTAAGGTAAGTTAACAAAGTGTCTTACGACGACCTTGACTGTTACATTTCTGCGTTTCCACTATGAGCAACAAGTGCAACTATCATCGCCATGGGCTGTGCAAGGAGGACATGTGAGAGCGATCTGCCGAAAAATTGGCCATGCCATCAAGAGCTGCCGCGTGAACATCCCGGCCAAGTCTCCTCAACCTCAAGTAGCATAGAAGGGATGTTACGAGTGCGATCAAATCGGGCACTTCAAGAGGAATTGCCCAAAGCTAAAGAAAAATAATGGCGGTGGTAGTGGTGCTGACAACCACAATGGTAATGGCAATGGTAATGGAAATGGCGGTGTCAAGGGTAGAGCATTCGTCATTGGTTCAGGTGAGGCTCATAATGATCCTTCTACTGTAAGTGGTAAAATTCTTGTCAATGATTGTTTCGCCCCTGTTTTGTTTGATTCTGGTGTTGATAGGCGTTCATTTCTCATAAGTTCAATAGGTTGCTAGATATAATATCTACAGCCTTAGACTCGAATATTCTGTATAGATAGCCGATGGTAAGATACTAGATGTTCCCATATATACCACGGTTGTAAAATAAGTCTGTCTAGGCATGATTTTGATATTGACCTTCTATCTATTACACTCGGTAGCTTTGATGTCGTTATGGGCATGGATTGGTTGTCTAGGAACCAAGCCAAAATCATTTATCGTGAGAAACTCATACAATTACCCTTTCCTGATGGAGAGATACTCACTGTGGAAGGCGACAAGAGTGGTGCTATGGTCGGCATCATCTCATACATGAAGGCTCAGAAGTGTCTGAGGAAAAGGCATTCGGTGATGTTAGCACTAGTTACTGAAAAGACCACCGAAGAGAAAAGACTGGAAGACATCGCTGTGGTTAGAGATTTTCCTGAAGTATTTCCAGAAGACTTGCCTGGTCTTCCTCCACACAGGCAAGTAGAGTTTCAGATTGAATTGACACCAGGAGCTACCCCTATCGTTCGGGCGCCGTATCGTTTGGCACCAAACGAGCTTCAAGAATTGTCGAAACAGCTGCAGGAATTGTTAGACAAAGGCTTCATACGTCCAAGTTCTTCACCTTGGGGAGCACCTGTGTTATTCGTGAAGAAGAAAGATGGAACTTTTAGTATGTGCATCGACTATCGGGAATTGAATAAGGTTACGATAAAGAATCGTTACCCACTTCCACGTATTGATGACCTGTTTGACTAGTTGCAAGGATCAAGTTACTATTCCAAGATTGATCTGAGGTCAGATTGATCTGAGTTCACAGTAATGCCTTTTGGACTGACCAATGCCCCAGCAGTTTTCATGGATCTCATGAACCGTGTTTGCAAACCTTATTTGGATAAGTTTGTCATTGTCTTTATTGATGACATACTAATCTACTCTCAGAATAAGAAAGATCATGAGAAACATTTGAGGATCATTCTGGATTTGTTAAAGAATGAACAACTGTATGCAAAGTTCTCAAAATGCGACTTTTGGATGCGAGAAGTGCAATTTCTTGGGCATGTGGTGAACGAAAAGGGTATACATGTAGATACTTCAAAGATTGAAGCAATAAAGGATTGGCCAGCACCAAAAACGCCTACTGAGGTGTGACAATTCCTTGGTTTGGCAGGCTATTACAGACGATTTATCGAGGAATTCTCAAAGTTAGCACAACCTTTGACTGCCCTAACCCACAAGGGAACCATCTACAAATAGGGCAGCCAAGAGGAATCAGCATTTCAGACACTTAAAGACAAACCCTGCAGTGCGCCGATCCTAGCTTTACCAGAAGGAACTGATGACTTCGTTGTTTATTATGATGCATCTATCCAGGGTTTGGGATGTGTACTGATGCAACGCAGTAATGTCATAGCGTATGCGTCTAGACAACTCAAAGTACATGAGAAGAACTACACAATGCATGATCTGGAACTAGGAGCTGTAGTGTTCGCCTTGAAGATCTGGAGGCACTACTTATACGGAACCAAGTGCACGATCTATACAGATCACAAGAGCCTCCAGCATATATATGATCAAAAAGAGCTAAATATGCGGCAACGACGATGGCTAGAATTGCTCAACGACTACGACTATGCCCTCAAGTACCACTCGGGTAAGGCTAATGTGGTAGCCGACGCCCTCAGCCAAAAGGAAACACCCAAACCTCATCGAGTACGCGCATTGCAAATGACCATCCACTCCGATCTGCCAGCGCAAATCAAGGCTGCCCAGTCTGAGGCCTTGAAAGTCGAGAATCTGAAGGCAGAATCCATGCAAGGCATGGAGAAACAATTAGAGACCATGGCTGATGGAATCCGTTATTTCATGGAACGGATCTAGGTACCACAATACGGGGATTTACGAGAGCTAGTAATGGATGAAGCTCATAAGTCACGTTACTCAATTCATCCTGGTTCAGACAAGATGTACCAAGATCTAAAGAAGTGATACTGGTGGCCAAACATGAAAGCTGAGATTGCCACCTACGTAGGCAGATGTCTAACTTGCTCTAAAGTTAAGGTGGAATACCAGAGACCATCTGGTTTACTTCAACAACCGAAAATTCCAGTGTGGAAATGGGAGCAGATCTCGATGGACTTTGTCACAAAGTTGCCTAGGACTCCCAGCGGATGCGATACCATTTGGGTTATAGTAGATCGCTTAACAAAATCTGCGCACGTTTTAGCAATCCGGGAGACTGACCGAATGGAGAAGTTGACACGTACTTATTTAAGGGAGATAGTCTCTCGGCACGGTGTACCAATATCTATCATATCTGATCGTGATGCTCGGTTCACTTCTCATTTCTGGCAATCTTTGCAACGATCATTGGGAACGCGGCTAGACATGAGTACTGCGCATCATCCGCAAACTGATGGTCAGAGTGAACGTACAATCCAGACACTGGAAGATATGTTGCGCGCCTGTGTGATTGATTTTGGCAGCAATTGGGAAACTCATTTACCATTGGTCGAGTTCTCCTATAATAACAGTTATCACACCTCAATCAAAGCCGCACCATTTAAGGCATTGTATGGGCGTAAGTGCCGCTCACCCATCTGTTGGGCAGAAGTTGGAGAAAGCCAACTTACGGGTCCTAAGCTTGTGCACGAGACGACTGAGAAGATCGTGCAAATTCGTAACCGTATGGCGGCAGCACGTGACCGACAGAAGAGTTACGCTGATAAACGTCGTAAACCATTGAAATTTCAGATTGGTGACAAGGTACTCCTAAAAGTCTCACCTTGGAAAGGCGTGATACGCTTTGGAAAGCGTGGAAAACTAAATCCTAGGTACGTTGGACAATTTGAGATTGTCAAACGGGTTGGTCCGGTAGCCTATCAGCTGAATTTACCTGAAGAGCTTAGTGGAATACACAACTTGTTTCGTGTGTCAAATCTGAGGAAGTGTCTATCCGATGAATCACTTGTCATGCTATTAGAGGAACTGGAGATTGATGAACAGCTTCGTTTCATTGAATAACCAGTTGAGATTATGGATCGAGAAGTCAAAACTCTAAAGCGTAGTAAGATTCCTATTGTGCGCGTTAGGTGGAATTCAAAGCGTGGACCAGCGTTTACCTCAGAACGCGAGGATCAAATGAAGAAGAAATACCCGCAACTGTTCAAAGATCAGGCATCCACTTCTTAAGGTATCCTTTGTGCGATATGTTTTATATAAATTTCGAGACGAAATTTCCTTCAACCAGGGGATGATGTCACAACTCTCGCGAAACCTTACGTTCCGTGTTTTGGGTTTGTTTCAGAGATTCCAGAAACCCCTTCTTGTGTTGTCTCTGTTAAATTTGGCGTTCTGAACCTGGTGTTCTAATTTTCGGGACGAAAATTCTTTTAACAAGGGGATGATGTGACACCCCGTGTTTCCAGGTTAATACCGTTACCTCACCTCCTCGCCAGTTAACCATTTTGTGTCTTGTAATCATCTTTTTTTTTCGTCATTATCACTTAATAATAAATTCTTTTGTAAAAAAAAAAAGAAATAATATTAATATTCATACATTAATTACCTGACAATAATAAAACTTAAATATAAACTAGGTACGTAACTAATTGATTTAACCAATTAATAACAATTGTGAATATCTTAAAACTTATCCCAACTTAACCGACTCCTCCCCTATCCCCGGTTATATTGTTTTCCTCCTCCCCCACGTTATCACACCCATCGCTAAAGCTTCAATCGGTTTCTTCCTGTCTATACCTTTCTGATCACTGAGAGCAGATCCGCACCCCAGTTTCCTCATCCTCGACCTCTTCAACCGACGGCGGTGGCATCGACAACTCTTTCCGCGACAACGCAGCTCCGGCGAATCCCGTCTCGTCGATCGTAACCCTCGGTAGACCGCAAAGACCTGCGAAGTAATCCCGAACAGTATGTCCTTCTTTCGTTATGTTGTTCGCGCTCGGTTCAGTACGGTTTCGGGTGCGGGAAATGCTATGAATTCATTTATGTTGTGTGTGTTCGTTCGTATGGGTGTAAATGCATGTATATTCTGCGCATGCTTGTTAGTATGTACGTGTGTTTATGTGTTTTGCAGGTGGGTTTTATGGCTGTATATATATGTATGTGTGTGTGTGTTCAAGAATGTGAATATATATATATGCATCGATGTTGGATTTAGATTTAGATATGTGTTGAGCATGTATACTAAATGCATAATATTATACATATGTGTTTGAATATGTAAAGCTGACATTGAGTGCTCATGTGGAGAGTAGTTAGGTGAATTATTATTGTCATGTGCATGATGACTACATGTCTTAATATATATGGAAATTAAATGTGTGGTTGAAATGAAAGATGCACACTTGAGGTATGGGGGCATGGTAAATCATATATATATATATATATATATATATATATATATATATATATATATATATATATATATATATATATATGTATAGTATTATATGTGGGTGACGCTCACATGGATATATGTATATATGAAATTTAAATATGAAACTTATATGTGGCAGTAGATTGTTAGTTTCCGTGAAGTATGTTTTGACATCATTTTTACAAACATTAAATTATTAACAAGTATGTTAAATAAAGAATATTGATACTTGAAATATGTAACATATATAATAATATATAGTTTTGGTTCTTGAAGGGCTAGTTATTGTTTTACAATTATTTTGCTAAGGTGAATATATATATAATATTGGGGGGGTATACTTGATGGTATATTATATGTGCAAGGTGTGTTTGATCATTCTTGTTTGTGAATGGGGGATATCGAGGATTTGCACCGTAACCGAGTTGAGAACGTGAAACCGTATAATTCAGGGGCTAATAATTTATACTAATTAAACAGTAAATGTGCATTCAGGTTATTTGGGAATTTAATCGCTTGTGTTACTTTTCTCTGTTGCTATGCATTTAAGGTGAGTTCTCAGCCCCACTTTACTTACTTTCTTTGAGGTGAAAGAAACGTGTGTTCTAAACGTATTTTCATTTGATCAGTATTACTGTAATATCACTTGTTTACTAGTGTTGTATTAACTTAAGTCCTCACTTTCGAACCGTTAATGTATGTACTTTAGCGAGGTAATTCTGAGTAGATCTACTGGGTTTGACAAACCCCACCCGGGCTAGTCGCGCTAGCACAACGGTACGTCAAACGGGTGTTTAATTGACCTAATTTCTGTTGCTGTGACCTGGTGTTCACAGCCGAGGCCTTCCTTTACATTGTCAGCTTCGGTTGCGAACTTCATACACTTAGTAACTTGTTGAGTAGACTAGCTATCTACTGATATTACTTTGTTTACTGTATCAGTTTACTATTATGTTCTGTTTATCTAAACCTGTGAACTCACCAACCTTGAGTTGACACTTTAGCATGTTTCTTTCAGGTTCTTAAATCGAGCACGACTAGGATCATCATTTCATATCATTCATCATTTACTGGGTCAACAAAGAACAATTGCATTTTTCTACACATTATACTTATTTGGTTTTGCGCGTGTTTGCGCCGTTTGAATGATGAATTTATACGCTTTCGCATTACTTTCATGTTTTCATTTTTAACTTTGACTTTGGAAATTTTAATTTAAAATGAGCAATTATATTTTGTAATTGTTGCGTCGTTTGGTGTAACTAATGGCTGAGATCCTGGTATGTCACGCGCCTAACGGTATTACCCCGTTCGTGGAAATTGAGGGTGTGACAACTTGCATATATCTTGTATCTATACTTGGGAATTTCACTTTCTATAATAGAAGATTTGGACATACTAATACGCAATTATCAAAAAAAATTTACAAATAGGAACTTGTAAGAAACATGCCGATATTAAAATTATAAAATTATTTTTTTAAATGCATATAAACTAGAAAAAAAAAGTTTATGTGTTGATAAAGCCATAAACTTGATTTCTCTTGAATTACTTCATATTGAACTATATGGTTATTCACCAATTCATAGTTATGTGGGAAACTTACTTTAGTGTTTTTTTTATAATTACTCAAGATATTCTTGAACATCTAGTTTGTAAAACAAAAACAAAGCTTTGTAATACCAAAAATTTAAATAAAAATATTCAAAAGCAACAAAACTATATTATTATTTCAATTCGTACAAACCATGGTACAGAATATGATGATAAAATGTAAATTAAAGCCTTTTATGACAAGTATGGGATATCCCATATAGCCTTGGCTCCTCAAATTCCCCAATTAAATACGTAGTAGAAAGCAAGAAGTAAATGTTACAAGACATGAGTCATACAATGACTATTGAACAATTCATTCATCAAAGGTTTTGGTGTGATATCATAACAAGTGCAACCTACATTCTAAATTTAGTTGTACTCAACTTGTGTTAGGTAAAACCCCATATGAAATCTTCAACGAAAAGAAAGCCATCCTTAAAACACCTAAGAGTCATTGGTGTAAATATTTTATTATTAACACCAAACACCACCTAACCAAATTTAATATTATATTCTATATGGGAGTTTTTCTTGGATGCTTTCTTATTATCATAGCTTATAGGATCCTCAAAAATATACTACAGTAGAAGAAGAATCCTTTATCATGTCTTTTAACACAACTCCTTCATATATGTCCTCACATTTGTGTAAAACCATATCATATTTAGAAACATCATAAGGCATTATATGAACTTGAATATGAACATAGGGCATATTATAGTATTAAGACATTCTATCTTGATAATAGTTACAACATGGGTAAAGTTGATAATTTCTTATTTGTTAAGAAAGATTATGATTTAAAAAGATTTGGGTGAGGAGTTTTCAAAGGTATGCATAATGATGAGCATGATGGGTGAGCTAAAATTCTTTCTAGGATTTCCAATGTAATCAATATGACGATAATACATTGAAAAGTCAATCTATATACTCAGGGATATTTTAAAAGTTTAATTGTCATATAGTTAAACCTATAAACACACCCATAGCCATTACTACCACACCAAAAAAGGTTTATCTAAAAATTTGGATGAATTGCTTGATAATTTGGCTCAATACAATGCTAGGGAATCCTTTCTTGCTATTAGTTGTGATTTTTTGGTTGAGTTGGAAGCTCACATTTACCTAGCTCATATTCATGTGTTTTTTGTGGGCTTTTGTTCTGTGATTAAATTTGTCATGTTATTCTTTCAATGTATGATAATCATTGGTATCGGACTTTAGATGAATTATCTAAAAATTTGGGTTTGCCCCACAGTGATGCTAAGTTAAACACCTAGTAACACAAGTTGTTTGAAGTTGATTCCTTTGACTTGCCTGTCTCCTTACTCTAATTTGTCTCCCTGATGTTTTATTTGTATTGAAAAATTGTTTGGTTATGATTTGAAAAAAGAGTATCGAATACACGCATAAATCTTTTCGTGGAACGTGTCTATGAAAGGTTAGAATCATAGTAAGATTCCAGCTTTTGTTTCTATCATGTTTAGCTCATTGAATACTAGTGGCAGCATTCATATGGGTCATCTTATTATGAGTCATATGTCAAGGATCCTTCACAATTCCCAAAGGCTATTACCATATAGTTGTCTCCTAAACTGCCTCTTTAGATGCTTTGATCCTCCTTCTACGTACTCCGCCATTCCAAAGTCTAAAACCATCAATGCCACAACTCATAAATGAATATCATATATTCTTAGTACCTCAACCTATTAATGGAAAATATGTGAAATACCATTTCATCTTGTAGTGATAACAGTGAGGAAGAAGGAGTGGACAGATATGAAAAGCTAAGGATAATAATTAAAATATAATTTGTAAGGTCAAACCAAGAGACTCGAGAAATGAAATCCAAGCCATGTAAAAACATCAAATTATATGCCATAACATCAAATTGTGAGTGAAAGTTGGGATGCGAGAACTTAGTGTACAGGTGAAAACTTGTAATTTAGTATAAATAGTTGTTTCGAAGCCTTCTATTGTAACACTTGTTATTGTACTTACATTGTAAGCTTTAAGCAATCATTGGTATATTGAAAAAAATCTTATTTACCAATCGTGCTTTTAAAATTTGACTTGTGAATGTGTTATAAATTCAAATCATCATTCATTTGGTGTTTGATGGATTGAGATCAATCATATTCCTGTCCTATCCTGGATATTACAATTGGCATTAAAGCAATGGTGCTCTCGATGGATTTGGTGACACTTTAAAGCTTGATTTGAATATTTACACGTGTTTTTAAGTTTGTTTGAGTCAAAGCTATGGAAGTTGATTAAGTTTTGGTGTTTTTAAAGCTACTACACATAGGTTTCAAAAAGTAGGGGTGTGGATTTTGGCAAATTTTGATGATGAAAATTTGAAAATATATATAAATTTAAGGACAAATAGTTGTTTAATTAAACATAACTTAGATCATTTAACCTACAAACTTTTTTCTGGATAATTCTGTTGGATAGAACAGTTGAACTTTGGTCGAATTGAAGAAATCAAACCAAACTAAAACTTTGAAAAAATGAACTTGTGTGAAACCTTCATGTTATTACATGTGAACAAGGAGTTTTCATGAAAAACAGTTATTGGGGCATGTTTTTGCTTGAGCTTACTACACTCACTAGGTCTTCGCGTGTGAAGTTAGTGCCAGAACTTTGAACCTTACGAAAACTTTAAAATTTTTGAGAAATTTTTCAAAGTTAATTAAATTTCAGAAACAACATCCAATATCAGCATGAAGAATATCAGTGTCTTACTAAATCAAGATATTGAAATTGGTACAAGCACTAAACCCCAGAAAATGCTCATTGAAGATGAATATGCAAACTAGGCATATTGTTTCGAAAATCATATTATTTACAGCTAACCACGCATATGAAGGTCAATTAATTATGGACCTTATGTGCCCAAGTACAAAATGACAAAGCGGAATTGCTAATGAAGCCTAACCACTTTTGAGATGAAGAAGATATGAAGAAATTTAAGCTTTATGACAAAGCATATGCTTCAATCACATTGGCATTATCTAATGAAATTTATCCTAACTACAAAGGATTCAGAGGTGCAAAGGTCTTATAGATGCATTGGATGCTCAAATCATGGAAAACAATTATATGAGGGAAAGCATGCTCAATCAAGAATTCAACATGTTCAATCATGTTATCAGGAAACCTCTTTAAGCTAAAATTGCTTGATTTTTTAAGCTTGTGATAAAGATGAAGAGTGTAGGGATTGTGTTGGAAAACACTACTATAAACAAGAAGTTGGTTAACTCATTACCTTACAGTTGGAACAACAACTATACATCCATCAAAAGAATCAAAGACTTGTTTACTCTTTCTTTGAGTGACTTAATTTCCACTATTAAATATTATGACAAGGATGACAAACAATGAGCACTCAATCATATGAATTCAATGGGTCCTGAAGCTACAGCCCTATATGCTAAAATGACAAGTAGTCCCAACTACTACATAATTATACTCAAATGTGTCAACAAAATAGTCTTGTTTTCCAATCATTCAAAAAGTCAAGGAACCACAAGATCCTCAATATTTATCTCTTGTTCAAGAATAGTATTCTACAACTCAATCATAACAAAGTATTCAACAAGACTATATTGCCAAACAAATCTTAACACTTCCTAAGCAAACCATTCAAATTACTAAAAAAACACCTTGCTTTATTTATAACTTTATGTCAAGTTATGAAGCTTTTATGGATGGAAGGCTCAATGCTTGGTAGATAACTTACACCAAGGTAACCCTATCAATGTAGAAGAAAATGACATGAAATACCAAATGGTTGTGGTGGTTTACTGAGCTAAAATTTTTGTGAGAAGAAATGGAAGGAAAATGGTCTGAACAATAATGACTTCTTTCCCAAAAGGGTTTACTTATAAAATTTATTTACCAAAAAAGTGTTGTTTCAAAAATAGAGTTAATCACGGTTTTCGTCCCTGAGTTTTGCAAATTGTCTCCACTTGAGTACCAACGTTTATTTTGTCTCTATTATTGGCCTGACTTTTTAGAAAGTTATCCATTTCAGTCCAATTTTCCAACGCCGTGAGTGTATGCCGTTAAATCCCACTCACGTGCATCCCACCTGAGGGTAATTTGGTCAAGCCCTATTTGAACGGTACTATGACCTATATATATATATATATATATATATATATATATATCCTTCCACACACACACATTCTTTCTCTCTTTCTCACTCTGTTGCAGCATATGAACATGGTAATATGTTCATGTGGATCTCCAGCCAGAATCATAACGTCTTGGACCTCAGCAAACCCGAGACGTCGCTTTCATTGTTGTGCTAACACAGTAAACCCTAATTTGTTTGGTCTTGTATTGTTGTTCTTCATCTTTGTTTCTTGAGCTAATGTATTAAAATGAACAGGTTACAAGTTGTGTCTTTATGAGTTGGGTTGACCCTCCACTCTCTACAAAGGCCACTCGAATTATATCTGGATTGTAAATTCCAATAATAAATTACAAGCTGATTGCAAGTGCTTAGAATTTAAAGTGAAGAAACTAAGATTTGTTTTAGGTTTAAGTTGGTTGTTCTTTGTTATGTATTTGTTGTTCAAATGATGTAATAATACCTTGTAATGGCAATGAGTTTTAGTTTATGCAATTACCTGCAAATCTTAATGATATGGGGTTAAGACTTGTCTATGCATCTTGTTATTAGTTGTCAAATGTTACAGATGATATAGAATAAAAATATGAATCCAACACAGATGTAGTCAAATAAAACATGCCATAAAGTACCAAAATGTTAACAAAATAAACCAAATCAAAGTATCAAAAGAAAGGGCATGCCTACCAAACTATTACATACCACAATAAAGTACCAATATGATTTCAAAAGACATCATGGTTCAACAGATAAACTAATAGAACATACATTACACATCTTGTGTTGCTTGTGGAGCATTCTGTGACTACCCTTGACCATATTTTATTATGGCCCTTCTTGTTGCACCTTGAACATGTAGTAGAATATCCCCTCCTAAACATCTTGCCATTCTTATCACTGATTTCACTCAACTCCTCAACACTCTACTTTCTTTTCTTTCTTGGCCTACCCACTTGAGTATGATGTTTTGGGGCAGTTAGAACTGTTGGGCATGTTGATGGTGTCCACATGTCTCTCCCATTAATTGGGTCAATGGTGTGTTGGTAAACATATTTCCAAGTGTCTAGCCAATAAAGTCTAGACACCCATGCTTCTAGAATTACAGCATATTTATCACCCTTTGAAATATCCCATATGGCTGCCACTGCATGTTTACAAGGCATGCTAGTGAGCTCCCATTTCCTACACAAACATGTTTTTTTCCCCAAGTCTACCATCACTTGATCTAACCAAGGTCCACTAACCTGAAATTTGTTTACTCTAGCCATGATGGCATTGTACTCAACATCCTCCGATTTAATTAAATTAAAAGTCTTAGTTGCATATGGTTTTAATGGTCCTTCACACTTGGCAATCAACTTATGGACTCCAACAATCCTTATCATCATGTATTCCCTTATGTATTCTAAACAACTAATTATAGGCCTATCTCTACCTCCTACCAATTGCCTATTAAAGACCTCATAAACATTGTTCAGCAGTATATCACACACTGCTTTTCGTGTAGTTATTACATCAGATGAACAAACTAATTAAGTCCTTGAAAAATAATAATTATGTAATTTATTTACTTATTAAGAACATATAATGTATACCACTTAAATAAGCTCAGCTCCAATGTTGTGGTGGGATTTTTCTTAACCATTCATACAAAGAACTATCTTGCTTTCTTACTATCGCCATTGCCTTTTCAAATTGTGGGACTTTTGTTGCACTTGCACACTTCCACAATAGGTCCTTGTACATATGCCCTCTCCATTTAGATTTCATAATCTCATGTACGTGTCTCAAGCATTACTTGTGCTCAGCAGTTGGGAGAACCTTCTTCAATACAGGTGTTGCTCCCTAAAACAAATTACATGAATACATTAGTGAAATTATTGATTGATTTAACAGTGAACTTAAGAGGGTAACTACCTTTCTCCTATCACTTATGAAAGTGAAATTTGAATTAATAGATAGATCCAGATCTTCACCAAGCTTTTCCAAGAATCAAGTCCATGAGTTTGTAGTTTCAGACTATACTATTGCATATGCAACATGGTAAATGCCATTATTAGAGTCAACACCAACAACTAGTATTTAATATTTAAATTCATTCCTTTTAAACGTCATTTAAAATTAATTGCTTTTTTAAAAATTTATAAACTATTCTTATTCAAAAGTCTTTTTAAATGATTTTAAAATCTATTTAAACATTTAAAAAACATTTGTGTTTCTAAAAAAATTTATTCTGCTTGGTCTATTAAAAATTTTTATTATAAAACCATTTGATTTTTTTATCTTTATTCAAACTGTTTGATTTTAAGATGGACGTTTAATAAACATAATGGTTTTAAGAAAAAAGTTTCAAAAAACTAAACGATTTTAAGAACGACGTATCGGACGATTTTACAAAAGAAATTTATAAGCAAATAGCTTAAAAAAGGTTCAGAAACAAGGATTTTAAAAAGGGACGTTTGAATGTTAAATGGGTTAAATAACTTTAAAAAATAAGTGATTTTAAAAGTAAAATTAAAAAAGGAACAATATTGATAAATATTTTTAAAAAGCTGATAGTTTTAAGAAAATGTTTAACCAAATCAAAAGGTTTAAAAAATACGGTTAAAAACCAAAATTTTCAAAAAGACTTTTTCAAATACATTTCTATTTCTGAATTTTAAATAGATTTTATTAAATAATAAACACAACAATAATAAAATAATAAAAATAAAAATAAAAAACTTGAAGAAGTTATATATGTTAATTTAATATTTTATTATATATATTAAAAAACTTAATTACATAGACAATTATTAGGGGAAAGTTGTCTTTTTAAAAATTTTAACACCACTAACTATTAATTAACAAAAATAGGGACTATGGATAAAAAAGAAATAAAATGTTAGGGACTGTATCTGATATTTTTAAAAGTTATGGATCAAATCTAAAAATTTGATTAGAGTACATGGACCATCCATGTAATTTTTATTTAAGTGTTTGCTACATATATTTTGAGCATACATATGATAATGAAGAGTTTTATGTATACGTAATACTATGTAGAATTATAAAATGCTTATGTATACGTAACCTATGTGTGATGTATATGTGAAACTATGTTATGGTGTTCATTTGATCCATACCCTTATTTATATATACTCAAACGCACATACACACATACATATATATAGAGTAGTGATAAAAAATTTATAAATTATATAAACGGTTTCATTAGTTTTCTCTATTTTTCTTATAACATTGTGGTTTTTTTATCCCTTATATATATACATATACATTTATATATATGTATATAAATATATATATATATATACATATGTATATACATGTATATAGGTGTAAGTAACTTACACTAGTCGTAACTTTTTTACGCTTATGAATTTACACATATACATAAAAGAACATATATTTGTATATGTATAATAATGTTATTCCACAAAAAAATAATGATTTTGATTGATATTCAAAAGTTAACACGATTATCGCAATAAAGGATGATTGACATTCGTTCCATTCCCTATGTACATATAGGGGAAGTAATGGTTGTTAACCCACTTTTATTGTGATAACTCGTTAACACTAATGTAACAAACACTTACAACATGATTATGTAGTGTAACTAACTTTTAAACCGCGTTACACTACCAATTTAACAATTTTCCCGCAAATTTTTAAAATTTCCCTCCACTTTTTTAAAAAATTTCACCATCTTTTTAAAACCGTCTTAAGTTTTTGTATGATGTTATTTTTTATACAAATTACACTATTAAATAATTTTTTTTAATATATATAATTTGAGTATGGTCTTGCTATATTTTAAAAAAAATTTAGAGTTAAATTCAATTTTACTCCTTGAGATTTGTTAAAAATAACTATTTCCCTCCAAAAGATTAAAAACATCAATTTAACTCCAAAAGTTTCATAAATTGTTTCAATTTTAATCTAAAAGTTTCATTAGTTGTTTTAATTTTATCCAAAATAATAAAATTTTTGAAGTGAAATTGAAACAGCATATGAAACTTTTGGAAGTAAATTGATATTTTTAATCTTTTGGATGAAAATGATTATTTTAGTTAAACCTTAGGGAGTAAAACTGAAATTAACTCTAGTAACATTCATTGTGTATCACTCATTTTATAATTATAACTTTAACTTATTACGATTACGTGGCCTGCTATAGACCAATGGTTTGATTAATGGGTTATCGAACTAAACAAGAGTTAACATTTGTTTTTTCTATCCCATATATATATATATATATATATATATATATATATATATATATATAGTACTTTTGAACTTTTTTCTAGTCCGATGGTTAGACCGGCAGACTAGTCTAACTAAAGTAATGAACTGAATTAGGTCATAAATATACATATATATAAATATAATTTGTAACAAAATTTGAAAATAATTTTATGATATAATGTAAATTTGTATTTCTTATAATACGTTAGGATTTAAGTATATAATATATAGAGTCTAGAATACTAAAATTAATCATAAAAATGAGTCTTGAACAAGAGTGTAAACGAGCCGAGCCGAGCCGAGCCCGAGCTCGCTTAGGCTCGAGCTTGAATCGTTTTGGTTTTAAAAAGCTCGGCTCGCTTGTAGTTTTAATTCTAAAGCTTGAGCTCGGCTCCTCAGAAAATTTTCTAGCTCGAGCTCGGCTCGTTTTTTTTTTTAATTATTAAGTTTTTATTTTTTTATAATTACTTTTATATTTATTTACAATCATATTTTTATATATAACAAAATATATATTATTAATTATTTTTTCATAATAATATATCTCATAATATGATTTATGTAAATATATATATATTTTATATATTTAAATAAAAAAATTATATAAAAACAACTAGTTTAAGCTCGCGAGTCGGCTCGAGCTTGATATCTGAAGCTCGGGCTCGAGCTCGTATAGTAAACGAGCCGTAATGTGAGCTCGAGTTCGAGCTCAAGCTCATTTAAGCTCGGTTCGATTCGAGCTTTTTAAAGCTGATCCCGAGTAGCTTGCGAGCCGGCATGGCTCGTTTACACCTCTAGTCTTGAATGGAAATATATAAAGAAAGTTAATAAAAATTGATATGCAGTCCGACAATCTAATCCAACCACCTGCTTTACTTTATCGATACAACTGGTAAGCAGTTGAAGCAACTGAAAATGACCTAAAATAGATACTGTACTAGTTTCATGACCAACAGATCAGTCCGAGCCAATCCAGGTTTAAAAACACTATTGGAAAGAAGGGATGGTTTTTGGTTAAGGAAAATTTTGTACATTTGAACTTTTTATATTTTAATGAGTGCAATCACCCTACCTCTTGACGGAGTGAAAGTTTGTTCTTATCTCGTTATATTTAAGACGCCCTTTAGTGGAATTTTGTATTTGTTTATTTCTTATATTCATTTTATTTTAATAACTTTATCAACAAAGAACACATATTTTCTTATTAGAATCGCTTCTAATTCTTTGAACATTAATTTTTTTCAAACATTTTAATTATTTCATGAAATTTCACCAATAAAGCACACCTTACTAGTCAAAGGGAATAGAAGCAATAACACAATTGGTCTACATACAACAACTTGTAAGAGATATCGGAAGATGATAAAACTTCAACCATGATCAAAATCATTCATAGAATGGTGGTCCAACATCATAAAGGACCTACGGAAAGCAACTTGGAAGAACAACTAATCAATTGAACACTTTGCAATCATTCAAAAACGGTAACCCCTAATTCAATAAGGTTGATTGGATTAGGTAGCCCGTTGTGTCCGTTTGTCATCTTCATAACTACCTCAATATTGTTCTATGTGAATTTCTAACCAAAGTCATATATCAAATTATCATATGTATGATGTATCTATCACATGGGTGTATTTATGTCGTTTAGCGATTTTCCAATATATTATTTATCTCGTTAAATGTATATTTTTTAATGTGAAATTTAATAAACCATCACGATAACTCAAATTTAGATTTTGTAAATGCTACAACATAGTCATAATTAGCTTCGAAATTAAACACTAATCAATAATAATTTTTAGATGTGTATGCATGAGATGTTTCGAGTCATTGTTTGATTTCTTTTTTTCTTAGTAATCAATCTCCATGAATTAACGGTTTCCATGATGAAGGTGGTTATCCTCTGACTATTAATGTACGTGCTTCAATTCCTTTTCATGTTAATTTGGCTACTTTTACGACTTGTTATTACGTTGATCATTGACCACATGATTTGTACACGCAAACTGAACTTGAGGGCGTATGCTTAATAAGATAATATTGTTTGAAATTTGAATTACGTTTGTAGTGTTAGGTAAAAGTAGATTGAATCATTAACTTCAAGAAAGGTTCATTAATTTTTATGCATACGGTTCATATGATATGGGGTAATAGAGTGTACAAGTGAATATAATAGACAAATGATGAAATTGATTATTAAAATATTTAATCCTATTTGGTTATCTTGTATGAATGAAATTAGTTATTACATCTTTATTCGGTACGCATATTTGTCAAACTAATGTGTATACAAAAGTTAACGTTGCTGAGTGAACTTTAGTTTACTTTAGCAAAACATTTTTAAAAGACAAACTTAATTCTAACTATCTTGTTTATCATATTTTAGCAATACTTTTAACTTTGACATTTTATTTGTACTTTATTGAGTTTCTATACCTTATTTTTTTAACAAACTTTATTTATCGAGTACTAACACCTTTACAATACTAATATGTAAACTTTATCAATATATACAATGTATACACTATCTTGGACCATAGATCCAACTGCGACGCGAGCCCTAAAACAAAAAAAAATGCATACCTTAATGATTTTCTTCAAATTTCTCTCTCTAAAGTCAAGTCTCTCTCTTTCTTTTTAGCCACCCTTTTTGGCAAATATTGTAGGGCAAGGGAAGAAAAGGGGCGGCCTTTTACCATAAATAAAGGAACTTTAAGGCAAAACTTTACTTCTTTGGCAACTTTAGCCCCTGTAAATAACCTCGTCTTCTTTGATTTACAGGGTGTTACAGTCTATTTTCTCTATTAGGTTTCGTTCTTGAAACCTGTTATGCGTCAAACAACTATAGACAAAACTGTCTCCTTTAGCCTCGAACTCCCATGTGGACTTTAAGCCATTCTATGCTTCCGTTGTCAAGGACTCCCATGTGGACTTTAAGTCATTCTATGCTTCCGTTGTACCTTTACAAGTGGAACTACTTTATTTTTCAATCGTTTTTCCTTACTTTAGATAATAGCCACCGGTAGTTTCACATAATTCAATTTGTTATCTATTTTCACATCGTTAGGAGCATTCACAATGGAATCTCTAAAAAGATGTGTGTGTGTGTTTCCTATATTATATGGAATAGTTTTGAGTGGTTGTGAGTGTAAAAGATAGAAAATGTTACTGTTTATCGGTATATTTTGGGAATCACTTTTCAATCCCTATAAGTTTTTAATATTTTTTAAAGTAGTTGTGAGTGGAGGAGGGAGAAAAAAGTAATAATAAGTGTATAAAAAGTATTATTTAATTCAAAACGAGAGAGAAAAGATAGTAATTTTTAGTGTAATTATATGAATAAAGATAAGGAATTCACTATGAATGCTCTAAGTAGGACATGAGCATCATCATCTGCCAAATACTTATGCATATGTAATACATGAAAAGTAGAGTGAATTCCACTTAACTCATCTGGTAACTTTAATATGTATGCCACTTCCCCTTTGTTGGCTACTATTTCAAACGTTTTAATAAATCTTGGACTTAGTTTCCCTTGTTAAGTGAATCAAATGATTTCTTTTCAAGGGAAAACCTTTAGCATCACTTTATATCTAACATTAAACTCTATCAGTCTTGGTAGTTTTTCTGCATATGACTTCTACCTACATTGAAAGCTTTCATGTCCTCTAATGCTTGAATAGTTTTTGAGACTGACCATACGTCTATGGGTGATACGTTATACTTATATGCAGTCTTGTACCCATCACATCATTAAACTTGCTTCAAAACATAGATATAAAATGCGTGTACCTGTTAGAGACGATTGACACAGACACACCATGACGAGCAACTATTTCTTTGATAGATAGCTCAGCTAGCTTAGGCGAATTATATGTCTCCCAGATTGGTAACAAGGATATGTAAAACAACTTTAGACATATCCATGCCATTCATATATGCTTTAGAGCATTCACAGCAGGCTCTACATAAATCTGTGAGTGTGTTCTCTATATTATAGAGAGTGGTTATTAGTGGTTGTGAGTGGAGGATAGAGAACATGTTACTGTTCATCTCTATATTTGATAAAATACTGTTCATCTTTATTAGTTTTTTAATATTTATTGAAAGTGGTTGTGAGTGGAGGAAATAGAAAATGTAATGATAAAAGTATAAAAAAATATTATTTTATTAAAAAAAAAAGAGAAAAATAATGATTTTTAGTGTAATTATAAAGATTAAGATGGAGGGTGGGTTGTGAATACTCTTAATGCAAAAGTCAACAAGGATATGTAAAACAGCTTTAGACATATCCATAGCATTCATATAGTAGTTGCGAAATACTTAAATCGATAGAAATGACCCCAAAAAATTACACACTAAGAGTTTCTTTCAAGTATGTATTTAAGCTTAGTTTCAACGCACATAAATCGATAGAAATGTCAAGTACATTTCAATAAGTAAAATGATGATACGAAATTAATCGGTACATAGATAATAGATATTTTATGTCGTTACACGATATATGAAAAATATAATGTATAAAGGTTTATCTATATATACTTCTGATTTAATGCAAGTTTGTGCCAAGTGTTCATAAAATCTTTGCCTTATGTTGTTATAATTATTTACAACACATTGCTTGTAACATCATGTTTTATTGATTTGCGGAACATTATAAAGATTTATGTAACTAAACTAGTGGGTTTTATCCGCACTCCATAGTGGGTTGAAAACGTATATAAACTTAAGCAAGACGTAAGAGTTTGAAAGACATCGTAGTGTGTATTCGTTAAAAAGAAGAAAAAAAAGACTTTACTAAAGTTTAGGAACCATTTGGTAACTTTATTAAGATTAGAGGTAGTAAAGTAAATTAGTAATGAAAATTACTTACACTTTATAGCAGGCTGAAACTCAAATAAAAATAAGCATGACGTAAGGATTCGTTTAAAAAACAATTTAAAATTTTGTTGTTAAACTTTAAAAATGAAAATTCTAAGGTTGGTTTAAAAAGAAAAAATGATTTTACTAAATTTCAGGGCTGAATGATAATTTTATTAAATTTTGAGATAACAAAGTAAATTTAATAAAAAAACGTAAATAGAATGTAGGAGGTAAAAGTAAAATATCAAAGTATAAAGATTTATAGGAAAAGCTTTTGTGGCTGAATTGTAAATCTAAAACTATATTATTTATAAATAATATGCATATAATATCTAGTACATCTTTGTCGTTGGCTTATTCTTGTCACAATCACACTCTCACTTTTTGTTGTCCTTAACCACTAAAGGTTCATCCCCTTTTCATTACTTGACGTCAAGCTCTGTTTTTACATGGGAGAAGTGCTTAGGTTTCTTACTTTCTTTCACCTACTGCACCAACGAGTCTCTTAAATTTAATTAAATATTAACTGGTT
This sequence comes from Flaveria robusta, assembly GCA_025506415.1. Taxonomy (NCBI): domain Eukaryota; kingdom Viridiplantae; phylum Streptophyta; class Magnoliopsida; order Asterales; family Asteraceae; genus Flaveria; species Flaveria robusta. Next base: position 8,339,733 of record CM046459.1, on the reverse strand, counting down.
GTAACCCTTTTAGTTTTTTATTGTTTAATGGTATATACAAATAGCCCCAGATGGGAAATTTATAGTAGGTTAATTAAAATGTATTCTTTAAACTTTCCTTGCGAAATTAACTTTAACTAGCAAACATACAAATCTTGATAAGGTTGAAAAACGAATTTGAATTGAAATAAATTATAGAGACATATATTAATTAATTTTAAACTAATATGTATTGACAGCGTTTTTGCCATGTTGATTGGTTGCTCGGTTTTGATTAACAAAACATAGATCAAAATCACAACGAGATATGTGAAATTTAAAAAAATATTATGTTGTTATAAAAATGAGCGTTAAATAACATGACACAGAAAAATAAATTTTGTTTTGACCTGATTAGGTCTTAATAACCATATTATAATGAGATATTTAAAATTTAAGAAAATATTATAATTTAAAAGACATAAGAGAAATAGAATATATTAAGAATAATTTATTTATACGAATATTAAAATAAAAAGTAATTATATGGTATGTGAGCAACAATAAGAAAGAACTATACTTTTGATCATTTTTACATTTTGTATGCTTCAAACACTTGTACTTCACTATTCATAAAGTTAATGAAAATATAACATTTATTAGTAACAGAAATTACCATAAGAGAAGGGGTGTGCTAGGGACACCGCAGGTGTTTTTGAGAGAGACCAGACCTAACCGTCACGGTTAGGCCTAAACGTGAGGGTTTGAAAGCTAAACGTGATGGCTTGCCTGACTCCCGACAAAAGTACACTGATAAAGAGGCACGGGTCTGAAACAAAAGGTGACGGTTTGACCTAGCCGTGACAGAAAGTTCCATGTAACCCGGGTACCTACCACTTTGAACCGTCACGGTTAGGCTAAACCGTGACGGTTTGTTGTCCAGATTTTTCTATAAATATGCATTTCATGGTTTCATGCAACCAAATTATCACGAGCCATCACGAAAAAAACTTCATCGTTCCAAAACCATATAATTCAAAAACAATGTCGGGTTCGGAAGATCATTATCAAAAGCCAAATCTTCCAGATTTGAATGAGGAGCCACCTATCGAAGATTCAAACCAGGTTGAATTAGTGTTTATTTTATTGTAAATGCTTATTTGAAATATATAACCATTATCTTTTTTAGGAATATTAAGTATACGGGACTCACCCTTTGTGGGGGGTGGAGGAAACCAACCCGTCGAACACATTTGCTGAAGAGACATACAACTTATTATTTGGACCGACGGGTTACGGTGAATGGTACAGACATCCCCCTTACCATTCTTACGGACATGCTCTGAACCCGTACCACTCACAAACAGAGCTGGATTACGAACATGCCCCGAACCCGTACCACTCACAAACAGAGCCGGATTACGGACATGCCTCGTACCACTCACAAACAGAGCCGGATTACGGACATGCCTCGTACCACTCACAAACAGTGCCAGATCACGGACATTATGGACATCCCCCGTACTAGTCAGAACAAGAAGTTACACATGTGTCGGATACTTTTAATGTGAATCACACAAATAAGAGTGACGGTTTGGTTCATCTCAAAGAAAACCATGGGGACACCGAGCAGCACGATGGGGATAAGGATCGGATAAGAAAGGCTACTTTTTTTTATAAAACTGACAAAGTATGATGAGTTTTCATTCATTTGTTTAAATTATTTACTTATTTGTTTTATATATTGTTTTTTATGTCTAGCTTTATAACTTTTTCAGTATTTTGATTCTCGTGAGGACTTGGAGAATTGGGCTAAAATGAGAGGATGCAAGCATGTGTGCGTCATTGTGGTGGGTCGGTCACGGAAAAAGTATGTGGAACTCTTATGCAATCGTAATGGTGGACCTAAATTCACTGGCACAAGCAGACGTACTGGGAGCATAAAGAAAGGATGCCCCTTTAAACTCCTAGGGAAATACCAGTTGGATGTTGGAGGTGAGAAACGAGACGCACAACCACGATCCTGTTGTGTACGAGGAGGGACACGCGCATCTTAGGAAGATTACCGCCGAAGTTGGTAGGCGGCAGTACCGTGGCGCAGATCGTTCGGGGCTTGGGATACGAACATGACATGTTGCAGCTTCCACTGCCTACTACTCCTGTGCACCTTGCGGGACAGGCCACCGCCACCAGGATGAGGATCGCCCGGAGGTTTGGGGACGGCACGTGGCACCTGGTGCAGAGATTTCATGAGCTTGTGGCATGGGTGCCCGAGCCGTTGGTGGACATGTCCGAGTTGGCAGGGGCCGAGGTCCAGGTTCAGCAGGTTCATAGCCGGTTGGTGGCGGGGAGGATGAGCCCATTTGTTCGTCGGACGACCAGGACCCCCCGCAGCATCCTCAGAGCGTGTACCAAGCCGTGCGGTTGCTGGCTCACATAGTAGATATGCTTCAGGACACGCAGGCCAGGGTCACGAGGATGGACGACCGGGTCACGCACATCGCAGACCGACTCACGCGTATGAAGGATATGATGGAGTGGGTCATCCAGCACATGGCCGCAGACTATGCGGCCTCCGGTACGCCGTTGTTGTCACCGCCACCCAGACGGTTAAGGAATGACGGTGCTAGCACCTCTGGCGCGGGCAGCTCAGGTCAGGCAGGAGATACTGATATGGCTGGTTAGATAGATATTTTGTTTGTATTTTGTTTCTTTTTGTATATACAAACTCGTTGTATTTATATATACAATTTTAGTTATAATGTTTTTCTTGTACTTATGATGGCTTTTATATTTAGTTGTGTTTGTTTGGTTGTTTGTAATGATAATTATATATAATGTTTGTAATTTTGATAATGTTAATTGTATATGTATGAACCAACTTGTTATGTAATTGTATATAATGTTTATTATAATTTCTATATCGATTTTTATATACAAAGTCATAACGTCACAAAAACACAAACTCGTAATATGATAAAATAAAAAACACAACTGATAAGGTCAATATTCGTTTTTCGGCTTCTATATTTGGTTGTGTTTGTTTGGTTGTTATGATAATGTCAATATTCGTTTTTATGGTTTTCGATGAGGCTAAGCGATGACGATCAAACCGAAAAAATATTCGTAATATGATAAAATAAAAATAAACACAAAACACAAACTCGTATGTCACGATTAGGTTCAACCTTGTGATAAAATAAAAATACATACAAACTAGTATGATTAAAAAAATTAAATATTATACCCAATATGTCACGGTTTGCCCAAACCGTGACATATACACCATCACCAAAACTCTAAAACCCAACTCTAAAAAAAACACTCTCACTCCTAAAAACACACTCACACTCCCCTAATAATTAACACAATCCCGAGGTGCAGAACATTCTCTGAAGCCTAACTGTCACGGTTAGGCCCAACCGTGACGGTTAGTTTCTAAACCTAAACTAACTGTCATGGTTAGCCCAAACCGTCACGTTTAGGTCAGGTTTTCTCCAAATTTCCTATGGTGCGCCTAAAATTTCCGTAAGAGAATCCTTAATGGAAATTTTTTTGATGTTTTTTATAAGAAAAAATTTGATTTGCAAGAAAGATGGTGTGATGTGAAAGAAAGAGCGTGGGAAAGTTCATTCTAATAAACAATTAAAATGATTGAATGTGAGTGGAGAGAAAAGAGTTAAGATTGGAGAGAGAATATAAACTTTTAATTATTTTATTGTTTGTAGGAGAGACATGAGAGAGAAAGTTTTGGACAGTTCATGTCATTTTTGTTTTTTTAAATCTTTATTGGTGATGGTCTAAGTGAAGATAGGTACATCATGTGTTAGGGGTGTTTGTTTTTTTGAAAAATGTCTGCGTAGCTTCTTTTGTCTGCGCCGCGCAGACCACGCGCAGACATTGTCATCTGCAGACTGTTTGTTTTTTCAAAGATATTTCATTAAAAAAAGTCTACGCGACCTCTTTTTGGTGCAGACTTGGTCCAGCCACTTCTAAGGTCTGCAGACCTCTTCTCAAACACCAACACCAACTAACACCCACCACCACCACCACCGGCCGCCGCCACCACCGTCCACCTCCGCCACCAGCCACCACCCACCACCACCGTCCAGCGCCGCCGTCCATCACCACCATCCGTACACCACCACTAGTTTATTTTAATAATCTTCAGACGTTAAAAAACAAACAGTATTCTTCTTGCAGACTGCAGAGGTTTGGTCCACCTCTTCTGCCATAGATGTTTGCAGATCTGGTCCGCAGACTGCAGACATTTTAGCTCTTCAAAAACAAACACCACTTTAGAGCATGCGGAGCAGCTTTCGGGAGTGGTTTTGGGGCTGATTTCAGGTTTGTTGGATCAGATGAAAAAACCATATAATTAGTGATTCAACCTTGATTGGTTCTCACAGTCATTTTTTTCTTTTGCATTTCTTATTCTTTAACCAATGAAAGTGAACACTTGACGATGGGAGTTTGTATGATGCTGATGTGATATATGTTGAAATAAAGAATATGGAAGGCCTCCTTAAAGCAAACAAAAGTAAACAACAATAAACTTATTAATACAAACAAACATAATATGAACGAAAGAAAAACTAAAATCTTTAAACATCAAAACACACTGATTTTCATATATGAAATTCAAACTTTTTTGAATTGCTTCTAATCAACCGTGGTTGTATGATGTTTAAATCATGCAACTATGTCTAATGCAATAACAAACACTTAGGCTGCGTTTGGTTGAAAGGAATTGAATGGAATGGAATGGAATTGAGAAACTAATATAATTTTCAAGTAAATTATGTTTGAGTGGGTAATGAAATGTAAAACCCAAGAGAATGCTTCACCTCAAATTCCCTTGGTTGTGGGATTTCAAATTCCCTCTCTAGGTGGAAGGATTTTGAAATCCCACAACCAAGGGAATTTGAGGTGAAACATTCCCTTGGGTTTATTTTTAATTGCTCACTCAAACACAATTTTACTTGAAAATTATACTAGTTTCTTATTTTCATTCCATTCCATTCCATTCCTTCCAACCAAACGCAGCCTTAAATTAAAGTATTCAATTAGGTATTATTTGATGGAGACATTTTTTGTTTTCCTACTTGACTTGCGAGCTTATCTGATAACACTAGAACCCCTCATTTCTTCTCCTCCATGCAAATTTCATCGACTCATTTCAATTACTCTTCGCTTAGAGAACGTTCAACCAATCCGACTTACGAATAAAATTCTCCGACGAACAACACAAACCTACCCCTTCTATAACATCGTCGTATCTCCCTATGTGGATGGATCACTGTTTTGCGACACAAAGCAAAAAAACAAAAACCAAACAAAATTGAGACGATTAAAATACATGCATGAATCAAATAAGTTGTGTAAGATGGCCATGGGAGACCTTAGAAGTGAATATACCATGAGCATGAAAAGTCCAAAAACTATTGGTGATGAAAGCTGAGAATCTTTTCGAAGGAGGGTGAGAAATAAAGCGCCTTAACAAGAAGGCTAGGGAGGGACAGAAAAGACCTAGAATTCGAAACCGAGTCATAACTACAAACATGAAAAACAACTCCGATTTACCAAACTAGATCCTTCGGTTCTTTACCTACTCACACTCAAACAACACCGGTTAAAGCGTTATAGGAAGAGAAATCCCCCTTTAACAACCATCCAGCATGAGAATAAGTATTGTTTCTAGAAATAGAAGTTAAGCGTTATAGGAAGAGAAATCCCCCTTTAACAACCCTCCAACATGAGAATAAGTATTGTTTCTAAAAATAGAAGTTAAGTAAAAAGAGAGCAAGGGAGAGTACTTGTGCATATGAGTTCATTCATTTTCACCTCATATTTATAGTGTTCAATGATGTATGAATGATTGTCATGCATGGGATGTTTAAGATGGTGATGGCCTAGTGGTGGCCGGTGGTGGTTCTCGTGGTGGTTCAGGTGGGACAGATGGTAATTTTTGATGGTGGCGACTGGTCGTGGTGGTGGCCGGTGGTTACCAGTGGTGGTGGTGGGTGGTGGACGATGTTGGTGGTTAGTGGTTACTGGCGGTGGTTGCAGGGATGTTGGGTTGTGGAGACCAATGGTGGTGGGTGGTGGCCAGTGGTGGTTCTCGGTGATGGTTGCAGCCAATGGTTCCCGGTGGTGGTTACTAGTATTAGTTGTCGGTCGTGGTGGGTGGTGTTGGGGTTGGTGATTGATGGTGGTAGTGGTAGTGATTGGTTGTGGTGATGGTGTCGATGGTGATGGTGGTGGTGGGCATGGTTGATGGTTGGTTGTGGCATTGGTGGTTGATGGTTGGCGATGGTGGTCGGTGATGATGGCCGATGGTGGTGGCGGTGGTTGATGGTGATTGGTGGTGGTGGTGACTAAGGATAAAAAAAGAATGTAATGAAAAAAATAGGAGGGTTGATAAAATAAATTTAATGTGTTTAAAATGAATTGGATTACGTATGTAATAGTCATGGGTAATCAAGTATTCATTCCACACCACACCGATTTAATTAAAGTATCGTAATTATAAAGAAAAGCATGTGCATCTATGCTTTATAGTATTAACAAAAAGAACAGGGATAGTAACAACAAATTCTAGAACGTACCAATCAACCCATAAAAAAATTCAAAAACTTTGGTTTGTAGCAATAATCCACCCGATAATCACGTTTCAAATTTATTATATTCTTATTTATTCATATTTCCCAAGAACATAAATTCTATTTTTAATGAACCCAAAATACAAACAAACCACACTTGCTCATTTCTTTATTTATATATCTATATTATAAATACACCCATACTTCCCAGCAACTCCCATCGGCATTCTTAACCATCACACCCACCCGTTTTGGTTAGCCATGGCGACCACCACCCTGGCCGATATCCACCCGGACATCGTCCAGACCCACATCCTCCCGCGCCTCGACGGCCCATCGCTCTCCGCCACCGCCACCGCCTCCTCCCACCTCAACGCCCTCTGCTCCGACGACCACCTCTGGGCTCACGTCAACAGATCCACCTGGCCCTCCATCGCCCACCCACGTCTCGACCACATCCTCTCCTCCTTCCCCTCCGGCCACCGCTCCTTCTTCCGCCACTCCTTCTCGCCGTTTCTCACCGACGTCCACCGTCGACACCCCCGCCGCCGCCCGTGGTCCGCCCCTAAATCGGATTGTTCGTCTTGTCATTCACCCCCTTCGTCGGTTTCTTACCCGTGTGAATTGATCTCGGCTGTTGATATACGCCACAAGAACGATGTAGTTTACTCGATGGTGAATTTCACCCAAATTACCGACGATTTTCTCTCATCGGAGTTTCAGATCGAGTTAAACAACGACGTCGTCGATTTATCCAAAGAACACGGGATCTCGCGATCTATCGATTTGACGGTGGATGAAATCGCGGGTGCAGACAGAGCGACGCTATCACATCTCAAAGATTCGCTTACATTGAACTGGATCCTGATCGACCCGACCCGTAAGCGGGCGTGCAATTTGTCGAGCATAAAGCCCTTTAGCGCAAGGCAAGATTGGGTGAGCAACGAGACTGTGGTCCGATACGTGACGGTTCTACCCGGGTGTGACCCGAATGAGGTGGTGAAATGCAGGATACAGGTGGTGTTGGGTGTGGGGGAGAAGGGTGTGGGGCTGTATGTGAAGGAGGTGGGGTTGAAGTTGGTGGATTTGGATTCTGTGAGCTTGAATGGAGTGGAGTTTTTGAGGGTTGCAGAAGGGGTGATAATGGAGGAAAAGAGAGTGAGAAGGAGAGTGGTGGATGATGAAGAGAGGTGGAGGAGTTACAGGGAGTTTAAGGAGATGAAGAGGGAGAAGAAGGAGTGGGAAGAGAGGAGAGAAAGGAAAAAGGAGCTTGTTATTTGCTTTAATTATGTTGCTATTTTTGTGTCTTTTTTCTTCTCTGTTTATTTTCTTTGGTTATTGTTATTGTAAGAATATACTAATACCGATATTCTTATGATTATATATCATTTTACGATATCAAAAATGTGATATTGTAAGAGTTGTTGATAAATTATTGTATATATTTAAAAAAAAAGAGTGGAAAGGAATAAAGAACATTATGTTCTCTAGATTTCGGTCATTCAAGTATTCTTCAAGTATTCTTGTTTTGAGTTTTGCTTTCTTTTTATTTCTTTATAACACTTTTTCTATTTTTGTGGGTTTTGGGTTCACATGCATTTTGTGAAATGGGTTTTATGGTTTCCGGTCGATGGAGGTGGTGACCTCTTTGGCTTGCATGAAATTCAACGTTAGTGTATGGTGCATGTGGTGGATTCCGGTGTGTGATAGCCGGCTATCGTCGTGTAGACGCGTTGAGGGTTCTAGCTACATTGATTTGTCGTGCTTGTCGGTTGACCACCCGTTTTCGGCAATGCACACGTGGATGTGATGAGGTTGTAGTCTCTTGCTACCCCCGCCCCCCAACCACCATCCCTCCCCCACCACCATCGCCACCGGGTCTGTGCACGGGTTTCCTGTCCCTCCTTTGTTTTTAGTGCCCTTGGTGGTGATAGTAGAAGCGACGGCAACCGCCGTCGTGGTGCTTGTCGTGTTTCATATTTTTCTTATCATGTTTTCATCCTAACTATTCATTTTTGCATAGTAGCCTCGGTGGCAATGATCTGTTGCTCATGTCATGATGCTTAGTCTTATAGTGTTATGTTGGGTATGTGATGGTTAACTAGTCGATGATGGTGTTATTGGCGTTTATTTCTCATAACACCTTTCATGTTTGAGATTTGATTTCGTTAATGAATATTCCTGTTGGCCTAAAACTTAGATCTGCAACTAGTTTTGATTAAGATTGGATGTTGCTCTTGGCTCTCGATTATGATGACTATATGGTCATTTGAGACGTGATTGTGTTGGTTTTATGAATTTGGTGTTGCCTAATAACGCTAAGGTTGCCGATGATATATGGTTACATTGGTTTTGGGTTTTTTAAGGCGAATGTTACCTCTAGTTTGTGTGTAATTAAAGTTTGCCGGCTGTCATGATCAGATAAAAAACATGTTGTTGACTTGGCGTGGCAGTCGTGCGCTGATGGACTGCAGCCACTGAAGGTGACCAAATCTGAGCTAAAACGTTATTATCCTATATATTTGAAAAATAAGTAAAAAAAAATGGAGAACTTTATGCTCTTTTGGTACTGGCCAAAATCTATGATATGTTTGGTTTAAAATCACGCAAGTTTTTTGTGTGTAACTAAATTTGGAATTGAATATGTAGTTGTTGGTCTGTGGCTACATTGTAATTGGATGGTTGTGATGATTCTGATAAGCAAATATCGTTGTTCTGGTGTTGTTTTGCCATGGGAACCACGTATGTTGGATTTGTAGTAGCAACGACTCAATGAATTTGTGTCATGATTTTTTTATCAGGAGTTGGAAATATTGTTGATGTTAAAGCATTCACAGTAGGTTTTTTATTTTTTATGTTAGTGTGTGCCCTATATTATGGGGGATAATTGTTAGTGGTTGTGAGTGAAGTAAAGAGAAAATATATGGGAATTGTACTATGATTCCTCATATTTGGGGAAACACGGTGCAACCCCATAATTTTTTAAATATTTTTAAGCATGGTTGTGAGTAAAGGAGAGAGAAAATGTAATAATAAATATATTAAAAAGTATTATTTAATTGAAAGATAAAGTAAAAAAGTAGTGTTTTTAGTGTAAATATAAGGATGAGGATGAGGTTGATAGTGCGAATGCTCTAAGAATTCACACTAGCAACCCCATCACCATCCCCATATTTACACTAAAAACACTAATTTTTTACTTCATCTTTTAATTAAATAATACTTTTTAATATTTTTATTATTATATTTTATCTCTCCTCTGCTCATAACTATTTTTAAAATTATTAAAAAATTTATGAGGGTTGTACTTTGATTCTCAAATATGGGGAATCACGATACAATCCCCATATATTTTCTCTTTACTTCACTCACAATCACTAATAACCATCCCGTATGACGTAGGGCAAACATTCACAACGAAAATAAGAAACCCACTGTGAATGCTCTTAGTTACTTTGTGGCTGTATTATACATCAAAACTTGTGTTGGTTGTCTTGATTTGGCAGCCATTTTTTATTTGGCAATAGTTTTTGATTTGTTGCCGCAACCTGCTAACAGTTCTGAGCCAACCTATAATATACATAAAATGCGTTGGTTGCATTGGTTCGGCTGCCATTTTTGGTGTTTAGTCGCACCTGACAAAAAATCCGGTTTTTCGACGCCCAGCGCGCGTCACAAATAAACACTAGTTTTATTTATAAATAATATTAGTGATGCTTTTAAGTTATTGTGTGATGAATTTTACGATTAAATGCCAGATAATAGATGGTAAAGTTATATTTACAATATAAGTGATATTGAGTAAACTGTAAAAGCATTTTTGACATGTATTTTTTTAAAACTTTAACAAATAGAAGTCATCAAGTGATCCATATTTGAGAATTCTAAAGTATCGAATCATACATAGGGTGTTTACTATAACCATCTTTGTAGAGAATTAGTAGTTTGTTGATGAAGATGGAAGAGGAAGAACAAAAATTCAAATATATATTCACCAAATGCAATCAACACAAAGCAATCTTGTTCCAAGATTCTAGTCTTACACCTTAAATGTCAAGAACACACTCACTAAAACTCCTCTTTAGTAGTGTATTTATCTGTGTAAATGAGATATAAAAGCTACCTAAAGAACCAAAGCAAACTACAAGAGAAGATTAGTAGTATAATTTTATTGGTGTGTTCTTCATTTAAAACATTCTTTCTCTCTCTCAAATTCTCACATGGAATACCCTTCACTGGAACCAAAAGTTCATTTGTTGAAGTTCAACGTGAACCCTTCCCTTATGTACAAGATGGAGAGGAGTAGTAGCAAAAAATCTGCTAAAGAGTGCATGCAGAAGAGCTGATCTCCTTGCAAGACAAACAAGAAAAAGCGGAGAACCCGAATACATTCGGTCAAAACTACTAGGAGAGGAGAGAGATCATGAGTGTGATTTGTAGTATTATAGATTAGTTAAAAGATTCAAATCAAATCCCAATATCACATACTTTGGCTGCGTTTGGTTGGAAGGAATGGAATGGAATTAAAAAACTAGTACAATTTTTAAGTAAATTATGTTTGAGTGGGTAATGAAATGTAAAACCCAAGGGAATGCTTCACCTCAAATTCTCTTGGTTGTGGGATTTCAAATTCCCTCTCTAGGTGGAAGGATTTGAAATCCCACAACCAAGGAAATTTGAGGTGAAACATTCCATTGGGTTTACTTTTAATTGCTCACTCAAACATAATTTTACTTGAAAATTATACTAATTTCTCATTTTCATTCCATTCCTTCCAACCAAACGCAGCCTTTGTTTCATATACTATTTCCACTTCTATTTAGGCTGAGTGTTGTCACCGGCGTGATCCAGGGCGCGAGTCACCATGGTCGCGCACACTGCAACATGTAGACGTTAAGAGGGGTGCGATCGCTTGGTCGTGAGACTACTCGCCGAAGAAACTAGCCATTGGGCTCATTTAACTAAAATACTTTTTTTTTCCAAAATATTACATTTTATCCTTAAAAATACTACCCCACGCCTTTTAAAAAAATCAAAACATTCACATCTACTTTCTTTTTTTCCTCTCTAAATATTTTTAAAAATCCTCTCACTAGAAAATGTCGGGTAATTACGATGGTTCGTTTTTATTCAAGTTTTGATCTCATGGACGGCGAGACTTTTACAAACTTTAGGTTGAAGAGACTGCTTTTATTACCCGCTGTCCTTAGTTCTCTCCAAAAATTAGATAAAACTTTAATGGAAAAAGAAAAGGACCGCAGTCTAGGGGAATTGGAATTAGTTAGATTATTTTTTATTTATTATGTTTATTTTATTATATGATTTTAATTTTTTTATGTTTTTAATAAATTTTATTTGATTATAATGTTTAATTTTATATATTTATTTTACATTTAAAAAAATTAAATAAATTAATTCATGAGAGCCCTTGATCACCTGATTCACAACAGAGTAATACTAGTGGATTAGTGGCTCTATTCAGTATACAGTCAACGTTCAGTCAGTGTAACAAGTCACAATATTACATAATAACTTTATTATGTGATCTATCTAACAACACAAAATCTTATGTTTAAACTGAAGTATACATAAAACACATGCAACTAATATGTATTAAACGTTCAAAAGAACATATGGAAATATAGTACAAATATTATATAAAACTCTTGTAACAACACTCATTATATATACATTTAACCATTTATATAAATAAACATATTTATACTTACATCACACACACATATATATATACACACGGATAGAACAAAAATTATATAAATTTCATGAACAAAACTCATTATATTTACCTTTAACCATTTATATAGTTACATACATACGTGCGCACACACGCACATATATATTATAAAAATTCTTAAAATATAATAATACGAGATGATTTAATAAATATTATTAATTTACTAAATAATGATATGTTTGAACACAGTAACCGAGTTGTACACATTAAAAATAGGTTTAAACGTCTACGTGGAATACTCGCCAAATGTGTGACCATTAACAAAGTTTTCATATGTTATCTATCGGGCATATGGTTCCAACAATCTATTCTTACATAATATTCAATATATCTTAAAGTAGACGGTGGTGGATATCTAGCAAAACCTACTCCCCCAGCTACGCCATATAATAGTTAATTTCATCCTCAGCACACATTTTGTTAAAGGCTTTAGCTTAATAATAATGGTGTATGGTGCCCTATCGATTATCCCTATGTGATATATATTTAGTCGAATATGATATATTGATTGGCATCAATCTCATGTGTTATTCAACCGTTATACTACCCAACTAAGTTTTAACATGATTAATATCAAACATTAATTTGAGGATCCTTGTCGAAGGGTTGATAAAAAATAAAATGAATATTAATGTCCTAATCACCTTTAACTAGTAAAAGTAAATATGGTGTCAAACCATAGAGCATCTGTGAAGAATGTTGTAAACAAACCAAGTAACTAAACTAGACATAATAATTAAACTTTATGAATTATCCGATGATGTGCTCAAAATTATACATATAAAACAAAACAATTGCATATCAAATATTTTTCAAACTTTTAGTATAAGTAATAAATTGATATCTAGAACCTTTAAATTATTTTTAAGGTTTGACAAATACCAAGATAAACAAAAGAATCTTAAACAAGAAGGATATTGAAGAAAATAAAGCTTCAAATTCCAAACATGGATCGTGCCTCATAAGGCATGCCCCCATGCCCAAATTGAAACATAGTCCGTGCTAAATTTAGCACACCCCTATGTTTGTCAGTCCAATAGTACAAAAGTATTCTCCCCCGACAAAAAGCACATGGGTGGCCCCGGGAGGCACCGGGGCATACCCCACCACAACATAGGGGCGTGAATGCAAGTTGACCAACTTTCAAGTACATCGTACTAGCACGAAGCCATGCCTAGCACTCCATAAATCTTATAAATGGGAGCTTATTTGCAATTTTAAGGAGTTTTTAGGAGGTAAACTGTTGTGTTTCCTTTCAAGAAACTAGCCTTTGGAAATCCTTCGAAGGCTTTGGAGGTCCATTCAACATTTAGAAGAAGTTTAGGATCGTTTAACATCATCCATAGTGGATCTCCAGTTTGATTGTTTTTAATTTACCGATGATTTTCTTACTATTTTCTATCTTTGTTTTTATGTTCAAATTTAGTATGACCTAAAATTCTTTTATAATCTTAATTTAATAAAAAAAATTTGTAACTTGTGACGAACTAATGGTGTGGTTTATATTATGCTAATGTTATGTTAGTATTGGGTAAACTTTTTATGGGTAGCATCTACATTTGAAGAGAGAGTTACAAAACTATGATTTGTAATTGTGAATGTCATACTAGGTTAAAAAATATATCAATAAACTTTTATTAGTGAAACAGGTCATCATAATAAATTCATGGCTAATGACCTTGAAATGGTTATTAGAAATCATATCATTTTAACTCTCTGATCATATGTGGGTTTTTTTATTAGTCTGAGTAATCTACAGTAATTGTTATGCTTATTTAAAATTAATAGTGTGTTAAAAAAGAACTTGATCAACTTTTTTTCTAACATTAACTTATGTTTTGAGAAATCATATGTTGAAAGGGTGCACAAACATTACCTACATCACTATGGGCTTGGTGGTTGTTTTGTAAATTACTCGCTGCAACTTCCCTTGTGAGTACGGAGCCGGTTTAAGATAACTCCATATGGCTCGCGTTTATAAACATTAACATAATTACATAAATCAATATCTTTAGCCACACCACCAATTCATCACAGTTACAAAAATAAAACCTAAATTAGAATAATAGTTTTGCTTCACTAACAGAATCACCAATAGTCTTTATCTTAATTTACCTTTTATCTATTTAAATTATCATTCACAAAAATCAAAAAGATTTGGTCACTTCAAATCAAACTTATCATTTTTTAAATCAAAACCCAATGTGATGGTCAGTTATTACCAACACTATATTACCATACAACAGATACACTTTCCTTTTGTGTGTGTAGTTTAGTATTAGTACAAACCATTTAAAACTAAGTCTATGCAAAAAAACATTTATCAAAATATATATACTATTTGCACACACCACCCATAATAAGGATCAAAATATACTGTTATTGTTATATTTAATTATGTTGTGGAATGACAAGAATCAATAATTATGCAATGATTGATAACAAGGAAGAATATGATCAAAATACTCATAAACGCATTATCATATGAAAAGATGCTCAAACTGGTAAGAGATGGAAATTAGGATTACAAATTAACTAATATATTTACGTCATACATTACATCAAAAGCTCTAAGTCTGACAATACAAGTCTTCATTGGCTTCTAAAATCCTTCACCCGCATTTGATTATGGTTATCCATATCTGATGATACTTAACAAATCCTTTTACTAGTATGTGAACCAAGTCATTGCATGTGACTTGATACACCTGTATGTGATTTATCACCCGTATTAAATAAGTAACCAACATTTGAGAGGACTTGGCAAAATTTTCACTTGATCTGAATTAGTTCACCCTAATGTGAAGTGACTAGGCAAACATATGTATATGTTTTGCATCACCTGAACTTGTTATACTTCATCTGCATGTGTCTTGCCTTAG
Source organism: Flaveria robusta (assembly GCA_025506415.1). Taxonomy (NCBI): domain Eukaryota; kingdom Viridiplantae; phylum Streptophyta; class Magnoliopsida; order Asterales; family Asteraceae; genus Flaveria; species Flaveria robusta. The sequence goes on along the minus strand of CM046459.1, from coordinate 8,324,536 downwards.
ATAGATTTCACCAAAAAATGACATTCATCAAAATCAATGTTTTAGGCAAGAATTAACCTATAAAGGTCCAACAATACTCCCTTAGGATGATACTACCAAACTCATACTATTTTTGTTTAACTGATGTTCTTGGTTTATATAAGTTGTCATTAGATACTTTCGCTTTATCATCCTTTGATTATTCAAAAGTTAATTTAGAGGTTTTAGGGCTTTATTGTTTAGAAATATTAAGAGGAGGATACTCAATACTCCGATGTTACAGTGGAGACTAAAGTGGAGAAAAAAAAAAGGAATCGTGAAAATCAGCATCAAAATGAGCATCTGATGTTGATGGTGAACCTTCTTCATTATTACATTCTTCATGTGAATCATTGGGAGGCTAACTTGCATATCTTCTAGCATAGGATCATGTGCTGGAACATTTGCTTAAAACTTTTTCTAACAACATAACGTAAATCATAGCAAGATATTGTCTGCTTTGCCATTGATGGGCTGCCCATCCAGGAACTTACAATCGTTCACCCAAGAAAAACACATATTGCTAAAGAAGGTCTTTACACCCTTATAAAAAAAAAGGCTTCATTCTTCCTCTCAACTGATGTGGGGCATAAAAGTCTTTTTCATCAAATCAGCCAGTAGGTTTACATCAATATAATGAATTGCCTTGAACAACTAGTATAAGATCTTATGTAGAATATTTGAAATCAAACTTGGATAACCTGAGAGTCGTGAAGATCACTTTCAGATCGAAATTATTCGATGGTTCACCCGAATAAATCAATCGGATATAACTCAGACGAGATCAAGAATTAGTATGATTTTGTGTGATATTCGTGAACCAAAAGAAGAGACCAATTTCCATCGAAATCAGTATATGCAGGGAAGGGAGAAAACTGCAAGCGGCAATTTTTCATATCAAATATTGCACTTTTTACCCTCAAGTTTTACATGTGAAATTTCGGTAAAATTAAATTTCCGTGCGTTTTCAATCCCAGCCAGGGGCTCCGTCCCTTGGACCCCGCCAGGGGCTGCCGCCCCTTGGACCCCGCTCCCAAGGGCGCTGCCCCGGACCCCCGCCAAGGGGGCGTTGCCCCCTTGGAACCCCCATTGCTTAGAGGCTTTGCCCCTAATAAGGTTTTTAATTTTAAAGATCAAAATAAACTCAAACAAGTGTGCACTCCTCGCACCTCCTAACTTGTTTGATGGATATTATGATCAAATTGGTCGTTAGTCAATCCAATTACACTAAAATATCTAACATCTTATAGCATTAACTCAAACAGACCAACCTAAGCTCCAAAATATCTTTTTTCTTAGATTCCTCTTTTTTAGAGAAACATATGTCTTAGTTATATGATGAGCAAGGTTGAGAATTGTTCATTCAACCTTAATATTTAGAAATGCTTAATTAATAAGATATTGTATGAAGTGAGGGTACATCAAAAACATATTTGATCTTTATATATGTAATCTCTGATTATGCAAAGTGGCACGATAGCTAAAAAAAGGTGGTCATTGGAATGTCATTCCATTTAGTCTTTCTCTTGGACAAACAACGTTAGATGTAGTAGATCAGAAATCTCCACAGAAAGGGAACTATTCAATCTCTAGTTGGTTTTCATCAAAATCTCCTTTATTAACTAGAGACATAACAACTGTTCTACATAATCTTTTCATGAGCATGCACCAATCTTGTTCCAAGAATAAATATGATAATGTCCTTAAATCCAAAGTTTCATGACATTCTGTATCTAGAGATGCACATACATTGTGATTCTCAACCAATACTAGCTGAGCCATTATAATCTGAAATACAAAGACAAGTGTGTTAGATGATTTACATGCGTAATCTAATTTTGATTTTGATTATCAAACTTGTGCATTTGAAATTTGTTCTGTTCTTTGAACTTAGTTTTAAATCAGGAAATTTGAAAATTGGTTGTGATGATTAACTTAAATCAATAATTTATGATTCATTTGTCATTTTTGAATCTTTACCCATTAACTATTCTCAAACTTGATTTCTTAGGTCGTAAACAGTCGTCAAGAACACTTGATTTACAAATTCTAGTTAAGACAAATTGTTCATTGATTTTGTTTTAGAGTGATATTTTACTAGGTTATGAACATTTGAAGACAGATTAATTCTTGTTCATAGTCCAAAAAGCTAATAATTTATGCAATGGTTCATCACATGTTTGTGTTCATCTCTTAGATTTTAATCAACCATGTTATATGTGATTGGAATGATGTGGATGTGATAATCACCTTAGATTTGATATTACTTTAGCTAAATCAAAGTCTAAATTACTTGAAATCGAAGGAATATTGATTGAACATAATACACACTAATCTTGCACAAAGAAAACACACACTCATTGTAGACATGTGTAGGAAAAGTGAATCAAATGAGGTCAAATTTGATTTACATAAAAAAACTGAACACTAAAATCAGGTGCGGATGAACAAAATACCATAATCATATGTGCTTTGGTCAAATGAACTTGGCACTATACCCGAATGTAAGGTTACATGGAAGATTTTCAACACATTTGATCTCAACCGCATTTAAGCTAAGTCGCTCGTATGTGACACTGTAGCCCGCATGTCAGTTAAGTCATATGAATGTGAATCAAGGCATATGAATGCGATATAGTCACTCGTATTTGATGCTTTTACCAGAATCTGAGTTGTCTTAAGCAAATCTTAAATGTGTTTGTGCAACCAAAGTGACTTTGATCTATTTTAACAACTAAACTTGAATCATGTCCATACATATCTGAGTTGTCATAACCACTCTTCCTTCATGTCATTTTCACATGTATCACAATTTATGCATCCGTATATCCCTTGACTTGGCTCACCTTAATGTGAATGTCTACACCTTCGTATGCTATAAACACCCATATGTAACCATACTATCACACATATATAAGAACATTGTACTACTAAAAAATTCTTAACGTTTGAAATATTGATAGTAATAATTTTTAATCAAAATCAAATATGTTTTTATTTTTCAAAATTTTTCATATTTTTATATCGGTAATATTGAAATATAATTACCCCGTAAAACTTTTGTTATCTTAAAATAAAAAATTGAAAATTATCATGTTTGAAACATCATCGATTTTCACATCTATTTCATACAGAATGAAAAAAATCAGTTGGATAATAATTTTATCAAATTGCACATGTTTTTAATATTTTTGATTTTATCTGTATAGTTTTAGAATCAATTACTTGCAACGAGATCATACTAATATGCATTCTTCACAAATTAAAATAAATGAATGTGAAATAGACATAAATATAGTACAAAAATGATTGTAGGTATTATCTTCCATTTAAAGTCATGCAAGGTTTTACTTTCAACACTTTGTGACATCTCTGATGTTATGTTTCAATTACACAAAGGCCAACCCTCCTTATGAAATTTAAGGCAGCACTTTAACAAATCTTAATTACTAGGTTACTTAGAGTATAAAGTTTTATTTTATTTAAAGTACGAGAAATTCAAAATGCAATATGATCCTCATTGGGGTTATTTTTTACTTTTACTTTTTCATGCCTCCAGCACTTTTCGTGTAGGTCTACTAGGCATGTGCTTAGCACAACATAAGTGACCATAGATTTACTCGAGGTCTACTAGGCATGTGCTTAGCACAACATAAGTCAAATGCCTTAGTAAATAAATCAACTATGCTTCGTTTTAAAATATTTAACATGATTATTTGTTATGAATGGCATCAAATTTATCATTATGAATAAGAGTGCTCAAGAAAAAGAACCCATAATCAAGTAACTAGTTTTTAAATCTAGAGAGTTTGAGGGCAATAAACTAAAGCGGCAATATACTCGCTTCTGTAATGGAGAGTACACATTAGTCTAGTTCTTGCCTTGCCATGATACGCTTCTTGGGCCTAAAATTAACAAATGCTAGAGGTGGATTTTCTATTGAAGTTGCATCTCCCATAATAACTAAATGTATAGGTTGAAACTCCCTTCTTTAGGATACCAAAGGCCATGTGCGCTTTCCATTGAGATATCTGAATATGTGTTTTAATGCATTTATATATGATTCTTTCAGACCCATTTGATATCTAACACACTCACAAACACCAAATATTATGTCAAGATTATTCGTAATAAGGTACAACAAAAAACCTATCATGGAGTGGTAATGTTTTTGATCAACTAACTTCCCACTTGGATCGGTTTCTGTATTTAATTTTGAACCAATTGGAGTTCGAATTGACTGATAGTTTGTAAAGTTGAACTTCTTTAGCATCTTTTCAATATCTTTTTATTGGTTGATAAAGATTCTATCGGACGCCAGCTTCACTTGTAATCTAAGAAAAAAGTTGAGTTCACCCATGGAGTTCATTTGAAACTTTACATGCATCAGCTTCTCGAAGTCTTTAAAAAGTTGTTTGTTTGTGTATCCAAGATGATGTCATCTATATAGATCTATACTAACAATACGTCACATCCTTCCTTTAAGAAATGAACGACTTCTCTAGCTTTCCACGTTCATACCCATGTTGAAGTAGAAATGTTGATAACGCTTCGTACCACTTTGAAAGAGCATGGCGAATACCATATAAAGCTTCGCCAAGTTTGTATACTTGATTTGGAAATTCACGATCTTGAAAGCCCCGAAGATTGACTTCCATATACGTCTTTGGTGATCTTGCCATAAAGAAAGGTGTATTTCAAGTCTAAAAACTAGGACAAATGCATCAACACAATCTATTCCCTTCTCTTGTGTATATCCCTAGGCTATAAGCCATTCATTTTTCATTATCATGATTCCATAATCATCTGTTTTATTTCTTATTAACTATCTTGTGCTAATTCGAAACTACCTTTTAGAAAGATCGACTAACTGTCACAACTCTTGCTTTTTAAACTGTAGCAGTTCTTCCTGCATGGCATCCTTCCAACTATTGTCTTCAAGTTATTTGGTATAGCCTAAACCAAAAAGTAAGAAAAAAGACATATGTTTGCAATCCTTTGTTGACTTCTAGTTACTCTTTCATTCAAATCTCCAATAAATTGCTCAATTGGAAGATTCTTATGAATTCTTTAAGACTCATATTGTTGTTTGATATATTATTTTGATCAACTTGATGAGGGAAGATTTAGATAAACCTAATCATTCTCTTTCTCTCTAACATCAAATTCTTTCAATCCTCACTCATATCCTAGCCTCCATCAATCACATCATCAACATCCATCTAGTTTCAAGAGCTTTTCAAGCGATCAAAGTTTCTTTTGGTTGAAATCATGACCATCAACTAACATTGGTAACTTCCATGGTTAAAAAACAACAAAAACCGCAAGTGGTACCTTTTCGTGCATTCAGGTACTATTCACGGAGGACGCAAGTTAATAGTACCAAACAACATATAGAGTTAAAATCCTTTAAAAATAGTTTTTATATTACACACCAGTGTAGTAACTCGTGCATTACATGGATTGAATAAATAAAATATTATTTAGTTTGTAATAAAAATTAATGATTATAAAATAATATTTTCACATAAGATATGATTGAGTTACGTATAATTAAAAACTCCAAGTAAAACAACAATAATATCATTTTAAACTTTAATTTTAGAGTATGTTACAAATTGTGTCCTTTATTAATATGTAAAATTGCATGTTACGTCCTTTAGTTTAATAATTACAAGGAATGTCTTTTTTTAAAATAATTTGCACATCAATTGCACTTTAGACTAACTTTCATTCAAATTCACAGTTAAATCAGGCATGTGCTACTCACATAAAAATCATTTATGTAATTTACATGCCTACAATGAGTTAAAAATATTTTTACGTTGCTTCATTTCTTTCGCCTTCATGTTAGGGCGTTTAAAGTCAAATATTCGAAATTTCGGATGCTCGAAATTTCGGATACGCATTGCGATTCTGAACTTCTTAAAAAAAGGACATAAGAGTTAGATAATTTATTAAAGTATCAATTACTTCATGTTTTATTAATTACAAATTGTCAAGTTACATAAATACACCTCATGTGAGGGACACATGTCTAATTTAACTATAAATTTTGATTAAGGTTGATTTAAAAACAATATGTGTGTAATTTTTATAAAAAAATATACAATGTAATTATTGAAAGTAAAGGTCATAAGGTGTAATTTTATCTATTAATAAAGAATATAATTTGTAATTTACTCCTAATTTTATAAAATTGTTTTTTAAACATTTTTCAATAATTAATTTTTTTTAAATCATTCTTATAAAACTTACAAAACGATTTTAAAATAATCTGTCCTTCTATAAATGAACTTTCTTTAAGAAAATTTTTGTCTCTTATAATATTTGAAAGTATGTTTTGTAGTAAAAATAATGATTTTTAAGTTTTACAATATCTATCTTATAGCCATATGGTTTTAATGGCCGCCTTCGAGTCAATGGCGTGTTCTGTTTGAGTCAGTGTCCAACCTTTTGTCGGGTAAGATAAGCATACGTCTAAATCTTTTTTTTTTTTTCTTTTTTTAACAACAAATTCATTAAAAAAAAAACACAACTGACTAGCAATTTACTAAAAGACCAGCTTAACAGAAACATAAATCACATAATTACAACTAAAATAAAAAATTAAACTATTCTTTCCATGAAATATTATTGAAAATGGATCGGTTCTTAATACATAAGAAACTCAATTACTTGATATTCGCCTTAATTTTTATGGGGCTAATTCTTTTTTTATTGAATAGCTTTTCATTTCTTGCTTTTTAAAAAACCCAACATGATACCATGATAATTCCTTGTAGTATTTTCTTCTTTTTCATACATGTCCAGTAAGATGATTCATGAAGTAAAAAGAGATCCCGAACTCGAACCAAAAATGCAAAAACAGGTTAAATTTTGCACCATGTGGTCATGATGTTTTAAGAAGCAATATCAACTTTGTGGTTTATGGCAACAACAATTCTTTAATGATCGTGACTGCTTATCTTTTGTTTAAAAATTTATTGTTAATAACAACAAACGCCTTGATTTAAGAGGATTAATTTATACTAATAGGATTTTATATTATTTACTTTAGCAGTCATAGCTGACTTTAAGCTAATCTAAGCCAACAAGTGAACAGTGGTTTATAAAAGTGTAATAACTAATTTCAATGCATAAAACGTGAGAATTGATTTAGTCATTACAATAACAGTAATATAATGATAAAGGTTTATTAAAAACATAGTCAATTCTACACATTAAACTTCTGTTGCATTTGAAATTTATTTTTAAATATTATTGTATCCAAATATATGTTATGTATTTCGATTTTTTTTCCTAAGTTATAGCCCCGAATTTCTATATTCTCCTGTTCTTTTAACTTTATAAATGTGTTGTTATATCTTTTTATTTTAATTAAAGTGTAAATGAGAGGGACACGTGACAGTATCATATTTCTTCTTATTCAATTTTTTTCGTTTCTCTCACAAATTTAATAGTTACTATAATTATTATAATATTTTTTAATTTCTTTATAGACTAAATATACTTTTTAATAAATTAAAAAAAAAACTTTTTCTTAATGTTATTTATAAAGACATAAATTTTTATAAAATAAGAAGTTTTTTAAAACATCAAGAGTTTTTTAAAAATACAAAAATTTTAAAATAGGTGTTTTTAAAAAGTAAAATATTTATAGATAAAATAATAATTAAAATTAAGAGTTATAACAATGAAAAGTTTTAAAACGGTTTGTTTTAAAGCAAAATGTTTAGTGTTTTTTAAATAAAAAAGTTTAAAAAGTTGATATTATTGTTTTATTACTTATATCTTTACTCATATGTAATTTTAAATATTTATTATATTGAAATATCGTTTTAAATCTATAAAATTTAAATATATATTATATTTAAATATCGTTTTAAATCTATAAAATTTTATTTTATTTAATATTTTATTTATTTAATCCGTGTAATATTTGAGTTACTAATGCTAGTATATTATAAAAAAAACTAAAGTTTTTTTTATAAAGTTCGAAATGCTTTTGATTAAATAAGCATATCTAACTCACTCAAACGGTGACAAAAACGCAACAATGCATGCTTCTTACCCATTACAAATGACACAATCTAACTTTTCAAGTTTGGTTTAAAACTGTTTTTTACAAGTGTTGACGCTTAATTGTATACCAACACGTCTACTAATTATACCGATGCTTTCAACTATTTCATGTTTGATTCTTGATTATAGATTCTTGATTATCTTATTACAATGAAGCATATAACTTTATAGTTTTTTTCATTGTTGAAATTTTAATCTGCATACGTATATAATAACGTTGTGTCAACTGTCAAACAGAGTGGATTGATTTATTGTTAATTGAGTTTTTATCTACAAACATATAATTATATATTAAGCAAAATGGAAAATGATTAACATGTTCCTATACTAAAATAGTTTAGATCACCAATAATATTTAAAAAAAATCATAACTTTATAGAATAGTAATCAAAATTTAAAAGTATACCAATTAAGTCACTTAATTTCTATGTTTCATTTAAATTATAGGTTTTAATATATTTTTAGTAGTTTTTTCTTTGTGTTTTAATTAGGAAATATTTTTTAATTTTTTTAAGCTGGAATGAAGATGTGGATTTTAGATATTTCTCATATTTTTTTAATATAATTAACATGTTATTCAATATAATTACATACATTGGTCCGATTATGAATTGATTTGATGGTTTAATGATTCATATTGAGTAAAAAAATATGTAAGTAACTTCATTGAAATACCTTTTAAACTTAATTACTATTTTGTAATATTTTGCCTTAAAAATATTTACACCCAAAGATTCCAACTATATTAAAAGGCGAATGAAAAACACTTTCCGCATCAATTACTATGGTTATTGTTTTGATTGATTTAATATGGAATTTTATAATGAACGCATGTTATATATCTTCAAATGTTCTACTTGTAACCTTTTTCTTGTTACTTGTCATAATAGTTTGCTTCACCAAATTTTCCAAACAAACTTCCAAAGCTTAATGTTATTTTCTAACAACCGTCACACTAGTAGTTAAAAATGCCTTCACCAAATTTAATATGGAATTTTATAATGAACTCAACCTTCCTATTTATGCGGCTAGTACAGGTCGTGGAAGTTGTCCTCGCGACTGCCTTTGACTAATCTTATCCACATCACCCAACAACAGACCACTAAGAACTCAGTGGCGGTTAGGTTTAGGGTTAAGTCATCCGACACTTGTCGAAACTCGATGATTATTCACATGACACGTTTCAGCTTTTTGAATATGGTCTCTTAGTAGACCCCTATGGTCATGGGTGACAGTCTATCACCTTTCCTTTCATAAAAGAGCACTATGGTCTTGGTTTTGCACCTTGGACCCCTCGAGGTATTGCTGCCCCTTGGACCTCACTATCAAGGTTTTTGCCCTCAAATCCTATTTGCTTGTAAGTTTGTTATCTTCTTTTTGGGGTGTTACAAAATCAAAACCAAATGGAACAAATAGGATGATCAAAGTTAAACATTATTTAGATATTATTTAGATACGTACGTAATGTTGAACATAGAATTACTGTCATAGACTCAATGAAACCATAATATAATTTATACTATATATGAGTACCAAACTTTCATCAAATAACAAATGAGCATACCATCATCTTCCCAAGAAAACAAATAAAACAAATCGAACAAACTGAAAAATCAGGTTGGTGGGTTTAAAGAGGGGGACATCATGCGATGGGGCAGATGCAGAAAATAAGAAACAAATGTGGCTAAAGTGAAAAAAAACCAAAAGTGCACTATTTATGAATGTTTTTTTCTTATTCATTAATAGTATAATCTAACTACTTTAATAAAAAGTTAAATAAATAGTAAACATGACATCACCATATTCATTCTAACATAATTTTTCCCGCCTCTCTTTTCTATTAAAATCGTATTAATTACTAATATTATTTAATTATTTTTTATATTTAAATTATTTTTAATAAATTAAGATAAAGATCTTTTTATGAATATTATTTCTAAAGAAAAAAAGTTTTATAAATTAAGAAAAATTTTTAAACATTAAACTTTTTAAAAAATATGAAATATTTAAAATTGGTGTTTTCTAAAAAGTAAAATTTTATAAAATAATTAAAATTAAGAGTTATAATAAGAAAGTTTTTATAAATGATATTTTTTAAAATGTTCTTTTTAAAATAAAATATTTTATTCTATTTATAATAAAAAATTCAATCATATCTTATATTAAAATATTATTTTATCATTAACAAATTTTAATTATATTTAATATTTTATTTATTCGACCCGTGTAATACATGAGTTTATTAAAGCTAGTAATTTATAATTACAAAACCCTTAACAGTGAAAGTTTCACAGAATTTATAACGCTCAAATGATCAAATTGTGTATGATGAATAATGCTTTATATACGTTTACTAGATTAGTACCCCGTGTATTACATGAGTTAAATAAATAAATTACTAAATAATTAGTAAAATATTTACGAATTATTAAACTATGTTTAAAGATAAAATATTATTATAATTACATATGAATACCTAATTTAAGTAAATAAACAATAATATATTTTTCTTAAACTTTTATCTTATAAAAAAAGAGGGTTTTAAATATTTTGTTTTAAGAAAAATGAATTTATTTTAAAAAAAGTTTGTTGTATTCTGTTCCATAAAACTTTTGTTTTTAAAAAAGTGTATTTTTAATAAAAAAATAGGTTTTAATTTATTAAATTATATAATTTTTAGTATAAAATGGCGTGATTAATATTATTATTATTCAATATTATTAATAATAATAAAGATAAATGAGAAAGTTTGTATAATAAAACTTATAATTGTGATTTTAGATTTTTTGTTATAGATAGATAAATAAATATGTAGATAAATAGATAGGCTACAATCCATTTATTTAACGGATTATAGTTATTAATAAACACGACGAGTTACATTATGATATTTTAATAAAAGATATGATTAAAATTATATATACATAATAGTTTAACAAATAAAACAATTATACTATTTTTTAACTCTCTTATCTTAATAGTTTTATTTTTAAACATTTGTTTAAAAAACTTTTTATAAAAAATTTAGTTTTTATAAAAGTTTTGTTTATTAAAAACTCAAGTTTCTAATTTTTCTAGCTGTTTTAATAAAATTGATTTTACAAAATTTCATATTTTTATAAATTTTTTAAAAAGGACCGATTTAAAATATTTTTTTTTTCAAAAAGGATTAGTGTTTTTAAAAATTTTATATTATATAAATTTTTTTATTATTTCTTTTTAAAAAAAATATATGATTTTTAATTTGCTTAATAATGTTTATTTTTAAAATATAGCTTGATTTAAAAAAAATATAGATGAGAGGGAAAAATGTATCAATTAATAACGTTGATTTTTATTTAGAGAGAAATTATTTTTAAAATATAGCTTGATTTTAAAAAAATATAAATGAGAGACAGAATGTATCAATTAATAAAATTAATTTTTATTAAAAAGAAAGAAATTAAGTTGAGTGTTTAAATTACTATAATAACCTTTTATAGGAAAAATGAAATAAGAATGTTTAAAAGAATAACAAAATGATAAAAAATAATTTAAGATAATGATAAGTGGCAAACGAAAACTTGTTTTATTATATTCTATAGATATAAAACTAAAGTTTTATAACAGTGTTAAAAACTATAGAAATACCAATTCATTACAAAATTGACTAGATTATAAAATTCTATAAAATAAAAAAAATTATTTACTATAGTTATATTTAGATTAAAATTGATGTCAGATGGGTCAAGCGTCAAAGGTCTAGAATTTGAGTAATGTGTTTTGTTTAAATTATGCATAGAATTTGTTTACATATTTGAGTCGTGAGTCATTTTGAATTAGTTTCAACAGAGGAGTGATAGGTAGTGGGTCTATTTTGTAGTTTCACTAACTCAAGTTTACATGTCTTGTTTTCGCTTATTTATTCTTTGTTGCTTTCATTTGACCTCTAGTCTAAAGATAAACTTTAATAAAAGAATATTTACAGAGTGAGGGTAGTACACCAGCACATCAACAAAATTGCAAACATTATCTGTGGGTGAAACCTTTAGCATTACTTCATCACCGACACTAAACTCAATCTGTCTCTAATGTTTATCATCATAGGACTTCTTTCTATCCTTAACAGCTTTCATGTGGGCTTTAATTCTGTTCAGTTTCTCGTTATAACCTCTATACTCCCTAATTCCTTTTGTCCAATCTCGCCCCAACACACAGGGATCCTACATTTTTGACCATAAAGCATCTCATACGGGAGCATTCCAATACCAGCATGGTAGCTGTTATTATATGAGAACTTCGCAAATGGCAGGTGACTATCTCAGCTTCTACCAAAGCCTATGATACATGCTCGAAGCATGTCCCATAACGTCTGAATGGTCCTTTCAGATTGGCCATCCGTTTGTGGGTGGTATGTTGTGCTGATGTGCAGCCTTGTTCCCATGGCATCATTAAACTTCTTCCAAAACTTAGAAGTAAACCGCATGTCTTTTTTAGAAACGATCAACACCGGCACACCATGGCGAGTAACGATTTCGTCAATGAACAACTCGGCTAGTTGTTTCGACTTATACGTCTCTTTGATTGGAAGAAAGTGGGCACTCTTCGTCAGCTTATCCACTATAAGCCATATGGTATCATAACATTTAGCTATACGAGCTAGCTTTGTTATGATTTCCATAGTAACTTGCTCCCACTTCCATTCGGGAACCTCCAAGGGTTGGATCTTCCCATAGGGATTTTGATGCTCTGCCTTAACTTGAAGACAAGTTAGGCATTTTTCTACATACCTTACCACGTCGACCTTCATTCCCGGCCACCAATAATTCTTTTTCAAATCTTGGTACATCTTGGTGGTTCATGGATGAATTGAGTAGTGAGTCATGTGAGCTTCGTCTAACACCTTCTCTCGTAGACCTCCATGATTAGGAATCCATACACGCTAGAATCTAATTTTGACACCACTGGTGTTTTCTTCCAGGTTCGCGACTTGTCATTCATCCTTTGTTCATTCACGTGTTCGGGTTTCAGAGCTTCTTTCTATGCTTCGCAAATTTGCTTTATTACATCGCGAGTTAGAATCAGCTTGTAAGATCTCACCCGAATCGGTTCATGGTTTTCATTACGGCTTAGGGCATCAGCCACTACACTACCTTTACCTGGTTGATAATGAATCTCACAGTCATAGTCTTTTATAAGCTCCAACCATCGTCTATGCCTCATATTGAGATCCTTCTGCTCAAAGAAATACTTTAAGCTTTTTTGGTTGTTGAAAATCATGCATTTGACATCATATAAATAGTGTCTCCATATCTTTAATGCGAATACCACATCAGCCAGCTCTAGATCGTGGGTAGGGTAGTTCACTTCGTGCATCTTTAACTGTTGGGACATGTACGCTATGACTTTGCCTCGTTGCATTAGTACGCACCCTAACCCATGATAAGAAGCATCGGAATAGACAACCAAGTCCTCATTCCCTTTTGGTAGCATTAACACCAGAGCTTGTGTCAACTTTCTCTTTAACTCTATGAATGCGTTCTCTTAACTGTCGCCCCATTCAAACTTCACGTCTTTCCTTGTCAACTTTGTCAATAGTGATGCAATCTTGGAAAAATCCTGAATGAACCTTTTGTCTATTAAGAAAATAACTTGTTCATGAACTATTCACGAATGCTTACCAAACGAGATTTCTTGTTTGTGTTCATTCATTAAAAGAAATTAATCTTTTCATGAACTGTTCACGAACATAAACGAACGCAAAAGAATACAAACGAACGCAAACGAATACAAACGAATGCACATAAATATTCATAAACACTAATAAACACAAACGAAATCTACTAAAATATACAAATACAAGCCATCATATATTGATTTTATAATTATAATCGCAAACATTTTGTAATATCCACCAAATATAAATAAGTACTTAACATAATTATCTCCAACATAACTTTTAAAAGAACGAACACAAACAAACGTTAACAAACACATTATCGAATGTTCATGAACATAAATCAACGAAATAGCCTATGTTCATGTTTGTTCGTTTAACTAGATGAACGGAATTTTCTTGTTCGTGTTCGTTCCTTTATTAAACAAACGAACATGAACAAACTTACCGCCAAACGATTCACAAACTGTTCGCTAAAAGATTGGTTATAAACGCATATTTAAAAATGAATACAAACAATAATAAAATTCAACAATAATAACAATAGTAGAAAATAAATAAATAAATAAATAACGTTCTAATAACATGATAGATGTTTATTGATTATTGTTTCAAGATAAATTTAAATATTAACAAAACCAGGTGGTATCTGTCCGCACGTCGTGAAGGGTGTAAAACAGTCACGGCACTGCACAACGATAAAAATCCATATTAGAATACTCATATATGATTTGTTGTGACAGCAAAAGGTCAATTGTCACGCGAAAACGACACGCACGAAATATGTTTTTATATCATCACTACCCTCACACCATCAATATTCATCGCTATTGCCTTAAAAATAGTGGTTCTTGGCGTCGGCAAACGTTAGTTTAGCATGCCAAAGCAAAGCGACAACTGACGACAACACCATCTCCACCTACCATCGCCATGACCACCATCATCATCGCCAGCATTAACAACAACAGGGAATCCAATGGTTACCACGACCGCTGGCGACAAAATCTAATAGCCATCGCTGCTGACGCCGTCGACGTTGTAGGGTCGTAGGCCGTAGTAGTCGAGGTCAGCTATGCCAACTACCACTACCCGTCATCCTCTTCCATAAACACACACACTCTCAAAAAAATTGGGTGATGCTTCATATATTTAAACCCCAAAACAGAAAAAATTAAAAAGTATTTGTAGCCCAAATTAAATAAATCTAAATATTCCTATTCATTATATTGCTTTATTAATATTATGTAATAATAATAATATAATTATGCGCATCCATAAAAATACTAATTCCTTTATTTATCAAATTTGATAGAATTTAATAATTAATTTTTTTACATATATATTTCGTAAGGATTATAATTCAATTTTTATTTTCATGTAATTCAAACACACTGTTAAGATTTATATAAGAAACTAGCTTTAGTGAACTTGTGTATTACACATGTTGAACAAATAAGATATTAAATAGAATAAAAATTATTAATTATAAAACGATATATTAAGACATGATATAATTGGAATTACGTATGATTAATAACTATAAGTAATAAAACAATAATATGAACTTTTTAATTCTTTATTATTTTAAAAGATAAATTATATATTTTGTTTCAAAATAACATTTTTAAAAAATTTTTATTTTTAAAAATTTCCTTACTATAACTCCCTATTTTAATTATTTTTATATTTCAAAAAATTTTACTTTAGAAAAACCAATTTTAAAATACTGCGTGAAAATAGTTTGATTTTTTAGAATTTTTTTTATAAAAAACTATTTCTATAGAAATAAAATTAATAAAAAAAATCTTTTTCTTACTTTATTAAAAAAATTAATTATAATGTAAAACTAAATAAATAAAAATATTATTAGTATGTATTAATTAATTATTTAATAGAAAATAAAAACAAAAAAATTTTGATAATAATAAATGTAATGTTAACACGAGACAATTTTATTTATGTTTTTATTAAAATAGAAATATGTGTGTCTTTGAACATTCCCACGGTTTGGTTTCAAATACTAAGAATGATGAATAAAATCCAAAAAGTAGGCATCAATCAATCCATCACCAACGACTTTCATTATGGATTTTTCACTACGGTTAGTCAACACGACGACAATAGAATGACAGGCGGCTGACAAAGACATGCAATTCAAGTTTTTAAGATTATCTTTTGATTGTGATTTGAGTATTTTAATTGTTTTGGTTTAAGCAAAAATAATTGAACATATAATTAAAAAAAGTTATATAAATATCTCAAATTTGTTGTTTGTATTATTTTGAAATTCCTATTAAATCTTTTATTCAAATAATATATACAACTATTGGAATATTTTATATTAAATGTTGAGGAAAATAATATATATAACTATTGGAATACTTAATATTAAATGTTAAGAAAAATATATATGCCATGTTTTGATGACTAGAACTTCAAATATGTAATGGTGTTTGACTTACCATATAATTTGAACAAGGTATGACAAAGGGTCAAATCGTTTCGCAATGTAATGTAAGTAATTATAACCTATACTTTATGTTCTCAATGCTTTATCTCATAACCTCAAATTCACAAATTACAACTTTACTAGTTGTCACAAAACTCGTTTGAGAACAAAATGTAAAAAAAAAAAATAATAATAATAAAAGCATGAAGTCTAGAGAAGCTTTAAGTTGGCTAAGCTAAACTTTTGTTGTTTTTTTTAATTTTCCCCTATCACAATTCACATGTACTTTCATCTTCTTTTTTTTATTAACGACAAATGTACGATAATACTTTAAATTATATATGTTATCTTAATTAGTAGGCCTAGTTATTTATTTTCCAGTTAGGACTGCACCATCAACACACTCAAGAGGAAACTAATAACTAAAAAAACTCATTAGCTTAACTTTAATTATTTAGTTATCTCGAATAGATCACTTCAATCATGTAGGCTAAGGATCTTTGATACTTATGTTTTCATATAGATCTAACTACAAATAGCTCATGTCTAAAACTGCTACGCGATGGGTGATTAACAAGTGATACAAACCTAAACGTCGAAGCATAATCATTAAAATCATTATTAGCATAAATTATTGTGTCAAGATTTCTAATATGACATTTTTCAGTGTATGTGTGAGTGAATCTATGTGATAACTTCTTTTTTTCCCAAGTGGCAAGTTTATGTGTGAGGTGAATCTGTGGGATAATTCTGTTCATTCTTTGTTGTTTTGATGGCGGTAACCATTCGACTTTTAGTATAATATGGACACTCTTTCGGTTGATTACTATTTTATTGTTAGTTGAACTAGATTTTTAGAGTAATTGTATTAACATGTTAACCCATGGAAATCATGATATTTGTGAAACAAGTCAAAAGTTGTGGCGTACACATTTGTTTTGTTTATCATAATTTTTGGTATTAGAACATCATTGTTTCTTAAGGGTGACAACACTAAGTAGCGGGGTTATTAACGTGGCAACGCCCCTGGCAAGGATCCAGGGGACAAGCCTTGGTGGGGTCTAAGAAGCGGTAACCTCTGATGGTGTTTAGAGGTGAGAGGCTCTAACTGGGATTGAAATTGAAATTTTTTATTTTGATATTAAATGTTTTATAAAAAAACTCATTAAAACTTTATTTTTGCAAATATTCACATGTGAAATTCATGTTACTAAAAAAAGTATCTACCTTCGTTAATGTTTTTAAACCTGGATCGGATGGTGAACCGATCGTCTCACTGCCAAGGGTAGTTTCCTGCCCCTAATCCCTTCAATATGAATTACATATTTATTACATATTTAAAGTTATTATTTGTTGAAATCAAGTAATTGCTAAATTATTTTAGACTTTGTGACCAACGATTGATATTTGAGAAGTGTAGCTAGCTTATAGTTAAGATTTATTCTTGATTGAGTAAGATTTAACTAAATTATCTGAGAATGGAGGCATACTTTGTTTATGTACGTAACAATTCATACTTTTTAGAGTAAATTACACGGATAGTCCTGTGGAATGTTTAAATTATGGTTTTGTTCCTCAAGTTTGAGAAACTAAAAGCTCAGTCTCAAATTATACATAAACATAACATGTTTAGTCCTTATATGGATGGAGGTTAACTTTTTCGTTACATTTTTATATAATGACCAAAATACCCTTAAGTTAGGAAGATCCAGCCTACACCTATCTCACCGCTATCGCTGAGCACCACCACCGCCACTGTCACACAAACCACCACCACCATCACTTCCGATAGACCACCACCACCACCACCTGAAACAACCCCTTTTTCTCCTTCCTTCTCTCTTTCTCTTTCTCTCTCTCTTTCTGTCTCTCCCCCTCTCTTTTGTCACACACACATACACCAATACCATCACCACTAGAATATGTATTCCCCGATCGACGGAAAGCCTCCAATCGCCACCTGCAACTATTGTCACCCCTTTATGTGGCTTACAGAGATAGTGGTGGTGAGTAACGGTGGTGATGAAAAGGATATCATGGTGGTGGTGGGTGGTGGATCTATGATGGTCAAAAGGATGATGATGATGATGATGATGATGATGATTGGTGGTGGTGGTGGTTAATGTATGAGAGAGAGAGAAAAAGAGAGACAGAGAGAGTGTGAGAGTGAGGATAGAGAAAGAATTTATGATGGTGGTGGTCAATGATGATGAGATAAGGGTATTTTGGTCATTTCACACAATTTACTGAAAAAGTTAAATGTCCATCCGTGTCAGGGACCAATCCTGTTATGTACATGCATACTTTGGGATTGACCTTGTAGTTTTCTAAACATGGGTATCAAAACCGCAATTTAAACATACCATAGGGATTATTCGTGTAATTTACTTTACTTTTTTGTTCACAATTTGTTTAAACTACAATTGGTTCAATCAAAATGGCTAATAGTCTACAATTACAAAATGCTTTAATGAATTTAGGATCTAATACCACAACAACCAACGCTTATTAAAGAAGAGTATCATCAATGGAAGATACATATGATCAACTTAGGCTTTGTACAAGTCCATTATCAGTAGTCCTATGATTCCGGTGGTCAGTGGCGTACCTATGAAAATTTTTCATAGGAAGGCAAAAGTGAGACAGTTGCATAACTTTAGGAGGGGCACGTAGGATTGTCACATACATATAACACTAAAAAAAATTCACGGGGGATGACTATCCCTCTTTCTTTACCTGGGTCCGCCCCTACGAGTGGTTACAATTCATGTTTTTGCAGCTAAAAGAACTTCTCTAGCATTTCCTGCACATCAGAAACCAAACACAAGCACTCGAGTGAAGCAAATAAAAAACAAGCTAAAATTGATGAGATGGCTTATAGATTGTTGATTTATGGTACACCCAGATGATATATTCCATTACATTATCTTTTGTGCTTCAGCAAAGGAGATATGGGAGCAACTACTAGAGGAAGGAGGTAAATCATGTTGGAAAGATTTATTAGTTATGTATGTATTTATTATTAGTTTGCTCAAAATAAGAAGTCAAACTAGCTAAGGGATGAATAACCAAACTCAAATGCATGTAGTTTAAGGGTTCGTGATGAGTGAAATGGTAGTTATCCTACCCCTCTTCAGTTATTTAATCAACATCAATGGGCATAAGTACCCTCAATATACCCTTATTTGTATAAAAATATGATATAAAATATAATGTGTGTTGTGTGTGTAAAATTGTTTTTATTCTCACCTATTCTTCATGGTTACTTGCATAAATGTGCAAACCCTCTCTTGTTCATCCAAAATGATTTCGATGTAATAAACGATCTTGGCAATAATCGTATCTGAGCAAAGGTTAGAAGAGGAGCAATTCAAGGAGTTGATGGGTAGTCGATTTCCATGAATTAAATGCGTTTAAATACATGTTTTTAATTATACTTATGCATTGAATAGAGTTACTTTAGATATATTTTATGTTTACAGTTCAACAATTTAAAACTACTTAAGAAACAGGATTAACATGCATATTGGAAAGAAATTTGAAAAAATAAGCAAATTTAGAGACGTACTTAGTTTTGGCGTAGCCTACAGTTCAACAATTCGGGTGTTTTGTGACTTAAGGGCGTAGGCTATTCCAATATTGACATAGGCTACACCCTAGACTGCATAATTTAGGGGGGGGGGATTTGTAATTTTTGGCCGCCTTATAATACTTGAAATGCTACTTTGAAGGCATACGAGATCTAAATTGAGAGACGAGTTTTGGGTGAAAAGTTGTGATCAAGACACTTCCATGTCATCCCGATTACATCCTCATTCATCCTTGAAAGATTAAAATCAAGAATTGAAGACATAATCAAAATAAATCAATGTTAAACCATTTGTAAACAATCTCGGGTGTAGGGTTTGGAATAGTTATTCGTTCAACCGGTATTTACTAAACTTTGGATGTGGATTGAACTCAATCTTTCAGTAAGTTTATTTTATATGATTGCTTGTTCAATTAATGGATTTTGGATTTTTAATAGTCAATCGACTTTCATTAGTTTTTGGTTTTGATCAATAACAACTGAGGTTACTATTCTATGGTTTCTAAATTGCATCTTTAAGGTAGAAAACCTACCTGTGACCTTATTCAATTTAATTCATTAATCATCATAAGCTGGTAATCAGCTTTTGGATTATTAATCAATTTAAGTATTCAACAAAAAATGTCTATGTGTTTTCCAGTTGGTAAACTTAAGCCAAACAATTAGTTTTGTATACTTGAAACCCTTGTGTGATCCTTTTTCCTAATACTATTTCTAAACTATTCTGAATTTATTTTTAGTTTGCATAACCTTCAAACCGAATCAAAATTAAAGTTTTAATGTTTATGTCTAGTTTAATTAGTTACTTAGTTCATAGCATTCTTCACTGATTTTTCATAGTACGATACTGTACTTACCTTTATTAGTTAAAAGGTGATTAGAACATTTAAATTTAATTTATATTTTGTTGACCCTTCGACATCAATCAATAGTCTCCATCAAACTGAAAGAGAGATAGAAAACCTGAGCAAGATGTCCTTGTTCTGAGACTAAAATGAAAGAAAAAAAGTGTAAGAAATTAAACAAATCAAGATGTATGAATTGAAGACTTGGTGTGACTTGAGAGCATTCATACTAGGTTTCCTATGTATATGTGAGTGTTTTTCTTGGAATTTAGGAAATGATTGTAAGTGATTGTAAGTGTAGCAAAGAAAAAAATAATACTATTCATCTATAACATTATTCAACCCTTATAATTTTTTTACATTTTTGAAAGTATTCGTGAGTAGAGGAAAGAGAAAATATATTGATAAAGATATAGAAAAGTATTGTTTAATCAAGAAAAAGAAAGAAAAAATAATAATTATTAATGTAACTATAAAAAAAATAAAAAACTTGATATAAATGCTCTAACACGCATGTATATACCAACATGTGCAACGGAACACAACCATCTATTTTTATGCATGCTTAAAAGTCTTTAGCCGTACTATTTGATAATAAAGGTGCTTCAAGCAGTATAAAAACATTTTAGAAAATAATATAATAAGACTTAAAATGAATCAAACATCTGTTGGGTTTTGTGGAGTCTTGATTTGGGCACGTTTTAGAAGACAATTCGTGGTAGATTAATTAAATTAAAGAATAGGCCCGTTTTTTATTTAATTATAGCCCATTAGGGTTTTCTTGGGGACCAAGTTGTAAACCCTAATTTTCCCTATTTATATCGTGTACTGTATTTGTAATTCTTCACGAGTGAGGCAGAAAGCAATAAAAGTATTATCCTGGTTGCAGCCCGTGGACGTAGGTCACATCGACCGAACCACATTAAATCTCGCGTGTTCATCTTTGTTATTATTTTCTCTCGCAGTTTAATTATGTTTGTGTGTTGATCTAAACCCGGATCCCTAACAAGTGGTATTAGAGCTTAGGCTCGTTACACACGAAAGAAACACGAATCGTGAGAGAAGTAGAGATCTAGGGTCTCAAGAACGAGTAGTCTTGCCGCCATAAACCCAACCAGTTGCAGTCCCCAATTTTCTTTTCTTGATCGAGCAAAAGAAAGCAATTGTTATTGCTTTGTTTTTTTGGCCTTCATCGAATCTAAAAAAGAAGCAGGAGAAGACTTTTTTTTTGTCTTGTGTGCTTGCTTGCTTGCCATCTAGAAATCAAGAAAAGAAGAATAAAAATAATAAAAAAAAGGGCAGAAGCAATAATTTTCTTTATTGTTTGTCCATTGCACCAACCGAAAGAAGCCCTTGCACCGTCTTTCTATTCCAGTCGTGATCCATTGTTCGATCAGAAAGAAACCAAGGAAAGGTTTTGTTATTGGTCATTGGTTCGTTTTTGGTGCTGTTGTCACGCAGTTTAGCTAGGTATTTTTTGTGATTATTGTGGGGTTATTATTGTTTATCCAAGTATTATTGATATAGTTACCAAGATTCGAAGTCGAGAATTCTCAAGTGCATTGTTAAACTAGTTTGTTTACTATTTTTTGAGACTGAGTAAAAGGGTAGTGCTCAATAGAACAACACTCAAGTTCAGGCAGCCGGCCATAGTTGTGTTTGACACTACTTTCTGTCTTGACTCGATTAGTAAACAAATTATAGTTTGAGATAATGGCTGAGAGTGGAAAACTTCAGATTGAGAAGTTTAATGGAAAAGACTTTGGTTGGTGGAAAATGCAAATGGAGGATTTGCTTGTTTAGAAAGACTTGGATGGTTTTGGGTGATAAACCAGAAAAGATGGAACCACCTGAGTGGGAAACTCTAGATAAACAGGCCAAGGCGGTTATTAGGTTGTCGCTGACAAAGGATATTGCGTTCAACATTCTGAAGGAAACTACAGCGAAAGGTATCATGGATGCATTATCTAATATGTACGAGAAGCCTTCGGCAGCAAATAAAGTTTTCTTGATTCGAGAGCTGGTTAATACAAAGTTGAAAGAAGGAAGTTCAGTTTTAATGCACATCAACAACTTGCACTCTATTTTGTCAAGACTTGGGTCAGTTGATATCAAATTCAAGGATGAGGTTCAGGCTCTACTACTGTTATCATCATTGCCTGATAGCTGGGCTGGTACTGTTACAGCGATTATTAGTTCCACCAGCGTGTTCATTTTAAAAGGGATTCAGGATATTATTATGGGCGAAGACATCAGACGAAGAAATTCAGGTGAATCATCAAGTGAATTACTGAATGTTGGCAGAGGAAGAAAGAATAACAGAGGTAGTGGGAGCAAGAATAGGAAAAGGAGTCAGTCTAGGGCTCGAAATGATGTGACTTGTTGGAACTGTAAACAAGTGGGACACTTCAGGAATCAGTGTCCGAATGATCAAAAAAAAGTTAATACTGCAGCAGACTACTCAGATGATGATTTCTTAATCTGTAGCGTGGAGAGTAGTGTGGATTACTGGGTCATGGATTCTGGGGCTTCGTTTCATGCTACCCACAGTAGCTAAGCATTGCAGAATCTAAAAGAAGGTGATTTTGGTAAGGTAAGATTGGCGAACAATGATGTTCTTGATGTTACGGGCATGGGTGACATGGATTTAGTTACTTCAGCTGGTTCATGGACTTTGAAAGATGTTAGGGTAATTCATGATTTGAAGAAACGGTTGATTTCTGTCGGTCAGTTGGATGAATAGGGACATGAAGTTAAGTTCGGGAATAGCAGTGGAAAGTTGTTAAAGGGAATCTTGTCATTGCTCGTGGAAAGAAAATGGGTTCATTGTATATGGTCAGTTTGCCATCTGAAGGAAGTGATGTTCCAGTTCAGAAAAAGACTAAAATCCATTTCACAGAATCTCATGGGCAGAAAAAGGTTTGCTTTGCAAGTAAGAAACCTAGAGTCACAGAAAAGATTCAGAGTGAATGTGCATGGAAAAGTTTAGAAAAACCAGTTAGAAGATTTCATGGCAGTGGAAGCACGGGTAGTGCTTCAGTTCTAGTTTTTAGACGACAGTGGGTTAAAATAACTATTCCATCTGATAAAATCTCTTCAGCAGATTACTAGCTAAATATGGAGAGTGTTTGTTCTCAGTGTGTTTCAGGTTCTGGCGGTTTGTTTCAGTGGGAGCCGGTAGGGACAGAGAATGAGTCAGGGGCAGATACAGCCGTGACTGATGTGTTGAAGCTCGGGGGAGCTTCAACGGGCCTTCAGGTTAACTAATGAGAAGGCCGCTGCAACAAGGAAGACGAGAAAGATTACAAGAGGTACAAGTGTTCACAACGGAAGGCAGTTTGAAGATGATCAAGCCTCCAAGTGGGAGATTTTTGGGTTTTGTGGAGTCTTGATTTGGGCTCGTGTTAGAAGACAATTCGTGGTAGATTAATTAAATTAAAGACTAGGCCCGTTTTTTATTTAATTATAGCCCATTAGGGTTTTCTTGGGGACCAAGTTGTAAACCCTAATTTTCCCTATTTATATCGTGTATTGTATTTGTAATTCCTCATGAGTGAGGCAGAAAGCAATACAAGTATTATCCTGGTTGCAGCCCGTGGACGTAGGTCACATCGACCGAACCACGTTAAATCTCACGTGTTCATCTTTGTTATTATTTTCTCTCGCAGTTTAATTGTGTTTGTGTGTTGATCTAAACCCGAATCCCTAACAACATCAAGAAAGAAGAAAAAACAAAGAAAGAAGAAAAGAGGCCAAAAGGTTAAAGGAAGAGCATGAAAAATTTATTGTTAATCACCAAAACAAAGTATGAATGTAAGAGAAAGAATCAAACAAAGGAATTCAAGAGAAAGAAAGAACAAGAAAATCACCTATCAAAAGAATCAAAAATCAGAAATCAGGAATCGAAGTTGTGATCATATATAACGCCAAAAAATTCAAATTTTTTTTCATTTCGAAACTAGTTAACAACATCAAATCCATAAATTATTCGCACAACAAATTGCCTTCATGACAAACAAATTGGTTTAAATATTCTTGGCAACGCTAACCTGGCTAGAATTGGTTCAATTACCAACCAGAGAGTCATGATAATTCTAGAAAGGATCAATTTCAATATGACGTCTAAGACGCTAACCCTGCTTCAATCTTGATCAAATAGTATCGAGAAAGTCAAGACGAGTTGTAATTAGGGTTTGAACTGGTTGCAAAATGAATGAACCAAAGCATATCAAGCAAGTTTGAGGATTAATTTGATTATGGGTAGATTGTTGAAAACATTAATCGAGATATCATAAAGATTTGTTAATAAGTATGTATGTAATATTAGTATACTCAAAATTTGGAGTCAAACTTGGGGTACATTAACCAAAGTCAAAGGTCTATAGTTTATAATTTAGAGGATGTTTCACAGGTCAAAGGGTAGTTATTTAGCCTCTCTCTACTTCTTTCTCTCTAAAACTTTCTATTTTTATGTGTGTGTTTAAAAAAAAAGTATGAAATGATAATACAAGGAGAAGTTGCATAGTGTAGAGCCATGGAGAGGGGATGGTAGGTAGCTTTTTACTCATTACTTTGGGAAGGGAAAAAAATTTGTTAGTTAATTGAATATATATTATATGTAACCTAAATAATAGATTAAAATGAAAATAAAAATAGGTAACTTTATAAAATAGTAACCAATTTTCAAAAGTGTTCGAATTAGGTAAATCAAGTTTTAAAAGTGTTGCAATTATGTTACTTAGTTTTTATATTTTATATAAATTAAAAGTCTTAATTTACATTTTGAAATTTAGAATGACAACTTTTTTATTTTGATGATTAAACTTGATTAGTAGTTTCTTAATTTAGTTTTGATTAAATAATTATTATAATTCTCACTTACGTTTTCAAAAACTTTTCTTTAATCTTATTTCATTTGAATTACTTATAATGAATTATGGTAGGTTTGTTTTAAATCATGGTTTGTGTAAATTACAACAACACAATTTCGACAATTAAAACATGTTGATGATTTCTTACTATTTTGTGCTAATATGGTTTCCATAGCGTTACGAAAAGATCACCCCGCGGCAACGCACGGGGGCTTCAATCCTTGTTTAAACAAAAGAAACATCATAATACACGGCACCTGAAGTACCAAAATTAAATCAAGAAAATGATATACTAAAACATTTGTTACCTACAATCTGATATACTTCATGTATCTAAGGCTCTTAAAAATATATAATACAAAAACAAACTAAATTAACATGAAAGATCCCCAAAGCTCAGCATTTTAGCCATCAACGCATGAAACGTCAAATTAGAAGAATTCATCGTTTCAAGGAGACCTATGAGTAATCAATCCTTCACTGAGCTATAAACAACCTAGTCGCATGAATCAGTTTTCACACTCGAACATCTAGAGGTTAGTGAAACTAAAGATAAAGTCAAAGCCAAAATAAATTTTCCCACAGTCGATGGAGCAAAGAAGCAAACGTGTCCGTTGTAGAATTTAAGATATTCAGGTACTACACACTAATTTACGCTAGTGTGAGTACTATAAAGTTGACGTAAAAGGTTCTTCAATCCCTTTATTCTTCTTCAATTAGGGCTTTTCAGTTAAGGGTTGTTGCGATCATAAATCATCCACAGAGTATGGTAATAGTTGGAGTACTTTAAGGTTGAAGTAGAAGGTTAATCAATTTGATCAATGTTTCAGGATTAAGGTTCTTCAAATTTAAATTATGGTACAAGGCGATAAAGAAAAAACAACTGTTATAGGCGGTAATGGTAAACATGTGCACTACTAGAAAATGAGTCTAATGCAACATTTTTCACGCAACCTTTTTTAAATTAGTTGCATTTGAATGTAATGCAACCTTGTTCAATATAAAGGTTGCATTAACATATCTAATGCAACATTTTCTTAAAAAGTTATAAAATTTTATTGAAATTGCAACCTTTTTATTTGAAAGTTACGAAATTTCTTAAAATTTGCAACTTTTATCTTGAAAGTTGCATATTTCATTGAAATTTGTAACTTTTGTTAGAAGTGTTGCATTATTAAAACTTAAGGAAAATCTTATTTAAAATGTTACATAACATAAAATATGAATTCATGACTATTTGTGTAAATGTCAACGTTTGATAGAAGGGTTATGTTGTCAAACATAAAAGGGACAAACTTAATTACGTATATCAAAACATGACAAGCGACCCCATTGTTTTTTATAATCTTAATACGATGAAAGGCATATAAATTTTGAGTGAAAAAACTAACTTTTTGGCTATTGACCCTGATTATTTGTTAAATATATATATTATAACACATAACTAACCTTATAATTAAAGGTTAATAATCAATATTTGAAGGGCTAGATGTAAAATTAGCAAACTTGAATTCTTTTTTTTAATATATCACATATGCAATCGGTTCCCACGATTTCGCACTCAACAAAATTAAAAAAAAAAACCCTTAATCAATTATCATCATCTCCAAACCGACGGCAGTTTCTGCAATTTCTCCCAAGACCCAACTCCGGCGACTTCCCCCGTCGACAATCTTTCCTTCTGCAACCGTGTACTCCCTTGCTCGGATTCTCGTCTACCAGGCGATACTCTCGGTATTGTTTCTCTTCTCGCGAGTTGTTTCGGTTCTGTTCCGGTTGTCGTCTTTTTGATTTCGGGCTTCGATTGGGGTGGTGTGCGTGAGTTCGGCTGTGTTGTGTTATGGTGAGGGTGCAAGGGCTTTCCGTTCTGTTTTGGGTCGGTGTGCCAGGTTGGCGATGGGTATCATTGGATATATATATATATATACATTTACATGAGAGTGTCGTGTGTGTGCGTGATGGATGTATGTTTCCTTCTGTGTGTGTGTGTGTTCGGGTATGCGGGTGTGCGTGGTGTGACTCGAATCAATCCCTCGGCTCGGTTATGGTCGGGTTGGGTGTGCTTATTTTGGGTGGACTCATAGTATGTATTTTGTTGTTGTATGGGGGTGAAGGAATTCAGTAAAGAATAATGTCGTGCTTATGAGTTGTGTGTGTACTAGAAGATATATTTATATATATACATTACAATTGCATGTATGTATTGTGTACGTGTGTTTGCACTTATGGGTGTTTATGCATGCATTTTAAGTTATTGTGTGTGTGCTTATATTATGCATGTTATTGTGTGTGTTAAGTGTTATATATACCTTATATGGATGAGAATGTGTTGTATGTAACCTACATTGTATATTCATAAATATTCATGTTATGGGGGTGTATGATTATAAGTATATAACTTATTATAAGCGGGCCTCATATGGGTCGTT
This sequence comes from Flaveria robusta, assembly GCA_025506415.1. Lineage (NCBI taxonomy): Eukaryota > Viridiplantae > Streptophyta > Magnoliopsida > Asterales > Asteraceae > Flaveria > Flaveria robusta. Next base: position 8,296,594 of record CM046459.1, on the reverse strand, counting down.
ATACGGTCGTGATGTGTGGGTTAGGTGTTTTAATCATACAAGCTATATTATAAAAAGTCATATAATTAAATATATATACCGAGAATTTTTATATACCTGATAACCGGGTATTATGTAATTGAGGTGAATTGGTGTTTGTGGGTGTCTTGCTTGTGAGTGGGGAAACAATCAACAACCTACGTTACCGAGCCGCGACCATGAAACCATGTTGTTCTAATATTAATAATAGTATTAATTGGACCTTAAATGTTAATTCAGGTTACTAGGGAACCTAATCATCTGCTCTCTACATTATCTTATTCATAATTATAGGAATTGCCATTATGTTGAACATTCTTACTATTGTTGTTGCTATGAATTAGGCTATTCTGTTGATAAACAACTCAATTTTATGTTTAACAGGTATAATGGCTAACAAAGGACACCTAAATGATTATGAAAAAAATAAACTATTGAGGGTTCAAGAAAACCAAGAAAGACTACGTGTTATGGGAATTAAAAACATTGCAAAGTCATTGACAAGTTTGGTAGAAAGTAAAAAAACAAAGAAAAAGAAGGTGAACACAACAAATTCCAAAGCCGGTGATGTAGACTTTATTCATGAAATGGAGGAGGATAGTGGCGAAGATTATCTAGAGGTTGCTTGAAGTGTTGGAGTAGCCAAAAAAGTAATAAGGTTATCTATTATTTTTAGTTTATATACTTATGTTCTAACATAAATTATATTTGTTATAGCAACATCGTTAACAATATGTAGCACCAATGTCCATGAACAAAATTGTTAATCTAGCAAAGAAATGTCGGGTGATCGCTTCAAAGGTCTCGGCTTCACAGACTACAAAAGAGAATCCTTCTAAATCAACACTTACCATGGGTGAATTAATTTCAAGTAATAAAGGGGCAAGGCAAACAGAGGTATTGAAACAAAATTTGACAAAGCCTATTTATACTAAACCCGGATCAAAGAAAGGATCGGTTTGTGTTGATGAGGATGACAATGAGGATGATGACGAGGATGATGACATATTTCAAGGTATCATTTTCACAATCTTAAGTTTATTTATTTAAAGAGTTATACAAACTTAGTTATACAACTATTTAATTGAAATATTAATTTACTTATATATGCTTTTAGATGTTAATGAGGTAGATATGGAACCAATATGTTTGGAGGAGGATGGGAATGAAGGGTATATAGTGAGAAAACAAGGTACTTATGTTTAGTGATTAAACTAGTTTATTTTTGTTGTATTTTTGTAATTTATATTTATTAATAGTCTTGTATTTACAAGATTACGTTGACCAAGATGATGAATATGAGGACATGGACCTTTTTGCGTATGCAAATAATGATGATGAGATACAAAGGAATGATAGCCAAAATGCTCTAGAATGCGAGGAAGATGCACTAGTTCAAGATCCATTACATTGTCCTGAATTAGAAGAAACAATAGGTTCGGTTTAACTACTTATACCATATTTTCAGCTTGTTACCAGTTATGTATATATGTTAATGTATACTTGAGTTCAGATTCTAAAAACAATAAAAGAGGACCAACGATTATGCATGTTGTGCACACACGAAAAGTCGATGAGCGAAAGATTATTATATGTAATGAGTTTGGACAACCTGTGGGTCCAGTAACAAAGGAGAAGGACGTAGTTGGAGAATTCTCTCGATTTTTGGGTACAATCGCTCGTAACCATTCTTATGCACCATTAACCTATATTTCATGGAAGAAGGTGCCACATAAAGATAAAAGATGAGAATATGTCTTGGTATGCTTATAAGTAGTTTTGTTTTTTATTTGTTATATGTCATTTTTAACTAAATTCTAGCTTTTTTGAAGGAAAAATATGATGTGCCTCACGCTGCCAAAACTTGGGTTTTAAAGAGTATTGGACAGTTGTATAAGGTACATAAATGTCGGTTTAAGAAAAAATACTTCTATCAACATAAGGATAACTCAACAAGAGATTCATTTATTTAGGGTCAATAATATCTTTGTTATAAATCACACCATAGGAATACTCATATGCTCCTATTGTAATCTCTTGAGCCTTTATTTTTTTCTGTTCACCATCTTTAATATCAAGAAGCTTTGTTTATACTTTTGTAATTGTCATCTATGAATAATCAACCTTTTCCTTTGCTTTTGTTTTGTTCAAACAATCATCTTTGAAAATTTCAATTACTGCAAATTAGGATAATAAAAAAGGATAATCATGTCAATTCTATAGTAAGTTTAAATGTAGTAATGTTCTCTCAAAAATAAATTTTTTTATTTAGTTGCATAATATATACATAACATACATTTGATGAAGTAGATTTGACATCAAGAAGATTAAGTGTAGCTATTTTCTTTTCTGGACAATTGAAGTAATCGTATTTTTTAAAGATGTTTTTGATATGTTTAAGTTTAGTTAAGCTTATATTATGTCTAAATGTTTGGGATTTAGTGTAATTTATTTACCAAGACTTTAGAATTTATTTGGCAATGCTTTTTATATTCAAATGAATAAGATTCAAGATGTATATGATAGATTTCACTACATCTTCTTTCTGTATTAGTTGCTTGGCTTACTTATTGTTGTATTATTAAAATATTTACTCTTATATTTTGAAGGAACAAATGAAAAACTACAAACCACCAGAAGATGGAAGTGCTTTGGTCGATCCTTTTACGGTTGTAATGAACAAGGAGCACAATGGCTACCTTAGACTTTATGGCAAAGGTGTTACTAAGAAAATGGTGAAAAAAATGGATGGTGGTGAGGAGCAATACATGATCCCGGGGAGGCTTATGGAATCATTTAAAGCGAGCCTTGAAGTTGAAAAAACATAGTTGCTTGAAATGCGAAAAGAAATTGAAGAGGACCATCAAAGGAAAAAGGCCGAGATAGAAGGTATGCGAAAAGATATTGACAGCCAACGAGCGAACTTTGAAACTACAATACGGGATATTATGGAAAAACTACCTACCGGAATACTTCAAAATCTTAGAGATGAGTAGAAGGTGTTCGTTACTTCTTATAATTGTAATTGACAAACTTATTTTGATTTGTTGTTATTTTGAGATTAGACATATGCTAAGTTAAGATATATGAATATATATATTATATTTTTGATAGTATCGTGTTGGTGTAATTGAGATACGATTGCATATTAATAGAAAATTTTATTATTTTAAATAACGAGCTGTAAAGTTGCATTTGCTTGTAAATAAGGTTGCATTTGCTTGTAAATAAGGTTGCATTTATTGTAACTAAATTTTTAGAAAGTGTTGCATTGTATGTAAAAAAAGTTGCTCTTTTATACTAAAACTATAATAATAGTTGCATTAGAATGTAACAAAGGTTGCATTATATTCTAACAAATGTTGCATTTGAGGCGGCAAAGGTTGCATTTGTTAGTTTGATTTGTTGAATTTAAAAGGTAAGAAAAGTTGCATTAGCTTGTAAAAACGGTTGCATCTTAAAAAAGTTGCATTTGAATAGTAAATGCAACTTTATTAAAAAAGGTTGCATTATCTAATAAAAAAGTTACATTAGGTCTAATGCAACTTCAGCTAATGCAGCCTAGATAAAAGGTTGCATTAGGCCTAATGTAACCTTTTCAAGACCTAATGCAACTTTTTAACATGGTTGCATTATCTTCATTTTCTTGTAGTGGTGGGAGGTTGTTACTTTAGAAGACAACAATTGTATGGTTGGTGTTCCAATGGCAAACTAAGGTTCGTGAAGTTGGTGTTCTAGCAGAGAGAGAGGGAGGGAGGGAGAGGGAGGGAGGGAGAGGGAGAGAGAGGGAGAGAGAAAGAGAGAGAGAGAGGGAGAGAGAAAGAGAGAGAGAGAGGGGGAAAGAGAGAGAGAGATAGGGGGAGAGAGAGAGGAGGGGGAGAGAGGGGGAAAGAGAAAAAGAGATAGAAAGAAGGGGAGGGAAAGGGGGAGAGGGAGAGAGAGAGGGGGAGGGGGAGGGAGAGGGAGAGAGAGAGAGAGGGGGGAGAGAGAGGGAGAGAGGGGGGGGGGAGAGAGCTAAGGATTGATTTGGTCCAATGAGAAAGAAGCACTATAAGAACTAGCCATTCATAAAATTTTAGTATAGATGTCGATGCATAAACTATATGCAGGACCAGTTGTGGTTCAAACAATAGTTTCACAGTTAGAGATTATCAACTAAACATACTTACTAGATCAAATAGGGAACCAGTTAGTGAAAGAATAAACAAACAAGTAAAAACACTCAAGAACTGAAAGATTGGTTTTCAAGTATGATGTATCTTACTCTCAAGTGTTTACTAGTACTACAAAGCTTGTTGTTTGCTTGCTTAGTCTATACATGAGATACTTTATACTACAACCTATAATTAGCCATACTTTGAAGGCCAGCTAGACACTAATATAGACAACAAGATCAATGTAAAGTCAAAAGGCAGATTACCTTTTACATGTGACTATGACAGACCATATCTCACATCCTATTGTAATACAATAAGGATAAAAGTAATAAAGTAGTAAGTTACACAAAAAAAACCATGTTGTACACTTGACAAAAGTAAAACGGTAATCAACAACTTATATAAGTTGGTGAGTATTTAGAGCTGACAACGGAAATGTCTTCTATGTTTGTCAAAAGTGTGTCAGTGTCACAAGTCTTCTTAGTCTTAGGAAGAGTTTAGTCTTCAAGCTTCGGAATTCTTTGGCTTTAGGCTTCGGAACACTTTGTCTTTAGGCCTCGGAAGATTTTTGTTTTTGCCTTCAGAAGATTTGACACTTAGTTATTTTTCTTTGTACATAGTCAAATTTTTCCGAAGTACTTCCTTCCTTGTACTTCAGTGCATGCTGAGAGATCTTTGGTTAGCATCAGCCTTTAAGATAATCATCTTAATCTTACACTATAGCATATAATATTTTTATTTTGAAATTTGTAATTAAATTGAAAAATATTATGATGACAACAAACGAATTAACTTAAACTAGTTTGTTTCTGACCCGTACTTTGCGTCGGGGTTCAAACATAACGTAGGTTAGGTAATCAAAATACTTTCTATTTATCTAAAGGCTCAAAAACAATGATTTATTGTGCCTGCAAATAATGCATCAACCATGCCAAAACAATGCTCGTGTTCTAATTCATCATCATCACGTATCAAACGAGTCAAAACATGTACCAAATCAGCCTAGGAACAACCATCTTTCATCACCAACATGCCAAAGCATTATCTTTACCCAATTTTAGGCAAATTCATCTATTCATCACCGGCCTATCAAATAATCTTCCCATTTAAATCGTAGGATTCAATAAACAAACTATATAGAGGAACCATGTGGTCGCGGCTGCAACTATGGTTAAAAGAACCACTTTGCAAATATATATATAGGTTAGCAACAGTATTCAAAACCGATGCCTAAACAGAACAAAACCGTTAAAAGAAACCAAGGAAACCAACATTTACTTTATATGGTTTCTTTTAAAGTTTAAACATAATAGCCTATAAAGACACAATAGTTTAGATCAACAATACAAAGACCCAAACAAAGGCTAATAAAATCAATAATTTCTCATTTTAATGTTGGGCTCAGAGTGTGCAAACCAATGACTCCACCACGACTAGAGGGCGGGTTGCAGGCAATAACCTGTCATCCTCTAACCCTTCCATGCCTATGATGTGTTGGTGTTAGGAATGAGTTTAAGATGTTTAAAACATCATTTTTAACCTAACTTTGATATCCAATATAATCACTTTATTACGTGTTTGAAATATAGGCTAAACGAAGCTTAACGAGCATTAATTGTGAAGGTTACAAAGGATAGCAAGACTATGGCTTGAAAGTTGCTGAAAACGAAAAAAAGTTGTGAAAAAATCAGGGGGCCGTAAGCTACGGCCCTGTACTGAGTTCGTCTGTGAAGCCCGTAAGACAGGGGGTTTGGCCGTCTGGTTGAAGGTAGGCCGTAACCTACGGCCTATAGGCCGTAAGTTACGGTCTAACACGAAATTCATCCCTTAGAACTGTGACACCCTGCATATTTCCCACATCGGCCGTGATAAGGAGAGATTCTTGGTTCATAAGTAATGTCTGGTCTCTAATATCACCAACGCGTTTTAGGCGTATTGGCTGTGGATGAGAGAAGAACTCCACAGTTAAGCGTGCTCAGGTGGGAGCAATCCAGGGATGGGTGACCTCTCTGGGAAGTTTTCACCTGGGTAACCAAAAGCAAATCCGTGAGCTCCCTCGTGGGCAAAGCGGACAATATTGGTGGTACGAGAGGCCGGGTGTTACAAGAACCACCTTTAATCATACCAAATCGCCTCCAATCATCAACACAACAAGATTGAAGATCTAATGAAGATGATGCGGGGCTAGGCTTTTCGTGATTACTTTCGGAAGTACAATTCTTGTTAAGTGAAACAATTGGTATGCTTTGATTAGGTTTTTGTTTTGAACATGGAGTTATTGAATGAAACATTATGTTTTGGTTGATTTAAACGATTTGCTTATAAATAAAGTTGTTTGCTTGATTATCAGTTTTTGGTTTTCTTGCATCGTGAGCTCATTAAGAAAAGTAGGCAACGTGATATAAGTGAATTGGTAACATTATGAATGAACGAGTCTTAAAAGATTGTTCCTTTGTTATCACTTTAATCAAAAGCTAAGATCTTAAAGTATTGTTCTTCAAAACCCTAATTTCAAATTACCAAGTGTTGATCTTGCAGAATTGGAACCCGGAAGTGATTGTTTCTTAATATTTGATTAAAATTAGTTTTAAGTTTATTGCTTTTTACAATAGTATTCTACAAATCATTCCAAGTTTTAATTTTTAATTACAAAGTTTGTGTCTTTTAGTTAATCGAGTCATATTGATTAAACACTTTTCACATATTCCCTGTGGAGACGACCTTACTTACCTTTGCACAATAATGGTAGCTAAGACCGATATATTAACTTGTTTTTGATCGAGTCTCGACAACCAGATCAAAATGGCGCCGTTGCCGGGGAATTAGTGCGCTTAGTGTTAATTGTTTTTATTTGCTTTTTATTAAAAAATTATAAAAACCCAAAAAGATTTTATTTTTCAGTTTTTCTTTTTAATTTATTTTCTTTCTTGTTCAGTATTACGCGAGGTATTTTGTGTTTCTTTTGTTTGCAGTTAACCATTACGTGAATGCATACAAGATTTTCAGGAAGGACTTCGCCATTGCAATTTGATCCAGAAATTGAGAAAACTGCAAGAGAAAATCGTGTGTTCCCCAAAGCATCAACTTCAAGGACTTATCATATTCGTGGTCAAACAAGATCAGAAGAAGGTACATCATCAGCAACAGCTCATCGGATTCTAAGTAGACTTTCAAGAACACCTGAAAGTAACCAATCAAGAATGATGAATAACCCAGAAAACCAAGGAGAGCCACAACCCAACCAACCTTTGGGAGACATCCCATTACCCGTATTTCCTCTGCCTGATGATCCTCCACATCAACCACAACCTGTTCAACCTCAACCTCAGGGGCCGATCCCTGTAAATCAAGGGGTGCAACACCAACCTCCCATCGTAAATTTCCAACCAATGCCAAATGTTTGGATCCGTAATCCAAGTTTTCATCATAATGGGGAAGGCAGTCATCATAGTGATAAGGAACGATTCTCAGTCGAAGGAAGCCATCATACAGCCTATGTGAATGAGTGGATTGAAGACCAAGACAACATGGACGAACCAAACCGACATGATTTTGAGGACTATGGGAACCAACCGGGCTATCTAAACCGTCAACCAAATCGGGATCAAGGTGGTTATGCTCAACCACCCATGCGCAACAATGTTGGAAGTTAACCATTTAATGGTATACCAGCCAATCTGGGAGGTCAACACTATGTACCCATACATGGTGTAGATAGTCACTTTCGACCCGCCATTGCTATCAACTCATCTCCTATAGTTCCTCCAACACAACGAGGAAGAGCGTTTGAAGTTCGACCACAATGTTTGGGAATTCTCCCTCACTTTCATGGTCTAGCAACAGAAGAACCGTATCTTGACATATCAGAGTTCGAAGCATCATGTAGCACCATTGGTGGCCAAGGCTTTTCACCGGATGAAGTTAAATTGGTTCTCTTCCAATTTACTCTTAAAGACAAAGCCAAACAATGGTTCCTATCTCTACCATCTACAAGTATTCACACATGGGTACAAATGCAACAATAATTCTTGGATGAATACTATACTTCTCAAAGGACAAGTGATGCAAGGCAAGCCATTCGAGGATTTACACAAAAATCAGGGGAACAATTCCATGAAGCTTTCCACCGGTTTAAGGAAATGCTAAGAATTTGTCCACACCATGGCATAACTAAGTGGGAGTTGATTTCAGCTTTTTATGACGGATTATGACCAGAGGATGCAAGAGATGTAAATTCCACAAGTGCAAGAACGCTTACCTTAAACCATGAGGATGATGATTGGGACATTCTCGAAAGGATGAGTGTAATCTCCAAGAAGTGCGCACAATCAAGCCGAAGGTCGAGGGGGTCAAGTGTGAAGATGGTGAATGATCATGTGGCTATGGATAGAATTGTGGTTCTGGAACGAGAAATTGCAAGCCTCAAAGTTGGGAAGAGTGGCGTGGCACACATATCTAGTGAATACGAAATATGTGACATGTGTATGACATAGGTCACACCTCGGTTACATGTTATTTGAATTTGGGGAAAAGTGAAGAAATAAATCAAGTTCAAGGCCAAGGAGAAAGGAAGACATATGACATGAACTCTAACACATATCACCCTGGTCTTAGAAATCACCCTAATCTCAGATATGGTAATAATACTAACCAATTGAATCCTCCTTTTCAGGTACAACCACAAGGAAATAATCAATACCAAGGCCGACAACAAAACTTTAATCAAGGCGGCTATCAAAGGAACAATTATAATCAAGGGAATTACCAACAAGGAGGTCCTTATCAACAAAGGAATCAACAAGGGGCCTCAACTAATAATGGTAATGATAGTGCAATTCTAACAGCAATTCAGGATTTAGCAAAAGATATGAAAGAATTCAAGCAATTCAAAGAAGTGCAAGAGAAGACTAATGAAGCTATTTCTAAACAATTAGGACAACTAACCGAACAGTTGTCTGGACGAGAAACTAAAAAGCTTCCAAGTGACACAACAAAGAATCCTCAACATCATGCTTCGAGTTCAAAGAGTTCTCATGTTGGCCAGGTAAGTATTTTGAGAAGTGGTAAGACTTATGACAACAAAGTTGTACCACCACCACCATCTAAAGAGGGAGTGGTGGTCGACCTTGGTGAGAATGGGGAAAGCGATAGTGATTTGGAACCTAAAACACCTAAAGCAACTAAAAAAATAACTTTTCATGAATCAAATAAGGAAAAAGAAAAACCGAATACAATTGTATCGCAAGAAGTAAGGATGGAGAATAATACCATTCCTTACCCCTCCGCATTAAAAGAACCCATCAAACCACCTTCTAAAAGATGAGGGCCTTAACAAGATGAGATCTGGGAAGTGTTTAAACAAGTAAAAATCAATCTTCCACTAATAGATGCAATCAAGCAAGTTCCAGCTTATGCCAAATACTTAAAAGATTTATGTACCCAGAAAAGGCAACAAAAATTACCAAAGCAACTTGATTTTACTGATAATGTTAATTCTGTGTTATCAGGAGTACTTCCACCAAAACTTCAAGATCCTGGAGCACCTTTAATTTCTATTCAAGTTGGGGATTTTAAAATTAATAAAGCACTCCTTGATCTTGGAGCAAGTGTGAGTATTTTACCCAGAAGTTTATATGACCAATATGAGTTTGGACCATTACAAAAAGCCGACACGACCGTGGTGTTAGCTGACTTATCACTTAAACTTCCACATGGAATAGTAACTGATGTGATAGTAAAGGTGGAAGATTTTTATTACCCAGTGGACTTTCTTGTGCTAGACTATGCAAGTCCTACAAATGATAAGCAACCCAATGTTATTTTGGGAAGACCATTCTTGAAAACTACCTAATGCTTAATCAATTGTATGACTGGCATAGTAGACATGACATTTGGTAATAGGAGATTAAGACTAAATGTATTTTCATCTATTCCAAAAACTATATTAAATGATGAATGTTTCATGATGGACATAATTAACGAGTGCCATACTCATGAAAATGAGGAAAGCACCACGAAGTTGTGTGTTTTATGTGACAGGGAAGAGGCACAGTTAGTGAGTGAATTAGAAGCACAAGAACAGGAATGGGAATTGAAGGCAATGCAAGAAGGCAAACCAACTTGGACACATCAATTTGAAAGCCTACCAGAGCACATCAATACTCATTTAAAACCATCATTAATTTCACCACCACAAGTGGAATTAAAGTAATTGCCTAAACATTTGAAATGTGCTTTTGTAGGTGATAACAAGACTTTACCAGTAATCATTGCATCCAACCTAACGAAGGATCAAGAAAAGGCTTTGATGGAAGTGCTAATTGCTTACAAAGCAGCCATTGGTTGGAGTATCGCTGATTTGAAGGGAATAAGTCCATCAATTGTAATGCACAAGATCATCACAGAAGAAGGAGCCAAACCATCACATGAAACACAAAGAAAGTTAAACCCTAAAATGAGAGAATTTGTTAAGAAAGAAGTGCTAAAGTGGCTTGATGCAGGAATTATTTACCCGATCTCAGATAGCACGTGGGTAAGTCCAACACAAACAGTTCCAAAGAAGGCTGGCATTCAAATTGTGAAGGATGAAAAAGGTAATGAGGTAGCCACTCGGCCGGTAACTGGGTGGCGTATTTGTATTGATTATAGAAAATTGAATGCAGCAACTTCTAAGGATCATTTCCCGCTACCATTTATTGATCAGATAATAGAAAAGCTCGCAGGTCAGAAATTTTACTGTTTTCTAGATGGGTATTCTGGTTATAACCAAATTGCCATTCATCCTGACGATCAACAAAAGACCACGTTCAATTGTCCATATGGGACCTTTGCGTTTAGGTGAATGCCATTTGGATTGTGTAACGCCCCAGCCACCTTTCAAAGGTGCATGATGAGTATCTTTTCAGATATGGTTGGGGAGTCGTTGGAAATCTTCATGGATGATTTTTCTATCCTTGGCACATCCTTTGAATCCTGTTTAGCTCAATTAACAAAAGTACTAAAAAGGTGTGTTGAAACAAACTTGGTTTTAAGCTGGGAAAAAAGTCACTTTATGGTCCAAGAAGGAATTGTATTAGGTCATGTGATTTCTAGTAGGGGAATTGAAGTAGATCATGCAAAAATTCAAGTGATCTCGACTTTACCTCCCCCTACTAGCATAAAAGGGGTACGCTCTTTCTTAGGGCATGCCGGGTTTTATCGAAGATTTATAAAGAATTTTAGTGTTATTACAAAACCCTTATGTAATCTCCTTCTAAAAGACGTTCCTTTTGTATTTGATAATGAATGTGTCCAAGCTTTTAAAGTGTTAAAACAAAAATTAATTGAGACCCTAATCTTACAATCACCAAATTGGTCTTTACCTTTTGAAATCATGTGTGATGCAAGTGATTATGCGATTGGGGCAGTTTTAGGACAATGGGTGGATAAGAAACTCGTGGCTATATATTATGCAAGTAAAACTCTTTCTGGTGCACAGTTAAACTATACAACTACAGAAAAAGAGTTACTTGCAGTGGTATATGCATTAGACAAATTTCGATCGTACATTTGGGGAAGTAAAGTTATTATTTATTCTGATCATAATGCAGTGCGATACTTGATGGAGAAGAAAGATGCTAAACCAAGATCAATTCGATGGATTCTGTTGTTACAGGAATTTAACTTGGAAATTCGTGATAAGAAAGGGAGTGACAATGTGATAGCCGATCATCTGTCACGCGTCGTGCATCAAACCAATGTTCAGAATGAAGAGATTAAAGAAACATTTCTAGATGAACAGTTATTATCGGTTTCAACCACTCCATGGTATGCTAATTTTGCTAATTATTTGGCTGCAGGTACACTTCCCGAGCATTGGACAAAGAAGAAAAAGCAACAATTCATAGCCCAAGCAAAGCATTATATATGGGATGAACCAGATTTATTTAAAGTGGGGGCGGATCAAATTATCAGAAGATGCATACCAGATGATGAGATCCAATCGGTTTTGGGACATCTACATGCATCTGCATGTGGCGGTCATTTAAGTGGCCATAAAACAGGGCATAAAGTATTATCATGTGGACTTTATTGGCCTACAATATTTAAAGATTCATTTGAGTTCTCAAAACAATGTTTAAACTGTCAAAAGATGGGTAGTGTCTCAAAACGAAATGAGATGCCCATGCAACCGATTCTTGTAGTTGACATTTTCGATGTTTGGGGAATCGACTTCATGGGACCTTTTCCTAACTCATTTGGTAATCTATACATTTTGGTGGCGGTTGATTATGTGTCCAAATGGGTCGAGGCCATCGCCACCAAAACAAATGATCATGCCGTAGTTTGCAAATTTGTTCAAGCAAATATATTTTCACAATTTGGAATCCCTCGTGTGATCATCAGTGATGGGGGGTCTCATTTCAAAAACTTTAAATTTGGCAAATTGCTTAAACGATATGGAGTTGACCATGGGATAGCCACACCATATCACCCTCAAACAAGTGGCCAAGTAGAAGTGTCTAATAGGCAAATTAAAGAAATTTTACAAAATACCATGCGAGCCGACCGTAAGAATTGGTCTATTAAGTTGGATGATGCTTTATGGGCGTATCACACGGCATATAAAACCCCTATTGGCACAACACCTTATCGGTTGGTCTATGGTAAAGGATGTCATTTACCTGTTGAATTAGCTCATCGAGCGTTGTGGGCTGTTAAGAATGTTAACATGGACTATGATGTTGCAGGTAAAGTAAGTAAACTTAACATATGTGAGTTGGAAGAACTGCTAGATGAAGCTTATGAATGTGCGTCCGCTTATAAGGAAAAAATGAAAGCAGTGCATGATGCGAAGTTGAGGAAAAAGACTCTCGAGGAAGGCCAAAAAGTGTGGTTATACAACTCTCGATTAAAGCTATTTCCGGGGAAACTCAAAAGCAAGTGGACAGGTCCATATCTCGTTACATGTGTCGGAAACTATGGGGACATTGAGATTGAGGATTTCGAGGATCATCTCCGCCAAGTAGTGAATGGTCATCGTTTAAAACCTTACTTGGAAGCTAATGATATCAATGGGCCATCGCACGTATCTGAAAGCTTTCTATTGAGCACTTTGCAGAATTTGTCTTCCACGTAATTTTCCAAGGTAACAAGTCCGGCTGAAGACGTTAAACTTAGCGCTAACGGGAGGCAACCCGCGAACTTTGTGGGTGTGTTCACTAGAAACCCTCACGAGACTATAACTCGTCCACTCGGGGCTACCGAGGAGTTTAAAGGCTTGTTGCATATGCTAAATGTAACCGTGATTCCTACGAAAGTGAGTTTAGGGTTTTTTAAAATATTTTTTATTAGTTTTTTTTATTATTTATTTTTTTAGAATTAATTATTTTTATATAATTCTAACTTAAATGTTACATTGAGGACAATGCAAGGTTTTAAGTTGGGGAAGGGGATCATCTATGTTTCGAAATTATAGTTTTTGGACTTAAATGAAAAAGTTGCAAAATTTTAAAAAATTCTATGTGTTAATCATGACGTGAGAAGTTTACTTCTACACGATTTTTATAAGATTTTGCAGGCTAGTGAGATGAGATTTTGAGGATTGTCACCAATCACAAGAATCTTGACACAACAAATCGATCAGGTGAACTCATTCCTTTTATGAATTCTTTAAAATTGATTAATTTTATTTTACATGTTAATTTTAGGTTACTTGTGTTAACAACCTTAAAAAAAATGATTAAAGTCCTTGAAAAAGATCTTTGCATATATGAAAAATGATAGGAAATTGATAGGTTGATGCTTATACATGAATTTTATCTCTAGGGGAGGATAACAAAGATAATTTGTGATATGTTGATAGGCTCGACCTAAATATAAGAACACCAATGTTGTGTGCGTTAACTTAAGAAATATATGTGTTTAGTATCCCATCCCGATATGCATGGTTTAAAAAACTGAGTCCCAGCAAAAACGGGTTGCGAGTGGTATGTATACCTAGTATTCCTTTCTCACACGCCATGTTTCTATTGTTTATGACACCTCCATCTAAATAAAAAGGATTAGTTGATTATATGCGTGAAAAGCAGAAAAAAAAAAGAAAGAAAAGAAGAAAGAAAAAAAGATAAAAAAAAGAAGAGATATATGAGAAAAAAAGGGAGAAAAGTCCCGCATATCACGTAGAAGGGAAATAAAAAAAAAAGTTAATAGTTATTGTGTCATAGCTATGGTATATGGTTGTTTTAAGTGTGGGTTAGTGAATCCTCAAGAAATCATGAGGTTGGGTAGGTTTTGCTAAGTATATTCGGGTGTGGGGTGATTAAACCATGATGGTAACTTTGTATATATTAATAAGCACAATACATTTGGTTGGGATTTAAAGGGTTTGAGTTTAAAGTGGATCAATATATTAGCAATCACAATTACTTTGTTAGTACAATCCTATGTGAAAAAAGTTATGTAAGATTAGCTTATCAATAATGATTTCATTGCATATCTTTTTCGGGACGAAAAAGGGTTAAGTTGGGGAATGTGATGTGTTGGTGTTAGGAATGAGTTTAAGATGTTTAAAACATCGTTTTTAACCTAACTTTGATATCCAATATAATCACTTTATTACGTGTTTGAAATATAGGCTAAACGAAGCTTAACGAGCATTAATTGTGAAGGTTACAAAGGATAGCAAGACTATGGCTTGAAAGGTGCTGAAAACGAAAAAAAGTTGTGAAAAAATCAGGGAGGCCGTAAGCTACGGCCCTGTGCTGAGTTCGTCTGTGAAGCCCGTAAGACAGGGGGTTTGGCCGTCTGGTTGAAGGAAGGCCGTAACCTACGGCCTATAGGCCGTAAGTTACGGTCTAACACGAAATTTTGGGGATTGTTTTAAATTTCAAAACCTATTTAATCCCTAATATTAGGGTTTCGAAGGGAGACTTTCCCAGAGCCAAAAGTACGAATTTTTGGACGAAATTCATCCCTTAGAACCACCTTTAATCATACCAAATCACCTCCAATCATCAACACAACAAGATTGAAGATCTAATGAAGATGATGCGGGGCTAGGCTTTTCGTGATTACTTTCGGAAGTACAATTCTTGTTAAGTGAAACAATTGGTATGCTTTGATTAGGTTTTTGTTTTGAACATGGAGTTATTGAATGAAACATTATGTTTTGGTTGATTTAAACGATTTGCTTATAAATAAAGTTGTTTGCTTGATTATCAGTTTTCCGTTTTCTTGCATCGTGAGCTCATTAAGAAAAGTAGGCAACGTGATATAAGTGAATTGGTAACATTGTGAATGAACGAGTCTTAAAAGATTGTTCCTTTGTTATCACTTTAATCAAAAGCTAAGATCTTAAAGTATTGTTCTTCAAAACCCTAATTTCAAATTACCAAGTGTTGATCTTGCAGAATTGGAACCCGGAAGTGATTGTTTCTTAATATTTGATTAAAATTAGTTTTAAAGTTTATTGCTTTTTACAATAGTATTCTACAAATCATTCCAAGTTTTAATTTTTAATTACAAAGTTTGTGTCTTTTAGTTAATAAAGTCATATTGATTAAACACTTTTCACATATTCCCTGTGGAGACGACCTTACTTACCCTTACACAATAAAGGTAGCTAAGACCGATATATTAACTTGTTTTTGATCGAGTCTCGACAACCAGATCAGCCTAGCCAATGTACTCAATTAATTTTTTATTCAGACCCATACTCATCACAACCCATTGGAAACACTAACCTCAGATTAATAAACCAACATGCAAGATCAAAAGGCATCCAAGACAACATGGAACCAAGAGCAAATCGCATTGAAAAAACAACTAAACCAACTTTTAATCAACATCCTTTATTCATATATAGGATAATAACCCAAAATCACTACCGAGAAACACCAACATTCAAAAACCCTTAAAGGGTATCGTAGGTAGATGGAGAAAGAAAAAAAGAGGTGGTCGGACCACCACTATCAAGACCACCACCATCAAAAGCCCCACCATCAAGAGCACCACCATCAAGAGCACCACCATCAAGACCCCCACCATCAAAACCCCACCGTCAAGACCACCGCAATGAAGACCAACGATGACCAAGAAACGGTTGTTGCATGTTGTATACCGGGAAAGAAGGATCTTACCAGAGTGCAAAACCGTCGCTGCCACGGCTAAGCTTTTAGGGTCTGGCCGGTAGTGGTGGCGAGCATCGACGACGGCTGTGGTGAGCACCGATGGCGGCTGTGGCAGGGGTGATGGTTGATAGTTGCGGTGCGACGGTTGTGATGCAGTGATGGCGGAACAACAGTCACGAGGTCACTACAGTGATGGGTGATGGAGGCAACGGTGTGACGCGATGCAACCAACAGCGACATGACAATTGTAGGGTTACCATGTGACGGTGACGACATGGACGTACGACGGTGGTGGCGTTACGATGGTGGCGCTCTTACCATAGAGAACCTTTCTCTAAAACCTCACCCCCCATTTTTCCCTTTAAACTCATATTTGAGGGGCAAAATGCCAAATCAATAAACTTTTGTGATCAAACCACAAACACAAATAAACCAACTGCTGATCACACAACGTTTTTAATATATAAGATAATTTATACTCTGATAAAATTTGAGAAATAAAATACAACTATATATGTGCAGTTGTGTATATTTACTTTTAGTCATGGTTTTGAAAACCGTACTGGACCGGCCGATCCAACCAGTTGGACCGGGATTCGGACTCCAATCTGGTCCGATTCGGTGCTTAAAACCGTTTTAACGTCGAACCGGCGGTCGGACCGGTTGAACTGGCGGTCGGACCGGGAACCGGACCGGATGAACCAGTGGTCATACCGGGGTCGGACTGGTTGAACCAGTTTTTTTATATAATTTTTTATTTTTTCTGTCATTTTTACATATATTTATAAAAAATAATTACAATTTTATCCGTTTCTTATATCCGGTCCAACCGGTTGAACCGGTCCAACCAGCGAACCAGTAAGGCGTCCGGTTCACTGTCCGGTCCGGTTTTAAAAACATTCAGTGTCCGGTCCGGTTTTAAAGCGAATTAGAGTGACAAACAAAATATAATGAAAAGCATAGGCGATTATTACGGAACTACTTTTCTTCTGATTAAACAAGTTTGAGGTAACCTCTATTAATAAGAGACTTTTCATAAATTATTATTGTACGAAGTATTTTACATATGCTCCTCCAATGTATATTCTGCATCGAATTTTAAAATATCATGTATATATTATTAGAATAATTAAAATATTATATTTATCATTTTATATTATTCTATCAAAAACAATGTATAATATGACTATTTCACTATTATTTTTTCTTACAACATTAAAAATTTATATTCTTATACATTAGTTTCTGAAACTTATTCCAATCATTTTTTAAAAATGAATTAAAATTCAATTTCATCGGTTATATGATACAATAATAATCTCAGCGCCCAACCAAACAGCCAACCAACCGATTTTCTTTCACATATGGTTACCACTTCTTCCTTTGTTTGTCCCACTCACGTAGAGGTGTACAAACCGGTTTTTTTACCCAAACCGGTTCGGGTTCAAACCCAAACTGGTGAGTGACTCACGTCTCGTTTTCAGCATTGAACCGAATTACACATTTGAGTTGAGGTCCTTCCCTCGTCTCTGTCGTGTCTCCCTTCAATCACAAATCTTTGTCTGACGTCCACCTCTTCATCTTCGTAGCAGAGGGGTAGGTAGAGAGTGATTCGAGAGCGCAGAGTATAATTGGGGGGCTAGGGTTTACTAGTACTAGCACTTCTATTGATGGGGATGGTGATGCTTGGTGTATTTTGTTGGAGATGGTACGGTAGATTTTCTTGGAATCTTGCTAGTGTAGTGATTTCCGTATAAGGGATTGGGGTGGGGTTGACCCTTAGAGCGTTCACATCCCGCTTTTTAAAATATTGTTAGTGAAATCTTTATATTATATTAAATGATTTTAAACGATTTTGAGTAAAGAAAGAGAAAATATTATTATTAATATGTAAATTTAACTATTTACTGTTCACACCTTATAAATTTTTTTAATATTTTTGAAATGGCTGCGAGTAGAGAATAAACAAAAAGTAATGATAAAAATATAAAAATATTTTATTTAATTAAAAAGAGAGAAAAAAAGATATTTTTTTATGTAATTATAAAGATGATAATAGAGAATAAGATGTAAATGCTCTTAAAAATGCCTTTCGGGGGTATATGGGTGAATTGCTATTATTTATTTTAATTGTTTTCATGAAGTAAAATTTTATGAAAAAATAAAAATAAAAAATACATTGGTTGATTTTGGTCCATTTTTTTAAACCCTCGATGAATCAAAATTCACAAACCCATCTAATAATGTTGTAAAACAAACATGCAGATTAATACAAAAATTATAACGAACCTATTGGGGTCGTCAATCAAATCCAAAAATAAAAAAGAAAAAATTGCATTCAAAAAATTAATACAACAATTTAACAAACCTTCAAAGAGTAATGAGTAGTAGTCGAGTTTATTAACTCATTTTTAATAAGTTTACATTAGTTATTTTTTATAGCTTATAGGTTTATATTAGTAACACTTTCAAATTATAATCTTTTTAGGTGTCATTGGTTGGAATGAGTTCGGTACCGGTACCGAACCGAAAGTATCGATCCCAAAAACCCTCAAAATTGGGTACCGAAAATGCTTAGTATGGTAAGGTAAGATACTAGTACGGTACGGTATTTGAAGGTAAAAATCGGTAAAATACTAGTATCGTACAGACCCAAAAATACCGATTCCGAAAACACCAAAAAATGGATACCGAATTGGATCAAAAAATAATTCAGTACGATAAATTAGATACCGATTCGATTTTGGTATTTGATGCCATATACTCATCCCTAGTTATTGGTATATAAAAAATTTCATGGGTTTTGTTTGGGATTTACAATAAATGTATAACTATAAAAATTCATAGATGAAAGGTCGTTGGTATGCCACTGCCGTTGTTGCATAGTCCGAGTAAATTAGTTTTATTATGTTTTAACATAAACTTTTAATGAATAATTACTTCAAGGATTATCAACGTTTTATTTGTGCAAACAATAAAAAAGTAAGTGTAGTAAATCAAACTCAATGATCAAAACCATAATATAAACAAACCAAACTACATAAACTATAAACTATAAGTGCAACTCTTTCCAAACTAAACCATAAAACACTAACATAACAACAAAAACAGAAAATAAATCGAAAACCAAAACGACACAAAAATCACACCATAATTCATCTTAATATCAAACTCTCGTTTTTCTTCCACTCTTTTCTCCCACTCCATCCTCTCTCTCTTCATCTCCTTAAACTCCCTACAAACCCTCCATCTCTCCTCATCATCCATCACTTTCCTCCTAACCTCATTCTCTTCCAAAATTGCCCCTGCCAAAATTACCAAAAACTCCCTCCCACTCAAACACCTACAATTCAAATCCTGAAGTTTCATTATCACCTCCTTAACGTACAACCCCACCCCTCCTTCACCTACCCCTAACACCAACTGTATCTTACATTGCACCATTTCATCCGGGTCGGATCCGGGTACAACCGTTACGAACCCGATAACCGTTTCGTTACCCGTCCAATCCTGCCGGACCGTAACCGGTTTAATGCTTGATAAATTGCCCGCCCGTTTCCGGGTCGGGTCGATTACGATCCAGCTTAACGTAACGGATTCCTTTAGATGTGATAATGTTGGCTCGTCGGCTCCGGCGATCTCATCGACCTCCAAGTCGATGAATCGGGTCGGGTCGTTTTGCAACTGGATCCGCATTGCGGATGATAAGAAATCTGTGGTGGGGTCTGTGAAATGGGTTGTGGAATAGATGCATTGGTTTTGGTAGCGTATGTCGACGGCGGAGATGAACTCCGGCGGCCGTGGGTGGGACGAGGTGGGGGGATGGCAGGGGGGGCAGTCTGGTGGTTTGGTGGCGGTGGTGGTGGGGCGACGGCGGGGGCGGTGGTTGAGGGCGGCGGAGAGGGTGGGGAAGGAGTCTTTGAAGAAGGAGCGGTGGGCGGAGGGGAAGGCGGAGATGAGGTCGTGGAGGCGTGGGTGGGTGGTGGAGGGCCAGGTGGAGTTGCAGATGTGGGACCAGAGGGAGTGGTCGGAGCAGAGGGATTGGAGGTGGGAGGAGACGGTGGCGGTGGCGGAGAGCGATGGGCCGTCGAGTCGGGGTAGGATGTGGGTTTGAATGATGTCTGGTGGGAGATCGGTGAGACTGGTGGCAGAGGTGGTGGTGGTGGTGGTGGTGGTGGTGGTGGTGGTGGTGATGGTGGACATAGTGATGCGATGAGTTGTTGGATGAGTGAATTGCTCGCTGATTTTTGGGAAGGTGAGGGGATGTTATTATTGGCAAGGGGGGTGTTTAATGTTTATTATTCTATTGAGGTGGCATACGCAATCTCTTCTAGAAGACCAAAAGTTCTTGAAATATAATAATGTTCTAGTAAGCTATTAATTTTGTTTCAGCATGGGTTGGAATTATATCTTATACGACTAAACTATTATAAATATACCATTCACAGTAAATTATTTATATTTATTTGAGTATGTTTTTTATATTTTAATAAATGTTTGTAAATAGTTGTGAGTGGAGTAGAGAAAAAAGTTGTTGTTCATTTGTATATTTGAAGAATCACTGTTCAAATTTTATAAATTTTTAAATATTTTTGAAAGTGTTTGTTAGTATAAGAGAGATAAAATACAATGATAAAAGTATAAAAAAATATTATTTAATTAAAAAAAAAACAAAATTAGTGATTTTTATTGTAATTACAAGGATAAAAATTCTGAACCTAATGTGAATACTCTAAGATAGTAGCACTGTAGCATTGGTTTATTTTTTGTTTTAACACTACCTACCATTTTCTTCATGTCAAATGCCAAAAGTCTTCTCGTTTTCCTCTGAGTTATGTGACGTAAGTTTCCGTGCTTAGTTGTGTGAATTTAGTTGTTATTTTATTAGCTTGTTGAAAACTAAAAGCGTAGCAAAAAATGTTACCGATAATGATAATATCGAAAACTATTTTTTTTTTCTCATAATCGATCCAGTTCGTTACGATACTGTAATGATTACTGTACTTGAACCTACAACATCAAAAAAATAAAAAATTCAATTTAAATACAAATCTGATTTTCAAAACATTTACGTTGACATTCAATTTAGTTCGTTACGATACTTAGGGATGGCAATCAAATCTGAACCCGACGAGAATACCCGAAACCCGAGAAATTTGGGACGGGTATGACATCGGGTAACCGGGCATGGGATTGGTTTTTATTTTTTTCGCGGGTATGGGATGGGTATGGGATTGCATTGTATACCCATTTACCCGACCCGATTACCCGATTAAGCATGCCCGTTTACCCGATTATATACCCGGAGTTATTTTATTTGTTAATTTATTATATTTAATATTATATCATATATAATTATATCTTTTTATATTTTTTACTTATTATTTTTTTATTTAATAATTATATGTTAATATAAGTTATAAAACTTCATATCATTTGATCATATGATATCTTACAAATTTATAATAAAAATCTAAAAATTTGATAGTAGTTGTAGTGAAGCATAAACAAAAAATATTAAGGATAAACGAAAAATATTATTTAATACGTATATGCAAGTATAACTTCGTATGATGTATAGATACCCGATGGGTATACCCAACGGTAATTTTTATAACATTAACGGGTATAACCGATTACCCGCGGGTATACCCGATACCCGACGGGTAAATACCCGATTCATACCCGACGGGTTTTGGGCCGAATATGGGACACACTTTTCTAATCGGGTATGGGGTTGGGATTACTCATACCCGTCCCAAACCCGCCCCATTGTCATCCCTAAGTCGATACTGTAATGATTACTGTACTGTTGTCCGATTGAGGTCTAATGTTGTCACTTTTTGTTTTATTGAGGTCTGCTACTGTCATGTTCAGATACCTAAATCAAATAAAAAATGTCAACAACAAACCTTAATCCTACAACAGACCTCAATCAAATAACCGTACACATTCGAACAAAACGTGAAGATTAATTGAAATCTCACGGCAAACCTCAATCAAAAAACATGGGTCAGAGTTAATCGAAGCGGCTGGTCTCACTAGTCGTTTCATGTGTTTTTTAATTTTAAATTTATATTAATTGATTAATTTGTTTTAATTGGATAATTAGGGTGCTCAAAAATACTAAAATACCCTCATATTTAACAGAGTTTTAACGGTGTTAGTGGAGTGGATGTAAATGGCAACATTTGGTAAACTACAGTGACTAAAATGGCAAAAAAAAAAGTTTTTGGACTGAAATGGCAAATTCAACAAAATGTAAGTGACGAAAATAACATTTTACTCTATATTTTATAAGACTAAACTATCTATATATAATATTAAAAGATTAACTTGATAGTACACTTGACATATTTTTTGTCCTCTTAAGTTTTTTTTTTCGCATCTCTCTGCTATTAAATAATTACGTAAATTAAAAAAGATTAAATAAGAAAATTTTTTTAAGAGAAGTAAATTTTTATAACATAAGAAATTTTTTTAAAACATTAAAGTTTTTAAAAAATGTGAAATCTTTTAAAATTTATATTTTTTATAATAAAAATTTTTATGAACTAAAAATAAATAAATTTTGAAGCTATATAAGGAAATTATAAACATTATTTTTTTTTAAAACTGTTTACTTTGAAACAAATTGTTTTTTTTTTGAAAAAATAAAAATAGTTTAAAAACAAAAATTTAAACAGTTGATATCATTATTTTTTATTACTTATAGCCCTCACTCATATAGTAATGCGTAATTTTAATCATATCTTATTTTAAAATATTATTTAATAATTAATAAATTTTTTATTTTATTTAATATTTTATTTTTTTAACACGTGTAATACATAGGTTTACTAAAGCTAGTTACAAATATAAGACTAAACTATTATATAAGAGCATTCATAGTAGATTACTTATATTTATGTAAGTGTTTTTATTATATTTTAAAAAATATTTGTAAATGATTGTGAGTGAAACAGAGAAAAAAGTTATCGTTCATTTGTATATTTAGGGAATCACTGTTCAAACTTTATAAATTTTTTAATAATTTTACAAGTGGTTGTGATTAGAGGAGAAAGGAAATATAATGATAAAAATATAAAAAAATATTATTTAATTGAAAAAAAAAATAAAAATGATGATTTCTAATATAATTGTAAAGATAAATATTGTAAACCTGATGTGAATGCTCTAAGATAGTAGCATTGGTTTATTTTCTGTTTTAACACTACCTACCATTTTCCTCACATCAAACGGCAAAAGTCTTCACATTTTCCTCTAAGTTATGTGACGTGAGTTTCCAAACTTAGTTGTGTGAATTTAGTTGTTATTGTCTTAGCTTGTTGAAAACTAAAAGCGCAGCCAAAAATGGTACTGATAATGATAATATCGAAAACTATTTTTTTCCTCATAATCGATTCGGTTCGTTACTGTACTGTAATGATTAATGTGCTCGAGCCTACAATATTATAAAAACATTCAATTTGAATACAAACTAGTATTAAGCCCCCCGCGTTACGGCGGGAGGTGTAAAACCGTGCCAGGTAACACTAATGCCACACCACAGTCATTTACCACCAACACCAGAAAACCATAAAAATAGAAAAAATAAATAGAATGAAAATTAGACGAAAAAACATTGAACAACATATGCACGTTGCGACGTATTAACTCGTAAAGTTTGTAAACTATGAAAAGTATAGGGATCAAAGTTGAAAGTAAAAAATTATTAAATCTAAATTGTAAAAGATGTAAAAGTATTGGGTTAGAATAAAAAAGTTAAAGATTAAATAAAAAAAGAAAACAAAGTGGGTACAACCCATAAAACATATAGTACAAATTACAATGCATAGAAAACTTGATAATCTATAATAATAATCTTTTATAATGTATAACACATGACATTCCCAAAATCAATCTTCCATTTATTTTCCCGTCTAAACTATTTATTTTATTTTTTAAAAGTTAAGTAACTAATTTCCAAATATTTCTCTTTCTCTCTCTCTATTATAAAATTCAAGTCCTTTAATTAATAAATTTTAAAAGATTTTTTCATTAAATAAAAACTAATTATTTTGATTAAAAAATATATTTTTTTAAAAATAAAATTTTCTAAAACTATGATTTTCTAAAACAATGAAGCTTTTTTAAATTATGAAATATTTAAATTCAATCTTTTTACAAAATAAATGTTTTATAAAAGAATATTTATTTAAAACAAACCCGGAGTTTTTAAACAATAAAATACTGATAAAATAATAAAAAAATTTCAAAGCAATTTTTTAAAATAAAAGTTTTAAAAATAAAAAAAAATCAAAATACTTAACCATACGTAAATTTAATCATATATTATATTAAAATAACGTTTTACAATTCTTACTTATCATCAATAAATATTTAATATTTTTGTTATTCAAACCGTGTAATACACAGGAATATAACCTAGTTATTATATATAGAAATTGTACCCACACTTTACTACGAGAATCTACTATAGCATTCGATAATATTCACTCAAAAAATAAATTGTTTCAAGCCCTTTAAAAACCTACCTAAAAAAATATAGTGTTAAAAGAAAACTTACAGAAACGATAGTAATTCATACGAAAAAATAGTA
Organism: Flaveria robusta; assembly: GCA_025506415.1. NCBI lineage: Eukaryota > Viridiplantae > Streptophyta > Magnoliopsida > Asterales > Asteraceae > Flaveria > Flaveria robusta. The sequence goes on along the minus strand of CM046459.1, from coordinate 8,271,707 downwards.
TACATATCAAAGGCTTATACTTAATATATAATTTTTTTTTCATAATGTTTTGTATAAACCATGACTAATATATGAAAGAAAATACAAAACTTATGTATTTAATGAAAACTAAAATAAAAAATAAATATATAAAATAATAGTAAAATTACTAAATCCAATTGAGGCATACTCTTTAAACCTTTCAGATAGTACTTTCCTTTTACATTTTTAAACCCAAAATTACTCTTCCCATCTCTCTTCCCATCTCTCTCTTTTGTTCTCTCTATCTCTAAAAGTTTAATCCCCACCGGTCCATCATCGCTCACCGACACAGCCTTACACTCTTCTTCTTCTTTTCATATCTATAGCAGGCTATCACCATTATTGCTCACCACGACAATCGAAGGTTTTGTTGTGGCTATAACCACTTTCTAAAAAAGAGAAAGTTGGCGGCATCCAGTGATGGGCTGGTTTTAAAGGTAGTAAGAAGGTGTAGTAGCGATAATAATGGCTTACATGTTTAGGTCGGAGACGGAGATTGCATGCCTCGTTTCTAGCGGATCGTAGGAATTTAGCCACCGCCACCGTCCACCGCCGCCGCCCCTACACTCTTCGTCTTCTTGTCATCTCTCTAGCCGCTTGCCTATATGATAGTGGCCGCCAGTGATGGTGAATACAAATATGATTTTCAAAAACATTTATATCGGAACGTCGACAAATTAAATTAAAAGAAACTATGTTTTTCCTGTTAAAAAAAATTAACATGTGAAAATTATTTAAAAAAATGAAATTATTATAAAATGGAATAGGTTTAAAGTGTGAATTATTTATAGTTTATAGGGTGAAATAACGAAAATTAAAGAAAAGGTATAAAATTAGTAAACTTATTAAACTTTTGTGAACAAAAAAAAACTTTAATGGCAATACTAGAAAGGATCATAACTTCACTATACCTATTATTCAAATTTAAAATATATAAATTTCCATTCCCATAAGTAATCATAAAAAATACAGAATATGAACCAACAATTGCTTGTTTAGTAAAATACATCATGAAACAAGAGTTATTAGATTTTAATAATTTAAACTGTTATTTATTTGCCGAGAATAATTCTAAATCAAGAAATGTTTATATACACTTTCAACTTTGATTTTATTTTCTTACAACGATCATTTACTAACTAAGAGTTAACCCCGTTAGTTTTTTGATTACGTTGATTGCTTATGTGGCCAAAACACTAAGAATAAAGTTGAAACTACCATTAGGTCCGTTAATCTAGAAATACTGCACCCTAAATCCCGTTAATCTCCACCTTCTAATATGAACCATTTGACTCGTTGGATGTAGATTTTAGGTGATGATAGAGCCTATACATAAAAAAAACAGACCTAATGAAGGCTAGGTGGTGGTAGAGTTGAAAAGTGCCTCAAAGTTGGCCTCATTTCATCAAAAATACTAACGGTAGTTAACTTTCGGTTAGTAAAGAATCGTTAAAGAAAAATAAGATCAAAGTTGGGATTGTGTGTAAACATTTACTGAGCTGGGATTAATTCCGACCACTAGATAAAAGTTATGATTATTAAAATCCAATAACACATGAAACAACAACATGCATACTATAGGTAATAGTATGATTTTCATTATTTATTTTAGACATATTTATGGTTTCATTTTCACTTCTAGTGATGAATTTAGTATCTTTATTGAGAAAATATAATAAAGTAATAATAAAGTTTTAAAATTATTTAAATTAGGTAACTTATACATATTTTATTCAAACTAGATTAGTAAATTATTGAATTGAGCTATCACTGGAATTTTTTATGTCAAGAAAGAAACGGATGAGAAGATGTGTGGATCGGAATTACCAATATATGTATTTACTAGCTTTATTAAACCCGTGTATTTACACGGGTTTAATAAAAAATATTAAATAGAATAAAAATTTATTAATTATAAATTAATATTTTAAAATAAGATATGATTGAAATGTTTCTTATAATAAATGAAATAATTTTTTTATTTCAAAACAAAAGTTTTAAAAAATATCATACTTAAAACTTTTTTCTTATAATTCTCAATAATTATTTTTTGTATATAACATTTTACTTTTTAAAACACCAAATATAATATATTCTGTATTTTTTAAAAATTTTGATGTTCTAAAAGTTTTATAATTTTATGAATAATTATTTCCTTAGAAATAACATTAGTAAAAATATCTTTTACTTAATTTATTAAAAACTATTTTAATCTAGAAAAAATAAATAATATTATTAGTAATTAATGTGATTATTAAATATAAGTGAGAAGCGGGAAAAAATTATTGAGGAGAAATATGATGTTGACATATGTCCCTGCTAGATAACTTTTTATTAGAGCAGAAAAATATTAAAAAAACATATTAATTATATTAAAAAGTAAAAATACATAAATTATTGTCATCACTTCACATCAACATTAAAAAAGAAAAAAAATATTTTTTATTCGAAACAAAAAAGAAAAACATGCTAAAAACATCTTAAAACCTTTAATTTAAATAAAATATTAAAACTGAATGACAAAATTAAACACTTTTTAACATTAGCGACCTAATTGAAACAATTTTAAATTTTATTAGTGTTATATAAAGTTATCTTCTTTTGGTTAGTTTAGTGTTTTTTTTAATCTTACCATTATATTCTTGACTGAAAATAACAAGAAATAATTAAAATTGCTTTGGATGGAAAAGTGGTGTACCCCACCGGCCCACCGTCTCACCAATACGAAAGTGGTGTGAGCACAAGATAGGTGATATCTAGTTGTAAAAGATTACTGTTAAAAAAGTTAGAAGTTTTATTTAAGCCAAACACTTTTTCGTCTTTCTTCTTGGTGGCCTATCAATGTTCGCGTTAGCATCGTATGGTACCATTTCTTCTCCAACAATGATGGAACACCAACACCCCATCATTCCACCAATTACCAATAATGACGACGCCGTTCAATTATGTATAAAACCATCATTGGGAACCACCGACATCATTATATTCATCAAACAACTACAAATCCAAATCGAAGAAATTCATCTTACCATCTTCATCTTAAGTAAATCCAGAAAATGTGATGAAAGGAGTAATGTTTCACCTGTTTAATTTATTTGACTATTGTTACTTGCTACTGCTAGAGGAGTAGAAGGGGTTTTGACCCGGGTAAACAACACAAAACTGGGTCAACTTGGGCTTTTTTTGTTAATCTTGTTAATGTTTGCGCAAACCACATGTGTAAATGGGCTCCAATGGGCTATTAGGCTTTTTTGCTGTGTTTGTTCTTTGAAGTTGAATAATATAACTAGTTTTTTAACTCGCTTCGCGTTACGGCGATATTGTGCACAGCGTGATAAAATATTGATTACAATCGAATAGACCTGTTATTAAACTAAATTTAAGGCAAACATAGACTAACTCGATTTTATATTGTTTAATGAAGAGGTATTACATTTTACGCAACTCTTTTCTAAACAAAATATATGTCGAAATATATACCACATCAAAACGTATAAAAAGCACATGTACTGACGTCTTATGCGATGTGATAAAGTATAATGTACAATTACAGTGACTCATTTCGAACTAATTTACGTTGACACGTAAAGTAACTTGGATTTTTACAGTCGAATAAAAACGTATTACATCTGATACGATATTTTCAAAACAAAGCTTACGTCAAAATGTAGTACGACTAAAAGCATGCATAAAAATAAGTATCGAAATGTTTTATGTTTGACTAGACTCAGCTTTTAACAAAATTTACGTCAAAACATCGACCATCTTAATGCGTATATAAAAATAGCACGGAAATGTTTTATTTTTGATCTGACTTGTTTCAAAACAAAAATACATCAAAGCGAGACATGGTCGAATTTTTATGGACGCGTACATAAAAATACGAACATAAGAAATTAGTTATTTTAAGTAAAATTGTACTGATGTAAATCTAGAATTTTAAAAACTTAAAAGGATAAAAATAACATTTGATAAAGTTTTTAAAAACTATTAAGGGGTTAAATTGTAAATACTGAAAGTTGAGGGGGAGAAATGGCCGGTGGCAAATGCCACCGACCTTTCTCTTTTAAGTATTAGTATAATAATTAGCCATGTATGTAAAGATCAACGTTAGTTTAATTAACTCAAGCCAATAGATTATAGATTGTTGTTGCGCATGGGGAATATTTCTACCGGACTAATCTAAGTTTCTGTTTATTTCTGAAAAATGTATAAATTTAAAAAATGTGTTGTACGTTTCTAGGATTAGAAAGAACTTGGTGTCTAGTATCGTATTATATCATCATGGATACAAGCATGTGCTTGAATAAGTATATTTTATCTAAACATTGTACTTTTGTTAGGTTGGGCTATCTAAATGGAATGTATAGATTAAATATCTATACTTCTTTTGTAATGATTATGCGTGCATGACTTCCGGTAATAGTTTAAAGGAATCAAATTAGCTGTGAAAGATTATTAGCAACTACCATATCAAATTTAATACAATAAGATAATAATAACATATCTAAGTTTATAAAATAAAAAAGCCTTGGCCATGATGATTGTATTCCGGTAGGAAGCCACTGCAATAACCTAAAAAATTAGCTCCCAACGTGCCTCATTATAACACTAATCTGGAAGTAAAAATTTATTCATACTTATACAATTTTAAATGAAACAAACTTTCTATTTTTGCTCATGGACAACCTTGCACAATGTTGATTCTACTCCATCCAGATCTCCAACTACATCACGGCCCAGCCATGCCACATTGAAGAGTCGCGGCCGGATCTGTAGCCATGGTTGCCTTAGCCGCGACTTTGGCTATGTAGAGATCTGATCTCATGTCGTAGAGGGGTTTTTGGTGTTGCTTTCGATCTGGATTTCATAATATTTAAGTTATATATTATTTCATTGTTTTTGTAATTATTCAAGTAATTTGTAATTTAGTGCACAGGGTTGATGATTTTACTGATCATGGGATGTTATTATTTTTATATTTATGTATTCTTTTATTTTAATTGTTCGTATCAAGTTATTCGTTACGAGACTTGATTGAGAAAATAAAATATTGTCACGTAGTTGACACGTAGACTTATTTTTTTCTCACCTAAAAATGCTTAAAAAGGGTGTAATGGGAGGGATTTGATTGGTGGCTTAGTTGGTGATTAAATAATTACCATTTAATTATTTTTATTTTTAATTTAGTTCGTTTATAAAACAAACTAGTAGGATTCATCCCCGCGCTTCGCGGCGGGTTTAAATAAATTCTAGATAACCACTGAATAAAATTGTAGATTAGAAGGCCTGAAAATGGTTCGTTTTGACCCTAAACACCCTCTTACCACGTCAAAATAACAAACTCAAAATCCATTAGTTTATCGTCATCCCCTTTCACCTGTCAATATTCCAGTGGCAAAAAAAAATACTAACATCATGCTGTTAAAATTAGTTCCATAAGCAACAGCATGAATTAGTTCCATAAATTGTTAGAAAACAACAGGAAGCAAGATTTAGATGGAAACCGACTGACCATCATAACCAAGAACACCAAAAATATGTCATCGTTCACACCCGATATGAAAGCAATGGTTTCCCCATAATGCTCAACAACAAAAGCATATCCAGGTCATCGATTAGATATGACATCGAACATCAGTGGTCATCAAACACCCAAAACAAAAAACAAATTCAGATCCAGATGAAAACATGAGAGCAGCAGTTACTTATGTAGCAATAGGATAGGAGCGGCACTATTCGGCCTACCCAAAATGGGGCCAATCAATCCTCAAGACCAACAGGCAATGGTTCTGCATACTTGAAGACAACTATTACACCCCAAACTACATGTAACCTATGGCTTTAACAACAAACACGTAGAATATTAGGTCACTTAAGTCAAATACTATTTATTCTATTTCTAGTAATAGAAATCTAGCTACACCAAAGAGTTTGCATTTGAAAGTACATGAGGGCATGACAAGTAAAGTAAGCAACTATCCAATCAACCATTGTTTTTACCTTTTATCAACTACCAAAATTCAATTGACAAACTTGCCTAAGCAAGTAGAATCAAGATTTGGGTTCAATCGATTATACAATGTGAAACAACCAAAGTCGTGTGAGTCGGTTTGCTCTTTTTTGTTTCCTTGTTTTGCTAGTTAAGAAAACAATTATGACTTATTTGATAGAGAACAATGAGGATAAGATAACTGTCACATAAGTTTTGTAAAAGCAGGAGTACTAAAACTAAGATGATTAGTGCTCTAAAGTTAGAACAATTCTAAGGACGTACATTCAAATAATCACATTTTGCATACAAAAAATGAAACAAATTATAATAACCTATGCAGTCCCATACAAATCATAGCAGCAAAAAAAAGGTTTGAGTTATTAAAGTTTATACTTTCTCCTTTCCGAGATCTATAACAAACTCACGTTCCACCTGTGACACTTAGAAAAGGCTAATACGATTCATAAAGTCTTGCCAAACCTCGCTTGATTTTGACAAACCCTTTCTAGTCTGCTCTCCAAGTCTCCAACTGCCTTATCATTTATTTTTAGTATTAGTTGCAAGCAATTTCCATTGAAGGCTTAGATTTCAGTATCTCCAAGTCAGACTCAACATGCACATCCAAACCACCCCTAGATTGAAGGCTTAATATTCATGGGGATTAATATGGCAAACCATCCTATATATATCCCTTTCTCAAAATTCAACAACTTTAAGGTAGTAATTCTATGACAACCACACCCAGCAATATAATCAAAAGTAAATCAACCATCACTTTCCCTTAAACTATAAAAAATGAAGCAATTAAATAAGAGCCGGACTAATCCTCACCTACAATTGGACGGGACCTGCAATCGTCAATTCTTCCTGTCAATGAAGAAAAGGAGATCAATAAGTAAAACAAAAAACATCAAAAAGAAACCATACAACAATCCTTGTAACCTAAACTCTAACGCCAAAATAACAATAGAACCGGACACGGTACATGCAATGGCCGATTAACCAGCAATACAAATGGAACAAAAGAAACCAGAACAAATGGTACTAAACCTCAAGAGTAACCAAATGCAAGACCCAAAAGCCATACCTAAACCGATGTCACCTGATTAAACCCTAATTTTCAAAATTTAGGAATCAAAATGAGGCATTACTCGAACTACCGTCTCCATCAAAGATCAAATTGGTGTATGACACACCTAACCCACTACCGCCGGCAAGGTTGGGGATCAAAGATGACAGAAACACAAAAGATCAAAGAGACACGGGAGTGGCCTTGCCGGAAACAGGAGGCGGAGGCTAATCGGACATGACTGCTGAGGGCCACCTCGCCGGAAACGGGCAGCCAAAAGACGAATGCCCTCACCCCGCGGCAACCTCCCAAACCCACCACAACCACCGTCGGCGAGACCATGCACCGACGGCAAAGGGCCACCGCCTTTCTGTCATCAGGAACTCTAAATAGGTTCAAACCCACCGGCAACCCCCACAACCCTCGCCGGTGCCTCGACGATCGGAAAATGGCTCTATGTCTACAGAATATAAATGAAGCACATGTACTGAATAAAAGATGGCATGTGTCTTGAAGTAGATAAGAATCAGAGCATGCGTGGATACAAATTAAGCCACATATTAGAACACTTAAAATACCCGAAATGCCCTCAACATATGGAGCTACTGTTCATCAAAGTTCTTTTTTCATAAATATAATTATAAATAGGTAATGTAATTTTAATGTGTGAAATAAGGAATAGAATTCTAATTCACGTTGAAATAGAAAATTACAAAATAAATCGAAAAAATAAGCATCACAAATTACGTGAAATAAAAATTACAAATAACTTGAAAAAAATAACAAATAACTAGTTCCTATTGTTACGTTTTCTGCGGTACTCCTCCCCAATTTCGTTTTTAGTCGTCTCAAAAAGCTTGTTATGCCTTCTTAAGGATGACGAGGTCGACTAAATTTGTAGTTAAACAATTGATGCATTTTTTGAAAATGGACACCATATCATCTAATTGCATACCTTTATTTTTTAGCTCCCGTTTTGTTGTTCCTCCCCGGTGGGCGTGGAAGTTCTATTTCCTGATCGAACTCGTCGTCGGGGTTGTTAAGATCGATACCCGTTCGAGATTCGGAACTACCTTGGCTAACATCTTCGGATAATGAACTCTTTGCTCATTTCGATGGGTAACCTTGGCTAATTATAAGAATGAAGTGCCACTTTGTAGAAATTTTCAAAATCTTTCAAACGCGCATTTGAAAATACTCGTCCATCATATAGTTGTAAAAATCAAAGTCACTTTCTTCACTTTTGCGGTTCGGCTAATTTTTATTATAAAGATTACCAAATAAATCAATTTTTCGACATATCTCGGTCCAATGACTCGAAATCATGTCACCAGTTCGGCTTTTGTTCCTTACACTAGCCCAAAACAACTCTCGAACCCGACTCCAAAATATTGTTTTAGTTTGGTTGTTCCTTACACAGAAAGTATAAAACAAATAAATATAAGTTATTTCATATTATAAATAGGAATATATAACAAATAAACTTGTTAGAATAAAAAACGTGACTGACACGTTGATCTTCCAAGACGGCAACCCAAGCTCGCGCTAATGCACATTCTTCCTCAACCGTCCAACGCTTAGCCCTTCGTTGTTGGGATCCTGATGGTTCACCAACTTGTTTTTTTCTTGTGCGAATGTTTTTCTGGTTGTCGTTTGGGTTCACGTTAGGATTTGGGTTCATTTAGGCCAAATGGAAATACTAAGAGGACTTGTGTTTCGGGTACCCCTTGTGTTTGTGAATAAGGTAAATCCCAATCTCGGGCGCCGTATTGTTCATACGAGTCAAACGAGGGTCGGTAATCACCTTTTTGATTCATAATATTTAAATGGTTTGAAGTTGTAAAATATAAAAATTTGAAGAAGAGAATGATATTTTGAAGTGATGAGGTATGGATTTAAAATATGGGGTTTTATAGGTGTTTAAAATTAATTTTGGTTGGGTGGTAAAAAAAAAATGGTAACATATCGTTGCACTCGTCAATCACGCCGTGACCAACCCCGTGGGTGCTGCGCCCCAACTTGATATGGGTGTAACAGCCGGATGCCCAATTAATAATATAAGAAGTTCTTTAATTTCTGTTGGTAAGCTCTCAATGCATCCTTTTTTTTATCGGCATATTAACCTTACTCCTCAACCACTTAAAAAAATTCATGTTTCATTTTAAAATAAAGACACTCCATCTAAAAAGAATATTTGAATTTAAACACAAAACCTACCATTTATAAAGAGCGTCGTGGGTGACATTGACTTCTGGTTCCATCATGGTATGTGCTGTTAATTTTGGGGCAAAGCATGACATGGTCAACCAAAGGGCTGGATTTGAATTTGATTAGGTTACCTAGTGGATCTAGTTTGTTGAGGTGATCTGTGTTGAGGTGCACGATCATGTTGTCGTTAGCTCAATAGCTGTGCGGTTGTTTCAGTCTATGAGGATAAACATCTAGGGTCTAATCCTTGTGATTGATCGGCGAAAGAATGGGACCCGTATTCATGAGCAGGCTTCGTGCCTAGCAGTGTGGGTGAACTTTTAGGGGTTAACTACCGTGATAAACGTGTGTTAGTAGGGTTCGACATTCGTTGCTAACCATTTGATGTAGGCTCTTGCTTTGTGCAATCCTAGTTAATGAAAGGGGAAAACAATGAAAGAATGAACGATAATGAATATGTTAAAAAGATACTATCAGTCAACTTGACTGTTATTTAAGATGAATGTGTGATCATTAAAGGAAGCTTTCAAAAACGTATGTTTTCTAAATTATTATAAGACTAGAATTCACTCAGCAATACTGACTTTATATACATATCAGTTGGCAGGTAATGAAGTTGCTGGGGATGGCACGAGAGTGGAAATACTTGGCAGTTGAAGACTGGCATCAATGTTCATGCAAAAAGAATGTTTTTGTCTTGCAATGCAATTGTTAATGCTTTGAACTTAATGACAACTTTGTATTTCTTGGCAAAAATATTTTGTTATTAATGCATGCAATGAATTAATTTTAAGTATTTTGCTGCAATGCTTTCTTATATCGACATATTCTATTATATATTGTGCTACGAATGACCATCTGTACGGTTCCCCGGGAAAGGGGCTTTACATACATTAAAAAGGGAGGATGTCTATTTATTGCTGTGACACGTTTGCATTCTTCTAGAATTATAAAAGGTGATTGTATATGCAGTTTATCTAAAGTCAGCGGTTGGTATTCAATTAGCTTCAAAAGCTGTAGTCGCTTTGCAAAAGTGATTGCTGGTAGGTTCAAAAGTGGCGTGCGCCTCCAAAGGTGGCATGCGTCTTCAAATGTGACAGATGTCCTTGTGCTAGTCTTCCATGGGTTTTTTCCCCGCTGTTGCATCTAATGTGGCAAACAAGAATAAGATCATAGCTAGTCACTTAAAAAATATAAGAGGAAAGTAATTGTTTTGTCATTAACCTTCTTCCCAAAGGAGAGCTCTTTTTGTGGAAGTTCCTAGTTGTGTCTTCTGTGTCTTTGGGGTTTGTGGTGCTATGGTGCTTGCTACAGGTGTGCTTGCTTCATTAACGTCCACTAAGTTGATTGTACAATGGAGAGTGTCAAGCCTATCGTTTTTCTTAGGTCGGATATGAAAGATTGCCTGTTTATTTATGATTTCCTGTAGTGGGGGGCCAGTTTCTGTCCTTGAATGGAATTCGGAGCATGTTATTCCTAGTAGCTTTTCTGATGGCTTATTGAAGATTGTTGCAAGAATGCTTCTGGTATCATCAGAAACTAATGCCATGAGACGATATCTACAAGATATCTTGTTGAATATATTGTTTGATTCAAAAGATACTTTTTTTGTACATACTTACATTTCTGTGGGATAGTCATTGTTACCATGCTTTGAACAAAATCACACATTATTAGCTTGTATAAGGGATTGATCATATTTTAGGCTACTTACGTAGTGCCGGTCTTTATTTGCAGTTGTAGTGTTACTTCTCCCTTCACAGCAAACATGTGTCCTTGTATTTTTATAAAAGAACAAAAAGCATTTATAAGGACAAGCTGTGGTTTAGTACTAAAACCTGGAAACTATAATGATGAAGGAGTGGGTTCTTTCCTGCAGTTCTTTGCTGTTTTTAGCCAACAGCTCCGAAATGGTGATATTAATAGATAGCCTCTTTGTACTCCGACTAGGGGTAGGCGTGTCGTCTGTTGTGTCTTGTGTTTCGGCAAGTTATCGTTCAAACTTGTTTAAAGATGATAATTATTTAGATGGTTTAAATGAACTTATAGCTAATTTTTTTTGTAGATATCACATAAATAACATGAATCAGGTTTAATTACCAGTATCTTAGTTGAACTTTCGGTGTCTCAAACGATTAATTATTAACCACCAAAGTACATTATATCTTATCAGTATGTTAATATTACTCTGTTTTTGCATCGTTGTAACCCAAATTCTGTCGGGTTCACTCTTGTATTTAATTGAGATTCCGCTGCATTAACTTACCATTAATTAAATTAATAAGTTCTTAAATTTTTTTGATAAAATAAACCTAACCAAGATATCACTAAACCCAAACGCATAATCATTGTAGTACGTTTTTTCGGGCGCTTCTGTTCATCAAGCAACTGAAATCATTAAACTGAGATTAATACCAGGTAACAAATCAAACCTTTTTTATATGATTAAATTTGCAATACGTATTTAATACATATATAGATATACATTCTGTAGATTATTTGATATTGTTATGCAATTACAATGCTTGAAGAAGATGAAGAAAGCTGATAATCACAGAAATTAAGTATTTAAAATACTCACATATAATTCTTGATGAAGATGAACATAGACGTCAAATTTTTGTTTTCCAATTTCTCTTTTCGAAATCTGAATCGAGAACCAACCGGAAGAAGTCAGAGATCCTTTTTGTCTCTATGTTTTCTTATCTAAGAACAACCATAGCTAAATAGTCACCACCACCGCATCTCTGTTCGTCGAGTGATCTAACATGTGTTATAATAGAGACTATTGTTTTATATATATATACATGAATTCCCTAGTTAAGGAATGTATGAATCAGATCTCATTTCTCTCTTGTTTACTCTGATTTACAATACACTATCGTGCTCTCTATAACCCTAATCAAAATAAGATTTTCTAGATTTTGTGGTACCTTTTAACCCTAATTGACCATCAATGATTTTAGGTTGTGTTATTTATCTAAAAAATAAGTCAATCATGGCTCGTTCGATCTTTCCCATCTCTCATGACCCATTGGCTTTCAGCTAGGGCTGGCATAACAAATCAGACACGACACGATAAGACACAAACACGATAAGACACGAACACGATAGGTGCTAACACGAACACGACACAATAACTAATCGTGTCATTTTTTCTAGACACGAACACGAACCTGTTTAGAATCAGGTTACATAATAAGACCTGTTAAGAGACACGATAAAAATCATATGTTTAATGAAATAAAAATTGACTGAAATCTATCAAAATTCTAAATATACCATAATCTTTAGCATGATAATTCTTGGCATTTTTGAAACAAAAGTCAATAAAAAAGTTTATTTTAACCGATAAAATAGTTTAATAAGGTAATCTACGGAATACGAAGAGGGCTCATGTGGAGGCCGGAGACTCGGTCGGCCGTACTGTGATAGTCGTATTCGATTGAAGCGGTTGGGCAAGGTATAAGGTTTTTAAATTAAACATGAAAAATAATGACATATATCATAAATATATATATTAACTATTTTTATAAGCTAAAAATATAAACAGGTCTTAACATGTGCGTTAACAGGTTAACAGGTATCTGATCTGTTAAGACACGATTTTTATCGTGTCTTTAACATGTCGACCTGTTAACGACACGAAACCTGTTAAGCTCAAACACAAAACCTGTTAACTTCATTGCTTGATGTACACCATTTTTGAAGATTTCTCCATGTTTGCTCAAGGATTAAAGTGGTTTCTGGATATCCCATTCAAAGAAAATTAATCTTCCTAAACAGGATTACAATGCAACTACTTAACCGAATGCACTAAATAAAACATTGGCGATAGGGTCATCCCACTACTCCCCTTTATTCTTTCACCATGCATCATGCATGCAACTAACGAAAGCAACTAATGCAATTAATTAAAAGAAAGAAATAAACAAAGTAAGTTGCAGCCCAATCCATGCCACGTGTACCATTCTGCAGGAACATATCAATCCTCCCCCCTTATCGTCCCCTTGTCCGCAAGGTGAAAGTTCGGGTACGCCTTCATAAATCGCCATTTGGTCTCCCACGTTGCATCTTCCGTCGACTGACCCACCCATTTGACCAAAACCTATGACTTAGGCCGGTACTTCCCTTTCTGGACCACCCTCTCTTCCAAAATGTACTCTGGTTGCGGCTCTAAAGACGACGATTCAAGTGTAGCTGGTAAGGTCGGAATTTGTTCGGGAGCTGGACCCACAACTTCCGGAGCAATCTGATCTGAAAAACATCATGGATAAGGGCCCCAACGGGTAGTCTAACCCGATAAGCAACAGCCCCGATCTGTTCTAGAACTTTATAATGACCAAAGAAAAGGGGACTGATCTTCTTAGACGGACGCCTAGCCCATGGTCTTCTACCCGTACAGCTGAAGTTTAACATAGACCAAATCCCCAACTGCAAATTCCAACTCCCGCAGATGTCGATCAGCTTGAACCTTCATACTGTTTTGCGCTACCTTCAAATTAGCACGCAGAACTATAAGTAACAAATCCCGATCAATCAAGTAATCCTCAACAGCTTTTACATTGGAAGTTCCGGAAACATACTCTAGTACCCGGGGTGGTGACCGACCATAAACCACCTCAAAGGGAGTCATCTTTGTAGATGAGTGTTGGGAAGTGTTATAGCTAAACTCGGCCCAAGGTAACCAATCAACCCACTTCTTTGGTGTATCACCCATAAAACAACAAAGTTACTGTTCCAAGACCCGGTTCATTACCTCCGTGTGGCCATCCAATTGTGAATGATAACTAGAGCAGAAACAAATCTGGGTGCCCAACAATTTAAACAAATAATGCCAAAAAGATCTTATAAAAACATGATCACCATCACTAACAATTGTCAATGGAACCCCATGTAACTTCACGATGTGATAAACAAACTCTTTAGCGACCGTGGCAGTATTAAATGGGTGACGGAGGGGAACAAAATGAGCATACTTGGACAACTGATCCATCACCACCATAATAACCGTGAATCCTCCTGATGATGCAAACCCTTGATAAAACCCATACCTAAGTCTTCCCAAATTTGACGCAGAATTGGCAAAGGTTGAAGAAGGCCCGCTGGCTTCATAGTATCTGTCTTGAACCGTTGACAAACTTAACACTCCCGCAAGTAAGTCTTGACAGATGTCTTCATACCAGTCTACTAGAAACTACGTTTGACCCGGGCGAGCGTTTTATGAAACCCGAAATGTCCCCCTTCCGGAGACGAGTGACTAAAACTCAACACCTGTGGAATTAGGGTAGATGTGGGCTTAAGCAGAATAGCATCCCCCCTGAACCATACACTATCCCGGAACCAGAAGAGTTGTTGGATCTTTGGTCCCCTTGTGGAGGAGAGGGTTATGAAAATAGTTAATCAGGAACGAGCCTATGGGGAGCTTATCTCAGATCGAAGTGTTGTGGAAAAGATTTTGAGAAGCCTCACACCAAGATGGGATCATGTAGTGACCGCCATTGAATAGTCAAGAGATTTATCAACTTTGTCTTTTGATCAATTAATGGGTTCACTACAAGCGCATGAGAGTAGGGTGAATCGAGGGATTGAAGTTCCCAAAGAAGAAAAAGTCTTTCAAGCAACCACCGGAGAAGAGGGTCGGTCAGGAAATTATAAAGGACGAGGAAGGAGCCCTGCAAGAGGTCGAGGTAGAGGACGAGGCCGGTTCGGTGGCAGGGGTCGTAGCAATATACAGTGTTACAACTGTAACAGGTTTGGACATGTGAGAGCAGAGTGTTGGCAAGAACCACATGCACAGGCTGCAATTGAAGATGATGAGGAAGATGAAGATTATCGATTGTTCATGGCTGTAACCAAGGATGAAAAGATGAGAAAGAAGAACATTTGGTTCTTAGATAGTGGTTGTTCGAACCACATGACCGGGAAGAAAACGTTGTTTCAAGATATAGACGAGACAAAGAAGTTGGATGTGAAACTTGGAAATGGAAGAAGTATCCAAGTGCAAGGAAAGGGCACAGTTGAGTTTGCACTAAGTGGAGGAAAGCATAAGGTTCTGGAGAACATACAGTTTGCACTCGATCTTGACTACAACCTACTTAGTGTTGGGCAGCTTATGAGAATTGGTTATTCATTACTATTTGATGATAGCAAGTGTGTAATTACACATAAGAAGACAAGAAAAGTGGTTAGTGAGATTGCAATGACCAGTAACAATATGTTCCCGTTCGAAGCGAGTAGTCAAAAGATGAGTGGTAGTGCATTGGCAGCAGTGCAGAAAAATGAGTCAAGGTTATGGCATCTTCGCTATGGTCATTTGCATGAGAAAGGTTTGAAACGATTGTATGAAAGTAGTATGGTACAGGGGCTGCCAAAGATTGATAGTTGGTCAACATGTGAAGGATGTGTATTTGGAAAACAATCAAGGAAATCTTTTTCAAAACAAACATGGAGAGCTTAAAGAATTTTGGAGTTGGTTCATACTGATCTAGTTGGCCCTATAAATACAAAGGCATTGGGTGGCAGTAGCTATTTCATGTTATTCACTGATGATTATAGTCGTATGGTATGGGTATACTTTTTGGATAAGAAGTCTGATGCATTTGAAAAGTTCAAATACTTCAAAGCAAAAGTAGAGTTGGAATCTAGGGAGAAAATCATTACCTTAAGGTCTGATCGTGGGGGTGAGTATTGCTCCAGTGAATTTCAAAAAGTTTTGTGCTGATCATGGAATAAAAAGGGAACTCACAGCACCCTACACACCAGAGCAAAACGGTGTGGCGTAGAGAAAGAATCGAACCGTTGTTGAGATGGCTCGTAGTATGTTAAAAGAGAATAAGTTGGCAGATTGTTTTTGGGGTGAAGCAGTCGCTGCAGCTGTGTATTTGTTAAGACTCTCGCCCACTAAAGCTTTGGAGAACCAAACACCTCACGAGGTGTGGTATGGTAGAAAGCCATCAGTGGATCATCTAAAGGTGTTTGGATATCCAGCTTATGGACTACAGCCTAAACAACATAGAAGGAAGTTAGATGCAAAGTCACAAATGTATGTTTTTGTCGGGTATTGTATGAACTCTAAAGCGTACCGGCTATTTGATGTGGTGACAAGAAAAATAATGGTATGTAGAGATGTAGTGTTCGATGAAATGGCACAATGGAAGAATTGTTCAGATGATAAAAATGGTTTCCCAACTGAAGTGGAGTATGTTGATATAGGAGAAGATGAGGCTGAAAAAGATAGTAGTGAAAGGTTCACCAAAGATGCTACTGCCAACGACCATAATAAAGAGCCGAAAGATGAAATCAATGAACAGCCCAACGATAATGAAAACACGACAGAAGGTGGGGTAGACACATCAAACCAACACGAATCAGGTGGACCAGAAATTGGGTTGAGAGGCTTAACACGGGTATGCAAACCTAACCCTAAGTATGCTAATGTAGTTGCTGTTTCACATGTAACCATTGCTGATCACATGTAAGAGTACAACTAGGGCTGGCAATTTCTGACACGGACCTGTTAACACGACACGACACGACACGAAATTAGCAGGTTTCGTGTTTAATCTTAACAGGTTTCATGTCTTAAACAAATCAACACGTTAAGACACGATAAAATTCGTGTCTTAACAGGTTAAAATACCTGTTAACCTGTTAAGATCTGTTAAGGACCTGTTTATAATTAAATAATTAAAAAAAATATATATATATATATATATATGTATATTATTCAACAAAACTGAAAACCCTAACCTAATTTCCCATTTCCCCTATCCCTTCCCTTACGAGTTACGACCGCTGAGTTGCGGACCACCATCTCAACATCGACCAACCTCCATCCAGTGGCATCGACCACCATCGCGAGTCGCGACCAGCCCTCTACCCAGCCAACCTCCATCGACCACCATCGCGACCACCTGACCACCATCGCTACATCGACCAAGCTCCATCGACCCCCATCGCGAGTTCGCGACCAGCCCTCTACGGCTCTACCCAACCCAGCCTCCATCGACCACCATCACGAGTTCACGACCACCTGACCACCATCGCGACCACTAGCCACCGTCGATACTACACAGGTAACACACTAACCCAAGTACCCAACCATTTTAATTCTGTTTTCAGTTAATCTTTCATACACACACCTCTAATACTGTTATTATTTAATATTTACCTCTCTTGTTGTTATTATGTATATTTATTGTTAAATGTTCTTAGCAACCTGTTATATATTGTAGATGGATTCTGATTGTATTAAAGTTGACCTAGAAAAGAGTAGTTCACAAAATATAGATATTGAAGATGATGAGGTTGAGTCTATGGAAGGTATACAAAATAATTAAGATAATTATATTAAGGATCATGTATTCATGTCTTTGTGTGTTACTTAAGACGTAAGACTTTTATGAAATCGTACTTCGGTAATATTTATTTCATTAAACAGGTTTTTAAATATGTGATATAATTAGTGTTCCTAAACAGGTTTCTAAACAGGTTATTTTGTGTAACCTGTTTCTTAACAGGTTCGTGTTCGTGTTTTAAAAAAATGACATGATAAGTTTTCGTGTCGTGTTCGTGTCTGACATGACAGATCATCGTGTCTTATCGTGTCGTGTCTTATCGTGTCGTGTCTGACCTGTTATGCCAGCCCTAAGTACGACCCCTCTTGGCATTTTGCTTTATCATCTGTAGAACTAGTTTCATATGAAGAAGCAGCCTTGAAAGAAGAATGGATAAAAGCCATGCAGACAGAGTTTGAATCACTTGAGAAACACAACACGTGGTCTCTTGCCAAACTCCCTATTGGAAAGAAGGCAATTGGGTTAAAATGGGTCTTTAAGTTAAAGCTAGATGAGAAAGGGAACATTCATAAACACAAGGCTCGGATTGTTGCAAAAGGTTATGTGCAAAAGTCGGGGATAGACTACGAAGAGACTTTTTCGCCGGTTGCTCGTTTTGAAACAATTCGGTTAATTATATCACTTGCAGCCCAAAACGGATGGCCGATTTATCAATTCGATGTGAAATCATCCTTTTTAAATGGAGTTCTTCAAGAAGAAGTATATGTAGGACAGCCACACGGTTTTGTTGTCAAAGGAGAGGAAGACAAGGTGTATCGACTACATAAAGCCTTATATGGGTTGAAGCAGTCTCCACGTGCATGGTACAGCAGGATAGATGGTTATTTCTTGTCAAATGGGTATGAACGCAGCATCAACAAACCTACTATGTATGTGAAATGAGGTAAGGATACTCATCTAATCATAGTTTGTTTGTATGTGGATGATATGATCTATACTAGCTCCTCATGTGAACTTGTTAAAGAATTCAAAGATAAGATGGTACGTGAATTTGAAATGACAGACATAGGTGAACTAAAATACTTCCTTGGGTTAGAGGTAGTACAAAAGCAAGATGGTATTTTTCTAATTCAAAAGAAGTACACAAAAGATTTGCTTAAGAAATTTGGTATTAAGACATGTAAAGGAGCAGCTACATCTATGAACTCTAATGAGAAGTTTAAGGCAGACGATGATGCAGAAGCAACAGATGCACACAGCTACAGAAGTTTGACTAGTGGATTAATTTATGTAACCCATACAAGACCAGATATTGTGTATGCTATTGGAATAATATCTAGATTTATGCAAGACCCATCAGTTCTTCATTACGGAGCAGCAAAAAGAATACTACGGTATCTTGCCGGTACTTTGGGATATGGGTTGTGGTATGGAAGATCGAATGAGGTGAAGCTTGTTGGTTTTACGGACAATGATTGGGCTGGTTAGTCTGAGGATATGAAGAGTCTGTCTGCCTATTCTTTCTCTACTGGAACAGGTGTTGTATCTTGGCTGTCAAAGAAGCAAACTATCGTTGCTTTATCTACTACTGAAGCGGAATATGTGGCAGCAACAGCTGCAGCGTGTCATGCCGTGTGGCTGCGAAAGATGTTGAAGGAACTGGGTCATGTGCAGGGAACATCCACACAAATATGCTGTGACAATCGATCCACAATTTTCTTGACAAGAAACCAAGCTTTCCATAGCCGCACCAAACATATTTCCATCAAGTATCACTACATTCGTAGTCTTGTGGATAAGAGGGAGATTGAGCTGAAGGCTTGTGGTACTCATGAACAGGTCGCAGACATCTTTACAAAAGCTTTGGGAGTGGAACAATTTTGTTATCTGAGAGGGCTATTAGGAGTCACTATTCTGTAAATTATGGGGGGATATTGAAGTTAATTTACAAATAGTGACAAGTACTTGAACTTGCAGGCATGCACGTGGCATTTGGTGATGACTCATCATTAATATTTTATATTATTTGTAGTTTTCTTATTTTCTAGAAGTATGGTAGTATATGTGTTTGTTAGTGGGTCATGTCCATGTAGTAGAGATAGTGGGTTGGTTTTTCTTTTAATGTTTTACAGTCGTTTATCTTTTTTTGTATTCGAACAATTAGCAATGAAGTGAATCTGAGTTTTGAGTCATTTGTATTCTATTATGTGTGTTCACGAGTAGCTGTGATACCAACAGACACTCCTGAGTAACCACGACTCCAATTTGAAGTAGTAGGCCCTGACCCGATAATCGCAACAACTCATGATCACATAAAGCCTATAGTTCCTAGGCCTGTAACCCTTGCAATTGGTGTGTCGCTCCGGCAAATGAAAATTTAAGTGTCAACTTCTAATAGTCAACCTCCACTGGTCCAAGTGTTTTCAACCACTGTACGCCTAATACAATCGGACACGCCGCCACTAGCAAGATAAAGAAATCGGTGGATATGGTATACCCTATACACTTCGATCGCTCTCAGTTGGCCACCGTTACTTCAAACGTCACGTTCCTGTCAACCGGTAGACCAAGTCGCTAAACTAGAGCCTGATCGATTAAGTTATGAGTGCTTCCCCCATCTATCAACGCAACCACATCCCTTTTATTGTTCTTACCAGGTAATCGAAGGGTCTGTGGATGAAGGGTTCCGGTAATAGCATGGAAGGAAATCTTCGCAGGGGTTTCAGAGTCGGCGGCACCCTCGGAATCGGGTGTCTCTTTGTCATCTTCCAATTTAGATACCTCCTTAATCATAAAGAGCTTTGGCTTTGAGCACTTGTGACCTGGGACATACTTCTCATCACAATAATAACATAACCCTTTTTCCCTTTGATTCTTCGCTTCTGCCTATGAAAGTCACCTGAGGGATTTGGTGCAGGTAGGGCCAATTTGGTTGGGCCTAGCCTAACAACCCTGTGGAAGGGGTGGACATACTTTTCCCTGAATTAGTATAGCCCACAGATAGATTTATGGACCCAACCCTTTTGGAAAGGTTCAACTTTTCTTCCATTAATCACACGAGACTAACAGCTGCGGTTAGGGTTCTTCAACCGAACGTCAATACGGATTTCGTCCTTCAGCCTTCCAATGAAACATCCGATCAGAAAAGATTCCGGCAGACCATCTAGGATGGGAGAGCCGTTCAAATTCTTCCTAGTATACTATCACAGTTGAGGTTTGCTTCAGTCGCGTGATGGCCTCGGCCGGGTCCTCATAGTCCGTAGGACCAAACCGAGATTGAATGGCCCGGGAAAACTCCAACCAACTCATCGGACCCGTTGACTTCGAAAGCTAGTGGTGCCACTAGAGTGCTAAACCATCAAGATGGAATGAAGCCAAGTGGCCCTTGTTTGTATCCGCAACACCTTGAAACTCGAAATATTGCTCTGCTTGATATAACCACCTAGCCGGATCTCCTCCTTCAAATCGAGGGAAGTATAATTTGAGATATGGCTTGCTACTGTTTTTAACTTGTTTATCGCCACCTGCTGAATTCCCTGCAGGAAAGTCTATCGATGTTTCACGTTCTGCAATTAAGGTATCAATAAAACCATCCTTGATCTTATACGCAATACACACATCCAGCACATATATATTGTTTATTTGTACTTGAATATTTTTTTTAACAGCAAATTGTACGACCCTAGTTTGAATAATAAGTGTTCTTATAGCAACTAATACATTGTCAAGAAATAATCTAAATTCATTATATTAGTAACATGAGAGCTTTTGGCTAACTAGTTTTTCCCGACCAACAACATACTAACACCGCCATCACACGTCTTCGTTTGCTAATCGATTTTCCTCTCACACTCCGAGCCATCATAAGAGTACTAACACGCTACTTGAAAGATGATGGTCCGGTGTCTGAACAGTCAGACACAATCACTGCCCTATTTGTCCTATTTTTTAAAACTCCCGTCTCTATTTCAATTTCGTTCTAGCCAATACGCTAAATTGTGACTTCTCTTCTATGAAAAAAAAAAACAAAATGGAAAACGCTACCGTATTACTTAAATGATGCTGAGTTCAACAGTGATCGCTCTCCGATGGTTCACGGTGGTAGTGAGAGTAATCAAGTTTGCTTAAAAAATTAACCTATTAAACCGATAATTTTGCAGAGTCAACTGTTGTGAACAATGTTTTTTGAACCTGATAGGACCGGCCGGTCCAACCGGTCCGACCGGGGATCAGCTAGGTGGCCGGTCCGGTTTGCAGTTAATCATTTTGGGCGGGTTGAACCGGCCGGTTCATCCCGAGTCGATGGTCGGACCGGGAAACTGAATCGGTTCGAACCGGATTTTGTTTTTTTTTTGTTTTTTTTTGTTTTAATGAGTAAAAACGGATTGTTAAACCATAAATTAGTGTGTTGTATATAAAAATATAGTTAAGTTCTATATATAACTTTTGTTCAAAATAAGTTATATATATAACTATAAAATACATATATAAATTACTTATATTTAATTTTATATATAACTATATATATAATATACTATATATATAATTATGGCGTCATACGATTTTTAAATCCGGTCCGACCACCAAACCAGTAATACGTCCGGTTCGATGTCCGATCCGGTTCTGAAACATTGGTTGTGAATCAAAAGTTTGTTTGGGTCTTCATATTTTCCCGTCAACGGTTATTTTGGGTTTGAATGCTGATCCACTAAAGCTGTGAATTATTACTCCAATATAAATTGACACTGAATTGAACGGGTATTATAAAATATAATAATAAGAATATTTATTTATTATTATAATATAATATAATAATTAAATATTACTATTATTTGTTGATTATATTTTAATTGTTTTTTTAAATTATATTTGTTTATTGAATTATAAATATATCCGGTCAACTTTAACACGTTAATTTGACCACTTTAAGTTTGTAAAGTATAGGTTTAACTTAGTAAAATTTTAATAAAAAAAATCAATCTCTAATTTTCGCATTTTTATGTTATGTGTCGGTATGTGCCAGACTAGGTATAAAATGTTTCCAGGCATATTTTTATATCACGTTGAAATGATCTGTAATCTACATTTTGATGTTTGCCTACTTTTTTTTATCTAGGTTTTGTTCGGAAAGAAGTCAAGTTAAAAAAAATTTTAATTTGACATTATAAATCCAAGTTACTCTATTTTTCAACGTAGATTTATTTCAACTTTGACACGTTAATTCGAACTTTTTAAGTTTGTAAAGTTTTAGGTTTAACTTAGTAAAATTTTAATTAAAAAAATAATCTCTTACGTTCGTATTTTTAGATACGTGTCGATATATGGCAGGCCAGGTATAAAACGTTCCATGCATATTTTTATATCGCTTAAAAAAGATTAGGTGATTAAATGAAAATTTGACATAATTCGAATAATAACGTATATAATTTAAAAAAATATTCACGTGATTAAATATAAATTTGACATAACTCGAATGATTAAGTGTAAATTTTTTAAAAAGAAAAATGAACATGTATCAATTTGAAAAAAAAAAAGAAAGAAAGTATTATGGCCAGTTTAAAAAAATCCTTAGATGTTTAAATGTAGCATTATAAGAAAGACAAAGTAGGTTTTTTATTAGTTTGGACAAAAATAAAATTATTATGATAACATTAAGAAAACATTCAACTTCACTACTTATAATCTTTTCTATTTGTTATATATAGTGATTTGATGGGTGTTATTGAGCTGTTTTTTCGACCTGACTTCAACACTTATATATTTGGGTATTATTATTATTATTATTACTATTTAATATTTATTTATTATATAATTATATGTTTAAAAAAAATAAACTTAAATCAAATAGTATTAAATTATAAAAAAAAACAAATAATAAATGTATATGTTTCAGTATTAGTTTATAATATTATAAATAAGATAATACGTAATATAAAAATATATTAAATAATGTATTAATTAAAAAATTATTAAATAGAGGCAAATTTGAAACTATTGTGTATAACATGTGTACACTATGCTTAAAAAAGTTATATTAGGTGTCTTAAATTTTAAGTAATATTACAAGTGTGTGCTTTTTAAATATTTTATATAATAGTATAGATAATATAGATATAGATTATTATTATCATCACTATTATAAAACTATTTAGTAATTATCAAATAAGATAATACTTATTTATCAATTTTTAATAATAATAATAATAATAATAATAATAATATTATTATTATTATTATTATTATATTATTATTATTATTATTATTATTAATGAAAGTATTTAGTTTTTATATAGTTAGTATTCAAATAAGATAATACTTATTAATAAATTTAAATATTAATTTAAAATATTATAAATAATAATTATATAATGTAATAAATTAAATAATCTCATGTTATTAAATAATGTTTTAATAATATGAATAATTAATATACTAGTGGTTACCCACCCGCGCTTCGCGGGATTGGTGTAAAAAGCATATAACCAAAAAACGTTCTACCCTCGCGCGTTTTGAAACTTTATAATAAAAGCATTCATGCAAAGTCAATTGGGAATTGGGATACCATTAAAAAAAGGCTAAACAAAAAAACATAAACGCAAAAAGAAAATAAAATTTAAAAAGGGATAAAACAATTAAAATACAAAGATAAATTACAAACAACGTTTATATGTTAGATGAACTCGAATCTACCAATGATCTTTAGCCCAGCTGGTTAAGATAAGGTACCCATGACATGCAAATAAGGGGAGGTCATGGGTTCAAGTCTCACTTTGAGCAAAAATGCTCAGATTTGAACCAGGGGGTTTTCTTAGCAATGGGTTTCCTCCTGAGGGGGTTGGGAGTGCGGTCCCGGCTAGAAAACGGATAGGTGGGCCCGATTAAGATAACACTTATACTCCGAAGCAGGGTCGTGCATTTGCCGTTCCAAAAAAAAAAAAAAAAAAAAATGAACTCGAATCTATATTCAGTAAACCTAAAGTGTAGCTCAGAAACCTTGGTAAGCAGCAAACATTCTCTGTCAAAAACTTCAATATGAAAATTTTAGCATTAAACATCATATTAGTATAGCATTTGGAGTTACAACACTGAAATTTCAATTTAGTTACATGCAGGGGCAATTTCCCATTCTAAGAAGCCAAAATTATCATAAAGTCAAAATTTATTCACAACCATAAAAAGATCAAATGGAAATAAATCAGTAAGCATCTCATGATCTACAGTTGTGAAAAGGAAAAAACATTTAATTGGAGACCTTAAGTGTTGGTAATTTTAGTGTTATCAATGATTTTAGTGTTATTGGATTAATTTGTTGATCTAGTAAATTATATTCGTGACTAAACGAGTTAGGTGACGCGGGAGTGCGGGCTCGTTTTACACTAGTATGATTTGTCGTATATGTTAGTTTGTTAATTGGGCCTTGTTATGAATTAGTTGGGCTTGTTTATTAGATCGGGCTTGGCACTAAGTTATTGGGCTTAAGTTGCAGATTTAATTTTGGAGTCCAATTATTAATGGAGCCAAATTATATTGGAGTTCCATAATATATACGTGCATGACAACCGTCAGGAAAGAAAAAGCGGTTGTGTGGCTATTAACATATAAAAAGTGTAGATCATAATTTTGGTACAGAGATGTGAAATACTCTCACTAGAACATCAAATTCATTTTTCAGAAATTCTTAGTCTTATCTGATTAAACATTGAGTAGTACCCACAAATTGGTTTAATCTGATAGTGATTATCACGATTCTAAGATTCATCCAAGTTACCGTTATGTTCGTTGCGTTCTAAACTTGTTCGTTGAGTACGTGTTCGTTCGTTTAATTCGATTGGAGTCGCGGTTCTCGGTTTGCAATTTTGGTCGTAGGGACTTAAAAGAGATCGACTTCAATTTTGTTTGCCACATTGAAAGGTTTGATTTGATTCTATTTGCATGATTCATATGCTTCTGCAATTTTATTCAACATTAAGCTAGTTTATAATATCAGTCAGTGAGATAGTAATAACCAACTTCTTTTAACTTCTAAACATAGCAAAACAACTTGCTTGAATAATGTTGCAATCAGATCGGAAGTATAAAATACAGAAAATACCACAATATAAATGGATTATAAAATGAGTTATGTATCAAAGAATAAGCAAAGCTGTGTAAAGAATTAAAAACAGATTATAGAGTGATAGAAGAAGACACTATAACTTAATGATTATTCATTTGAAACCTTTTGGTATTTAATTACTTATATGTATTAGCTACTTGTGTACATTCACGCTCCTTTTGAAACTTAGTTTCTAAACCAAATGGTTGTGCATTTACTTTAACCATGAGGTGTTTGACTTCGTTTAGTAATAAAATTTTCACTTCAGACCTATAATTTTCATGTGGTTACTTAATGGTTGTGGATTTACTTTAACCCTAAGGTGCCTGACTCCCTTTAGTAATCAAATTTTGACTTCACTCCTTTAAATTTTCATGTGGTCATATATAAGCTTAAATAGTCTGTGTTGAAAACATACTTTGGTTAAGAAAGGAACCTGGAGATGATTAATATAATCTACAAATGCTCGGGGTGTTATTTTTTCTTGATGTCTTGGGGGTTCAACTTGCTGTTTATGTTGTTGTTGCTGATTGACAACCTCATGCAACCAAATCAGATTGATTTCGCATGACAATATTTTGACTTGAAAAATGTAGGCACAAACAACATAAAGTTTAAGTATCGTTATGATTTATGATGATACCACAGATAGACATAACTTGAAAACGATGACTTGCTTACGATCCATTAATCAATCACCCATATCCTCAAAAGGCAGATCTTTGCAGCTGTAGTTCTTGAACATTTAGTTTCAGCATATCTGCATACCTTTATCTCACTCTATGGAATCATTTTTGGGTTCCTACCGGTACGAAAGACACAAAAAAGTCCCAACACATTATTCTTAATCCTCATTCGGATTTTACTTGAAGCTAAAAGCACTAACCTCAAAAACATTACATAACAATGTAAAGCATTTACCTGTATACCTGTCTATGGGTCAAGTCATGCAAAACTAATATATTCCATTCCTACATCAAAATAGCATTTGCAAAGGTTAACAATTTGAGTGAGATTTCCAAACATATATAGCATGGGGTGATTAAAAATTAAAATAGCATATGCAAACTAATGCATGTTTACAAGAGATCAACTCAAAATTAAAATAGCATATGCAAACTAATGCATGTTTAACCAGCAAATAACTAATTTTTTTTGTACATGATCACATTGATCAGCCATTATTGGTGGTGATAACATTTGTTGTGACACACCAGCATAGTTTCTTTTGGACATTCACCTAGAAATATATTAAAATCTATAACAGATTTCCAAGCATACATTGATTTATTTTAGTATATAACAAATTTTTACCATCAGCAAGCATCTGATGGAAGCTTTTTTTTTTTTGGCTGGTACCTATTTGATACCTTTTGATCTCAAAATCAAGATCTCACTACTAATGAGAAATCAAGATCCTATTTCTGCACTGTGTATGTTCAAAATTTAAAATTAGCATGGTATATTTTATTACTAACAACTAATTTTAAAAATTACCAACTAATTTCATGAATCCATATTCAAGTCTGAGGCCTTTCGGTGGCACCGTCAATGTGAAAAATCAAATTTAACAAAGGGTGGGAAATTTAACCGGACATAGAAAAAAATCTTGATTGAGAAATAACCATCAATTTCATAGAAAATCATAATGTTTTCAAACATACGGATATGGAATCAAAAACAGAAAGTGTTCTTATGTTGGTGATTGACGAAGTTGGGACGATGGTGGTTATGTTTTCTTACCCTTTCTCTGCAGACGCCAATATTCCCACTTTTCTTTTCTGCATAAACCACCGAACCTCGGAAACTATAAATCCTAGGTAGAAGAAAGTTGAGGGTCCCTTACAAGGGGTCCCAAGGCCCCGCTCCAGTTGATTTACCCATGAGCCGGCCCTGACCACAGTACATGCAGAAACAACATTCTGGACAATAACGAAATCAACACCAACAGTGGTTAAGACAGAATCCTAAACACCCTGGTTCTTCTGCGGCTAATGTTAATAACGAAAAGCGTTGACTCAGGTGTCTTCAAAAGTTGACGAAACGCCAAAGAGAAGAAGCAGAGAGACAACGGTCATCTAAGGAGAAGAAGCAAGGTTGAAGTCGCCATTTTTCTTCTCAATTTCATCAACAAGATAATGTGAGCTAGCTTGGTGGGAGGACCATGCGAGAAACACCGCACTCTAACCTACGCACCATTCGTTAGTACCCAGACGCATAACATAGTTGTAAGTTAATGCTCATTTCATTCATTTATAAACATATAGGGTAAGTTAATTGCACAGAGGAGCCTTCAATTTGCTGCTTCAGTTCCACAATCCTTCAATTCGCTCCTTCATTTCGCAATAGGAGTGTAGGGAAGGTGAAAGGGCTTGAAGGTGAAAGGATCGATGATTGACCCGCCATTGAAGGAGAAAGGGCTTGCAATCCTCAATCGAATGGATTCGTAACCGACAATTGATGCCCCCTGCAAAAGGGTTTGGATTGCGATTGAATGCTCTGCCTTTGAATCACGATTGAATGCCATTGAATGTGAGATTCAATGCATTAAACAATGTGAATGCAGCTGTCGATGGGCTTTAGGGAGGAAATGGTGGTGATTGCAGGGTAACGGTGGTGAGGGGAAGCAGAAAAGGCACGTCTTACAATAATAACAAAATTACCATACTGCCCATTGTTTATGTATTATATAGTAGTTAAGATTAATTATAAAAAATTTATTAAATGAGGGGCAAATTAGTAATGATTGTATATAACAATTGTATCTAATAGTTAAAAAGTTATATTAGTTATCTTAATTTTCTTATAAAATTAAACTTATGACTTAAGGTTTTGCAGTATAGATAAGATGAAATATCCTAGTTATAAAGTTTGATATGTAACTTGCATGGTAATTTTTATGTAAATAATAATTTACATTAAGAAAAAAAAAGTGTTCCTAATAATGGGTAATTAGAGCCCAAGTATGAGCCTGTAAAGCACATAACCCCACCCCCCAACTAAAGGCAATGTTAACGATAAATCTATCTATTATAATGAAAAACGCTCTAAGAATTACACTTGTCAACTTCTGGTTAACACTAAAATTATATTTCCCGACTCTCTCTCCTATTAAATGAGAATCATTATAAATATGTAAACTAGACTATCAAATATTTAAATTATAAATGTTTTTATTTTAATAATTTATTAAAACATACTAAACTATATGATTTATATTTTATCTTATCTTAAAGGGTTAATGGATTTAAATACTCCTAGCTATTGGGAATTGGCCGTTGCCACCCCCAAATATCATTTTGGCGAATATAAATCCCAAGTAAACACTTTGGGTGTCTGTATCACTCGCCGTTTGTCAAAACCCTAACGATGTTAACTTTTTGATGATGTGGCCTTAGCCACATCAGCTGTCACACAAGCGAGGCATGTACACGTATGCATGCCACATTATCAGAAAGTTAACGTTGTTAGGGTTCTGACAAACGACAGGTGATACAGACACCGAAGTGTTTACTTGGGATTTATATTCGCCAAAATTATACTTGGGGGTGGTAGCGGTCAATTCCCAATAGTTAGGAGTATGTAAATCCATTAAACCTATCTTAAAATATAATATTAAAACTTCCAATTTTTAATATTTTTTTTAATATTTATTATTTTTTTATTTCACCAATAGCTAATGACATGTAAAATAAAAAACATTTATAAAATAATAATATTTTTAATATATTAAATTCATTCCACCCATGTAATACATGGTTTTTAAAGTAGTCCATAATTAAACCAGACCAAAATTTGAACTGTTGATAATAGTGGGCCATTGAGTCCACTAAGAGCATTCACATCTCATTATTTATATTTATCATTATAATTAAATTAAAAATTATTAATTTTTTTTCTTTTCTTTCAATTAAATAATATATATTTTGTACCTTTATCATTATCTTTTTTTATTCTCCACTTACAACCACTTTTAAAAATATTAAAAAATTTATAAGGGTTGTACAGTTAATCTTCAAATTTACAGATAAACAGTAATATTTTATATTTTTTCGCTCACAAGTACTCTAAACCATACCATATAATATAGGGATTACACTCATAAACTTTTAAGCAATCGAATGTGAATGCTTTAAATCCTCAAATTTTATAGTAACGGTAATTTTAATCAGATAGAAAAATATCAATCTTACATATGTCAAAGCCATGACCTTTCTTGGTTGTCACCTTCAAGAAAATTAGAAAAGAAAATACCAATTATTGAAGACCCTTTTGAAATGTATAGGATTCATAACGACGTATTTAACCACCATAAGTTGGCCATCCTTCTAAAAGATCATATAGGGATCAAACCAAGAGGGTCGGGAAATTATAATGCAGCTTTTGAAAAAAGTTCGCGCACAAGAAGCAAGTTACCGCACAAGAAATAGTTCTCCCACGAGAATATTTTATTTGGTATAAATAGGTGTTTTGTTTTGTAATTTGTAGAACACTTGCCATATTTTTTTTTTTATTTTGTAATTCAAATTCTCTTTGGAATATAATTGAAGATTATTTGCTTTGTGTCATGTAGATTTATTGTTATATCAATCACAGGGTACGTTATTTATTTCGCTTTTATCGTACGAGATCGATCTTATTGTTAATCCTAGAATTTACTACTGCTATCAGAGTTTTGGAGCTCTAGATTGATTTTTTGATTGAGGTTGAAGTTTATTTGAAGAAGATTCAAGCTACAAGTGTATTTCTAGATGAAGAATGCTTTTGGTTGATCACTTTTGGCTTGAATTGAGTTTTAAGAAATTAAAGACCTGTTGGAAGATGGTTTATTTGTTTTCGAGTGAATTGAATGCTTATATTGAATAAAATTAAATTAAATTAGTGATAATTAGGATCATATTTGAACTTAATTGACATTAACGAATCTCAATTATCATTTGGGTTAATGGATTTAAATACTCCCAACTATTGAGAATTGGCCGCTGCCACCCCCAAATATCATTTTGGCGAATATAACTCCCAAGTAAACACTTCGGTGTCTGTATCACCCGCTGTTTGTCAAAACCCTAACAAATGATATAAAATATATGACACAATAAACGTATATGACACAATGAGTTGATTTATTTGACACAATGACCAAAATAAATCAGCTCATTTGTTAGGTTTTTGACGAACGGCGGGTGATACAGACACCGAAGTGTTTACTTGGGAGTTATATTCGCCAACATGATACTTAGGGGTGGCAACGGCCAATTCTAAATAGTTGTGAGTATTTAAATCCATTAACCCTTATCATTTCTGACAATTAGTCGACTAAATCCTTGAAAAATTGTTCAAAATTGATTGAGAGAAAATTTTATAAAAACTAGAGTTTTCTTGCGAAAAGTATAGTTTTCGTGCGATAAGTTGGGTTTTCGCATTTGTCAGTTACACATTTGATTCCTATTAACGCGAGAAGTAAAATTTTTCATAGAAAAGGGTTACAACAACCTTTTGCGCGATAAGTTGAAGGTTGTCATGCAACTCCAGAAGCTTCATGCGAGAAGTTTTGATTTTTTGAAAGTTTATTTGAATTTAATAGTATAGACTCAGAAATGGCTAACAATCCAAATTTCAAGAATCTTTTTGCTCCATTAATTTTTGACACGGAGATCGGTACAAGCACTAAGCTTCCGAGATTGTTGACTAAAAATGACTATGCTAACTGGGTTTGTAGGTTTAAGAATCATGTCATCTATATACAACCAATGATGTGGAGATCAATTAAATATGGACCTTTCATACCCTTTCACAAAAATGACAAAGATGAAATGATTCAAAACCCAAACATTTGTGGGATGAGGAAGACATGATGAGACCAGAACTGGATGATAAAGCTTATGCTGCTATCACCATTCTTTTAACTACTGAAATTTCTTATAAGTTTAAGATTTTCGGGGTGCTAAAGTTTTATGGGATGCAATGGAATCTCAGATCATGCGAAACAAGGATATGTGAGAAAGCAAGAAGGATATGCTCAATCAGGAATTTAACATGTTTAATCATGTTATTGGTGAAACTTTGGCAGCTCAAATAGTTAGGTTTGTGAAGCTGGTGACTAAAATAAATAGTAATGGAATTTCATCGAAAAATATTGTTGTCAACAAGAAGCTACTAAACTCACTGCCTTACACTTGGAATAACAACCGTACATCCATCAAAAGAGCCAAAGATCTATTCAAACTATTAGTAAGTGATTTGATATCTACTGTCAAGTCATATGAGATAGATGATAAATAGCGAGCTGTAAACCATTTAAGCTCTATGGGTGCTGAAGTTACAACTTTATATGCTAAAATGGCAAGTAACCCAAATTATTATTTGAGTTATTCTCAGATGTGTCAATAACAACAAGTAGGAAGTTCATTTATTTCTAAAGTTCAAGAAGTACTAGCATCTTAATTCCAAATTCCAAATGCAAGTCAGTATTCTCCCATGCAATCTTAGTATTCATCAGTCCAACCTCAACCCAAATTTATTCATCTATCCAACATCAACCTCAAATTTAACAAGCTTATGTCACAACTTCAAGTTTGTCAAAAAAAACTATGTAGATTGCTGAAGAATATCTTGCTCTATTCATTACCATCATGACAAGCTATAAAGCTTTTATGGCTAGAAGATTAAGTGCACTCAATGTTCTCGTGGATGACTTTCACCAAGTAATCAAGATAATGTTGAAGAAAATGACATTCAATATCAAATGTCAATGGTTGTTTATCGTGCCAAAAATTTTGCTAGAAGAACAGGGAGGAAGACGTTTGGAGTCAATACATCTAGCAAGATTGGTTTTGACAAGACAAATCTAAGATGTTGTAACTGTGACAAAGCCAAACATTTTGCTAGAGAATGTACAAAACTTCAAACAAACCCAATTAAGAGTTGAAAGAAAATGGTAACTATTGAGGTTTGAATCAAACAATGAGAAAAGTGGAAATTCAAGTAGTAATAAAGCTCTTGTCTTACAAACTAAAAGAGAGTATGACTGGTTTGACCAAATGGAAATATTGGATCTCAATATATCAATTGTATTATTTGCTAAGATGAAAAATAAAAAAGAAAATAAAGAGAAGTTAGAGAATTTATTTGCTGAGTTAGTTTTAAATGATTTGTTAGATGGTGTTTTTGCAAAAAATGGTGAGGCTGAAGAAGAAAGATATGTTGTTGAGTCTGAGTTTGCTAATGAAGAAAGACATCTATATGCATACACATATGTATACGTATAGACATACACATATATATACGTACACACGTACACATATATATACATATACACGTAAACATATATATACGTATACACATAAACATATATATATATATGTATACATATATATACGTATATATCACCTATATATAGATATACGTATATATATACATATATACCTACATATATATATATATATATATATATATTTACATACAGGGGAGGGATCTCTTGAAAACCATATTATAAATGAAAACCATGAAAACTATGGGTTACATATATGTAAGTACATATTACAAAGTGTACAACTAAGAGTTACTTACATGTAGGGGTTATATGTAAGTACGTGTTACCAAGTGTATCACTACGAATTGCGTACATGTAACTCATACAAGTTACGCATATGTAAGTTGTTTCGTCATCATTGTCGTTCATTAGAGTTTAAACTAAAAAATATATAATGAACTCAAAAAATAAGATTAAAGTTTAATCAAATATACTTTAAATAAGGTTAAATCAATTATCAATTTTGTGATTTGATAGTGGTGGTTTTCACAGCTTTTAATTATATGCATTGTTTTTATTTGATCTCTCTTCTATATATATATATATATATATATATATATATATATATATAGGTGAATCATGTTAGTAGTTTCTATGGTTTTTTTAGTTTTCGTATAAATATTGATTTTCTAAGGAACTCTTCCCAATATATATGTATATATATATATATGTAAAAAACTACTAAGAATCGCATAAACAATACACATAACACCTCAATAAAAATTGTAATACTAAAAGATGATGATTTGATTTTATCTTTTCTTTAATTTTATCACCTTTCTTTTCAATTCGTTCAAAAAAACTATAAAATATTTATATATTCAATACAATTTAGGTGCATATACGCATATTATCAAAAGATAATAGATATCATATTTTTCTAAAATGTATCTTTAAAATAGTAAAATCATAAGCATTTTGATATATTTGTATCATAAATAGTACAAAAGTTCAAATTATTTTTGATGGTTCTTTACAGATTTATGGTTCTCAATTAAATCTTATCTTATCTTACTACTCTAATAAAAGAGTAACCATGGTGGACACATGGCACCACCACATTTCACCTTACCAAAATTTTCCCGCTTCTCTCTTCTATTAATATCACATTAATTACAAACAATAAATTAAAAAATATATCTTTTTATTAATATTATTTTTAAAGAAATAAATATTTATAAACTAAGAAACTTTTAAAACATCAAACTTTGTTAAAAATTTAAATATTCTAACATTGATGCTTTATGTAAAATTTTTATAAATAAAAATTAATTAAAAATAGAAGTTATAATAAAAAAAGTTTTAAAAAATTTATTTTTTTAATGTTTGTTTTGAAACAAAGTTTTTAATTTTTTTAAAATAAAAAAAAATTTAAAAACAAAAAAATTAAAAAGTTTATATTATTATTTTATTATTTATAGTCCTTACTTATACATAATTTTAATTATATTTTATTTTAAAATATTATTTTTTAACTATTAAAATTTTATTATATTTAGTATTTTATTTATTCAACCCGTATAGTACACGTGTTTATTAAAACTAGTGTGTTTATATATATCTATATATATGTATATTTGTATATAGGTTAAAGTTATTTTGAGAAACATACTTTTTTTGTGAGAACTCTAAAAATTAATATGAGCCACATATTTCTTATCACATGCAATGCACATGTCATTTTCCCTTTTTTTTTAAAAAAAAATTCATACTTTTTTTTACAACATTATTTTTTCAAAAATAATTCACCATTAATCCCAATATTTTTTTATATTTCAAACGCCTAACATATGGATATACATTTTTTTTAAAAAAATCATTCACTCGTTATTTACACATGTGTAAATATGGTTATACACATGTGTAAATCCGGTATTACACATGTGTACAACAAATTTCGTAAAAAAACGAGAATTATTTTTTATTTTTTATAATTTTTTTATGAAATAGGGAACCTAAGGAAACATTTTTGTGTTTTTATTTTTATGTTATTTTTCATTTTATAATTTTTCTATTATGTTTTTGTTAATTATCATTTTGTCATTGAAAACTATTGTATCACATTAGTTTCTAGAGTTATAACAAAAAAAAATAAGTTATCATTTGATCTCTCCCCCATATATATATATATATATATATATATATATATATATATATATATATATGTATCACGTATGAAACTCTAATGGATAAAAATCAATTTTCACCTCTCCTATTTCTCTCTTGTTTATCTCATGTTTACAATAGATCACTATTTTTTTGAACCTAAATAAAAGACGAACAAAAAATTTACTCTCTCTCTAACATTTTGTTCGGGAGTTTACTTAACGATAAATATGATAGATGACAAAGAAAATCATTTCTCTTCTTTCCCTTTCTTCCAATACCTTTCATATTGGAATTATTGATTTTAACCATAATTTTTCTTTCATTGGGCTTTTTTTCTTTCTAAGAAAAAATATTTTATATATTTTTTTTTCATTTCTTTTCGATAAAAAAAATTTGAAACATAAATATATTTTTTTTCTTTCTACTTCCCTTATATTCTTTTCTTAAATGAAAACACAACGTAAACAAAGCAAAGACACACAAGAATTAGATTCCATCTTGGGTAATTGTTGGATTCAGAATTTACATTCAATCCTTGAATAAGAATGTTTCCTTGCATCAACATTAGATATTCGAAAGATTCAACACATAAAACGAACAGCCGTCCTCCAGTATAGCATCATTAATAAATTGTATTCTCAAATTCGGTTCGACCTCGTAATAAACGAAATAATAATCTTAAATTAAACTCACTGGATTGTTCCTTTCGTCATGTTACAACCTTTCATTATACAATCTTATTCTTGAAGCAGCATGATTAAAACTAATTAGTTAATTAGATCCATTACGTTATTAGCACGAAACCGAATACTAATATATTTGTAGCTCCATTAAAACTCTTAAATTAGATCATTTTCCTTCATGCAAATCTTCATTTTTGCCCATGAAATCAAAAGGGATATTGTGATTTTAGTGTTACTCTCAGTAAACAACTACGCCGCCACCGAAGAAGCAATGGCGTCGACGCCAATGGCATCACTGCCTGAGAAGCCTGCTACCGTGGTGAACCCGATAATGGCGATTGTGTTAGTGTGTCTTTTAAGCGCATTCTTCATGCTTTGTCTCGTCTCCACCTACTTTCGCCACTATACCGAACGACAGCTTAGACTTGCCGCAAGTACCACTCATGGGAGTGAAACGGGGTCTATGAGATCGGTGGTTCATGGGCTCGACCCTGCGATCATAGCGACATTCGCTAGCTTTTTGTACTCAAGCGTCAAGGGGATAAAAATAGGGCAAACGGTGCTAGAGTGCGCCGTGTGCTTAAATGAGTTCCAAGACCATGAAACCCTACGCTTGCTACCTAAATGTAGCCACGTGTTTCATCGGGATTGTATCGACACTTGGTTGGCTTCTCACGTCACATGCCCGGTGTGCCGAGCAGATCTTGTAGTAAGACCCAACGAAGTCAGTCACATGACTGACCGGCCATTGGAATACCCTATTGACCCAGAGAGAGACAGTGGGTCAACCGAGTTTCTTCTCCCCATAGAATCCAAACAAATAATGCCTTCTACTAGCCAGATACCCCGTTCACATTCAACGAGGCATTCAGTGCTAGTGAGGCCCATTGAAAATATTGAGAGGTACACACTTCGGTTACCAAATGAGGTGCGTGGCCTTTACACGAACCTACTTCCTGCGAGTCTTCCCACTAGCCCCCATATGGCGTTTCCGATGGAAAGTAGCGAGAAGATGACCTTTCGAAGTGTTAGTGTTGGTTCAACTAGAAGACTTGATTACGATCAATATGACCGGTCTAATCCCGAAAGATTAGGAGGTGAGTCGTCTAGGGGCGGGCCTAGCGTATCATACGCTGCCACCGGTGGAAATGACACGAGTCGGACTTCAAATTCGCAAAGGTTTTTCCGATCTGTTAGATCACCATTTCACCGGTTTTTACCAGCATCAAGTAGAAATATGGATTCGTAAGCACAATTAAAGGATAGATTAGCTCCTGATGTTAAAGTGTAGATGTATAATTTCTTTGCTATTACTAGTTCTGATGTCAACTGAAAAGATTCATTGCGTCACTAAGGCTTATTTTCTCTATCTTACATATTCAATGTTTGGTTACACCTATTTTATAGGATTTTGTTAGCGGTACATACAGATTCTATATGACTTGTATAGGTTGATAAGCTATATATGACTTGTATAGGTTGATACGCTATATATGACTTGTATAGGTTGATACGAGATGTGTAGTACTTGATCAAACAAACAAAAGTTGAACTTGAAAGAGCAGTCAAATTAATCCGTGCAAGACATGACTACTGCAAAGGCAATTGAGCTGTTTAAAACCTAACCAATACGTTTTGTATATCTTTATATGAGGACTTTGACTCTCCACGAGTCTTATAATTGATTTTTTACGATTCTTTGATATATATATATATATATATATATATATATATATATATATATAGGGGAGGGTTCCTAAGAAAACCAATAGTTATGTGAAAACCAAAGAAAACTACGGAAACCAATAACATAATTCATAACTTTTTTGTTATTTTAATTGTTAAAATGTTATTTAAGTATGTGATACATATATGTTGAGCATACTTACAAGAATGAAGAGTTTTACGTATACGTAACACAATATCGAATGAAAAATGGTTACGTATACGTAACCTATGTGTGACTTATATGAAAAACCATGCTACGATTTTCATTTGATTCATTACTTTATTTATATATATTCACACATATATATAGATGATAGTGATAAATTTTTTTTTACATTATTTGACCGTTTTAATTGGTTTTCTCATAGCTTTGTGGTTTTCTTAGGATCACTCCTATATATATATATATATATATATATATATATATATATAAAAGTTATTTCACATGACATAAGATTTTTTGATTTACATGTGAATTAATTGAGATGACACAAGATTCTTTCATAATTAATCTATAGACCAATCTATTTTCATTCTTTACATATTTTTCGTACAATTCAGTTATTTTCATTCTATAAATATTTTTCCTATTTTCCTTGTATACATATTTTTCGTACAATTCAATTATTTTCATTCTATACATATTTTTCTTATTTAAATGTTTTACTAGAACGGTAACTATGTATTTAGGAGTGAGCATTATAATAATTATGATGATGATATCAACGTGATAACTATTGTGATACGAGCAGTGATAACGGTGGTGATAACTATTGTGATACGAGCAGTGATAACGGTGGTAATAACGACAAAGATTATGGTTGTGATAATATTGGTGAATCTCTCAATAATTAGATTAGCTTGGATGAAACCGGTTAAGTTATTACATATCTCAATTTACTTGTGGTTAGCTTAATACAATGTTAATCGTACCTTTTTGTTTCAGGTTGTTATGTCATGTGATGATTTTGTTCGTTGGGCTATTATTAGAGGACACGAGAACAAATGTATTATAGTAACCCAATAGTTGAAGAAAAATGCAACGAGTAATGTCGTGTAGATTCCCTTTATATGTGATAGTGAGGAAGAAAATAACGGTGCACCCAACCTCCGACAACTAGGACGAAAAAACAAATTGTCAGTTCCAATTGATAGTGAAATATGAATAAAAGAGTATGGTACTAGATATTAGTGGTGGTAGATGATTCGCATAACCATAATGCTACTCAACCTTTGAAGTTTGAACGAACATTCATATGCAACAAGACTTACCAAGAAGAAGTAAGAAGTATGGTTTAATGACAGAGCTAACAAAACAGAACAAGAAGCCACATAACATACTATCAACACTCTTAAATAAATAAATATATGCGTTTATTAAAAAGGTAGCACAAATAATCATTGAAGATTAGATAAATAAAAAACATCAAACCAAATGATTATCCTTAATTAAAAAAAAAAACTTACCCTTAAAACTTAAAAAAAAAAAAAAAAAAAAAAAAAAAAAAAAAAAAAAAACCAATCACCAATTTGCATATATAGATGGCGATTGCACTACTGCTTCCCATACCGCTTCAACCCAAATTTATCTCAAGCCCACAAATTCTGTCAACCCAAATTCCGAACATAGCGGCTGTTTGGTAATCTTAGCTGCGTCTATAGCAGTCACCATCTCCGGTTTTAACCAACCCGATCTCGTGTGAAACAAGAACTGTGACAGCCTCTCTCATGTTGTCACAGAAGCAACCAATCGACCGCTATTCTTTTCTTCATTCAAGGTACGATCGTGATTTTTAACTCTGTTATTGCAACGGTTAATTAAATTCTGGAATTTGGATCTTTTGGTTAGCATGGTTATTATTTGAGGAAGATGACTGTTAAAAACATTTGTTCAAAAGTTAATTTACATAAAATCATTCCGTTCCTGATTTCATGTGGTGCTCTCACTTTTTACTTTTATGTGGCACGAGTATTCTATGCAAACTATAGCCAGTGGTGGAATCAGAAAATTTTATAAAGAGGGTTAAAATCAAAATAGTATTGTTTTACATCAATAAATTGTTCGGGTACATCAATTACTAATTTTTATACCAACAGTTGGTAATTGTGATCTTCGTGGTCCCATGGCTTGAAATCGTTGTAATATTGCTTCATTTTCAACACTTTCAAAAACCTCTTTTTCGACATAGCACACCAATGCATCCGAGAGAAAAATATCACCCATCTTGTTGCGTAAATCAGTCTTGATAAACTTCATTGCAGAAAAAGATCTTTCAACAGTAGCTATTACAACAGGCAAGACCAATGCTAACTTGATTAGTCGATAGACTAGTTCATATGTAATGTGATACTTCATCTCGATCATTTTCTTTGCAAGTTCTCCGATATCATGAAGACCAGAAAAACTTCATTGCTTTTCATATTTAAAATGTATCGATCGAGTTGTATCCTTAGTTGGCATAAATCAAAGCCACTAAAATCCTTTGAATATAACTCAGCAAGCCGTAATAACTTTTCATGGTCAAAATTGTGAAATGAATCTCTAGGATCCAGGCACGCTATACATGTAACTAACTCTGAGTTTGACATAGTAAACCGTTCATTTATTTCATTAAGAAGAAGATCAACAACCTACATTGTGAAGAAATTATAAATTCTAATATCATAAATTATAATAAGTTAAACTTTGATAACTAACATAACTAAGAAAAAGTACCTGATTAAAAATATCAACACGAAAACGGTGGAGGTTTGTTTGTGGTTCATCATCAATTGTCCTTCTAACTCGTCATGGGATGGCGTCTTCCATATTAGGCATATAAATTTCATTTTGAGCACAAAATGTAGTGAGTTCTTTCATTAACTCCTCCCATCCATCATCCCTATATTTCTTTTTATCATATTTCATGTCTTCAATCAATCGAACAACATTACCAATATTTTGATTTTTTAATTGTAAGGCGCGTGACAAGTCATTTGTCTTTCGTAACAAGTTTAACAATAAATGAGCAATAAAAAAAACTCAAAATTTTCCATTTTTTCAGCCAAACTAAACGCGGTGCCCCGAGTTTTACCATCTGTGCCCTCTTGAGACAAAACAATAAGCACTTCTCTCACTGGTTTCCACAAGTCTAAAAGTCCATGTATAGTTTTAAGATGGGAACCCCAACGAGTGTCTCCGGCTCGAACTAAGCTCATTTCTTGATTTTTACCTTTTCCTGTACAAACTTCACCCATCTCTATACGTTTCATAAAATCATCATATTGCTTTTGTCAAATTGAATCTTTTCTCTTACATGAAGCCCCAACAATGTTCACAATCATCCCAAGGTAATAAAAAAAAATTACACATAGATGCATATTCTGAAGATGTAGCCACAACGACTAATTGCAATTGGTGAGCCAAACAATAAATATAAAGTGCATGCTTATTTTCATTTAAAATTTTTTGTTTCAATCCATTTAGCTCACCTCGCATATTAGAAGCACCATCATAACCTTGTCCTCTAACTCTAGACATTGTTAAACCATGATTTGCAAAGAAATTGTCAATAGCACTTTTTAAAGATGACGCACAAGTGTCAATAACATGCACTACCCCAATAAACCTTTCGAACACTTCTCCACCATCATCCACATATCTCAAAACCATTGCCATTTGCTCTTTTATAGAACAATCTCGAGACTCATCAATCAACAACGAAAAGAACTTTCCTTTAATCTCATTCACAATAATATTCCTTACCTCCGTAGCACAAGCATTCACAATTTCTTTTTGGATTTTAGATGAAGTTAGTAGATTATTTCCAGGAGCTTTTGTATTGAACACCTTATTTACTTCAGCATTGCGCTCACAATACCATTTGACAAGCTCAAGAAAATTACCTTGATTTTTAGAACTTGTAGACTCATCATGCTCTCGGAAAGCTAAACCTTGTTTTAAAAGAAAATGAATTGCATCAACAACGGCGGTTAACCGAATACGATAATCAATCTTATCTTACTTACATTGTTGTGACAATATATGCCTTTGATCTTTAAATGACTCGTATTGAACTCTCGCATGATTATGTCTACTATTTTGACCTCCTTCATGATCACGAAAATTTTCAAATGCCTTTTTTCAGTTTTTAAAGCCGTGGTTGATGAGTACATCATCCCCATGCTGCATCTTTTGATGCACTATACTCTAACACAAAAAAAAAAAAAAAAAAAAAAAAAAAGCGGTCAAACAATGTTTCTTGAAATTTTCTTGCACGTCCACAAATTTCTGTTTTGGGGAAAATTTCGCCTTTGGGTTGACAAGGCCCTTTTGTTATGTACCTTTTTGTTATGTACCTTCTCCTTACTTCTTCCCGCATATTAATCGAATAATCATTAATTGGTTTACGCAAGGCCGGGTCACCAACAATTTCATCATCTGATAATTCAACTTCTTCTCTATTTCTTTTATTACTACTTTCATTGGCATTTATCGGGTTTGATGAAGTCTCGATGTTTGGTGTGGGTTTTTTTACCAAAATATCTTTCTAAAGAAGTGTTTCTACATATGAAAAATATAACAAATAAATTAAATCCTATAAAATAACAAATCATATGATCTAATCTAAATCAAATAAATTGAAAAGCAAAATTTATAAAGTCAAATAATTCATTTGCAGGTACTGTTAATAAATGGAAACAAACTAAAATATATAGATTATGGAATGTGTACTTCATTTGAATAATTGTGAATTGATGCTAAGAAAAAGACAAGTAGAATCAGAGAGTAGACCTTTTTCTTTGTATTGTCAAGCCTACCTTTTTTTTTTTTTTTTTTTTTTTTTTTTTTTTTTTTGCAGAGCTCGAGTCTACTTTTTTTTTTTCAGAGCAACGGCAGAGCAACGGCAGCAGGTTAACATAAAAGAAACAATAAAAAATTAAGTTTCAGTATTTGGGTTTTAAATTGATGTTTTTATAAGAAAGACCATCTTGACCCAATAAAATTTTTTGTTTTAATATAAATTGTTGACATCCCAGGGACTTTCACAATTTCATTTATCAGTCCCTTTTTCTTCCTCCTCACTACTCTTCTTCTTCCTCGCTACTTTTCTCCGTAGTCTCTATAGTATCTCTATTTTTTTCTTTTACTTTAAATTCTCTACCGGAGATAACTATGAGGGTCAAACTCAAAAATTTTTTTCGGTCGACAGCTCCGCTCAATAGAAAATTTAGTCGACCGGAGGGTCAAGGGACCCTCCGGACCCCCCTTAAATCCGCCGATGACTATAGCATCAACCCAAGTCATACATATATTTCATGTAACATCCAATGAAAGCCACCGTCGACAAAAAGAATTCATTATCCTTTAATAAAGAATCTATATTTTATAAATGATAGACTATATAAAGTTTTAATAAGAAAAGGAGTCGAATAAGGTGTTTTATGAAATTAAAAATTGTCACGCTTAGCACGTTATGAGGTTTTAAATAAATTGTCAAAAGAGGTCTTAATAAGAAAATTCATGGATACGTGTACCGTAAATAAATGCACGCTAATAAGAAACATAAACACATTTAGGGACACAAAAATAAACAAAATGAAATGAAATGAAACCATAATAAACAATAATAGCTTATTTTAACCCAAAAACGACAATATTGTATGATTTAACGGCGTTTGGTTCAAGCATAAGTTATCTCTATTCGTTAGTAAGGTATGGATTGTCTTTTAATGGTTCCATCGTATCGTTCGTTATTAACCATTACTAAATCAATTCAATGAAATCGCTAATTGTTTCATTGACTATTATTAAATTGTGAAAATTGAGATTGATAATTTGATATGCTTGCAAAAAAATAGGTTTTTTTTACTCATTATCAAATGTTTCTACCATATTATTAAACATTGACTTGAGATACCAAACCATTGTATTGATATTATATCGGTATTAACCATTCAAAGATCATATCATT
The DNA here is from genome assembly GCA_025506415.1 of Flaveria robusta. NCBI lineage: Eukaryota > Viridiplantae > Streptophyta > Magnoliopsida > Asterales > Asteraceae > Flaveria > Flaveria robusta. The sequence goes on along the minus strand of CM046459.1, from coordinate 8,228,233 downwards.
CACCTCAATGCCTAAGTACATCCACCTATGGGGACATAGCTAGGATGTTATTGTGGAACAACGCATGCTCTATTTGTTGTGGAGCGATTTGCCCACAATGGCTCTACATTAATATCACATGTTAAGATGTTTTACAAGTTGACTAGTTGTTAGTAGGGGTGTTCAAAAAAATCCAAAAATTTGAACATCTGAATTTCGGATGTTCAAAAATTCGGATTCAGATTCGGATAGTTATTTTGAAAAGTTTCGGATATTCAGTTATCCGTTATTAGAAAAGTAAAAAATATATTTTTTAATTTTTTAAATGTTATACGTTTTTTATATTAGGTTGGGACTTTTTAATATATATTGGGACTTTCGTGATGTGAGTTGATTTTTTATATTATTTTTATTATAGTTGTAGTTGAAAACATTATGAACTATTTGATTGTTTCCATATTAATACCATAGTGTGACATGGTAACAAGGCCTTATACTTTGAATTTCAAATGTTTTTTATACCCTAGGGTTTGATCTTCATCGTTTGCCATTTATCGATGATGGGTTAGGTATCTCGGTTCAATCAATAGCCCAGGTTGTTGTTCGTGACTTCGTTCATCTCGATTCATGTTAGGGTATCTAAAACCCTAAATCTGAGTTCGAATATTTGCTGACTTGTTCTTGTAGATCGGCTTGATCTTTCTTCATTTGTGGATGCTTGTAGGTGTATTTATCTTCAATTGCATTTTCTTGTGATATCTTCTTTTTGAACCCTAAATCTAGGATTTTGTGTTTTTATCATGGGTTAAAAGCATATTTACCCCTCTAAAACTTTTTATTGCTATATATACCCAAGCAAAAATTTTAAATGTATATATCCCCTTACAAAATCTCATAATTGGCAAATTTATTCATTTTCATTAAAAATAGTTTATGTAATGACTAATTTGCTCTTATTTTTACTAAAACTTCATAATTGGCAAATTGCCCATTTCAAACTTATAATTGACAAATATATTAAAAGCATATTTCCCCCTTTAAAACTATTTAATGGCATATATACCCATATGTAAAGGTTTATTAATTTTTTTGAAAGGGTAATATTGTCATAACAATAAATTGGGTATACATGCAATTAAGGTTTTTGCTTGGGTATATATACATTTAAGGAATGTATACAAGGGTATATATGCAATTGATCCTTTTAGGGGGATTATTTCACTATAAGTCTTCTTCTTTATACTCAGTGCTGGAGTATGCTCTAAGATATTCTTCTCTTGGACTTTTAATTCACAAGATACGAATTGACGTACCAGCATTGAGATTGTTATACAAGGAGAGTCATACCTTGTTCATGAGTTAATATGTTCACATTCCTTTTTATTGATCTTCTTGATCTGTATTTGCTATATTCTTAATCATCTGACCCATTTCCTTGTTGGTTTTTATATTTTCCGTGTCATTTATCATTAAAGTGTACTTGATTGCATGTAGTATCATAAATCTCCTTCCCCTTTTCATTCTTGGCTAGTCAACTTATTGACCGTGTATTAGGATCATGGAAGGATTTCACCGCGTGAATCCTTGTGTGGTTGTTATTTTTGATTTATATCTATGGTTGTGGTTAATCCTCCTCTTACCTTGATTTAATAGTTTGCATTTTGGTGATCCATTGTATCCGCATACTAGTGATACAACCAATCTTACTATTGTTTTTGTGAAATTAAAAGGAACTAAGAATTATAATGTTTGGGCAAATGCAATGGAGTTAGCTTTACGTATTAAGAATAAGTTTGGGTTTGTTTATAAGTCTTATGCCAAATCAACCACAAACGAGGTTCTTGACAATGGGATAGGTGTAACTCCGTATTTTTTTCTTGGATACTCAATTTTATTTCAGAAGAATTATTTGTGGGTCAAATATTTTCCAAAATACTTCTGAGGTTTGGCAAGAAGTAAAAGAGACTTATTCAAAAGTTGATGAGTCTATGATTTTTAAGTAGTGTTTTAAAACAAAACAGTAACCCAGTTTTAGATTATTAAAATAAGCTTTTATCAATGTGGAGACAATTAGATTATTTAAAATCGTGGATCTAGATGAAGCCTATCAACTTTTGAGATCCTTAATTTTAAGAAAGGAGCCTTTTCATCCTGTAAAGGTTTTTCTGCTATTATCTAAGAAGAAGAATCTCATAGGAGGTTGGCTTTATCTAGCAACACCAGACCCGTAGTCTTTGTGGCAAACTCTAATGTTGGAAATAAAACTAAAATTAAGGAATCTTCTTCAAAATGTTCAAACTATAATAAGGTTAGGCGTCCAAATGAAAAGTACTAAACTATAAGGGTATATATTTTAATTCTAATTCTAAACCATAAATTAGTAATGTTTTTGTTGATAGTGTAGATATTATAAGAGGCTCTTATTAGTTGTCTGCAAATCAATACAATAAACTCATGAATTTTATAAAAGAACCCGTTGGAGTAGATCAAGGAACATCTAAGACATGTAATCTAAAATTTTTAGGTATCAATCAATTTTCTCTTGTGTTGTTCAGTTTGGTCTAAGTAGGACAAAAGACTGGATTATAGATTAGGAGCTAATAAGCATATGTCAACTTTTGATGAGTATATGTTTGACTTCACATATATTTCAAAATTTAATTTGACTGCGGGTCATCCTAATAGCGCTAAAGCTACAATTAAATTAATTGGTAAACTTAAACTATCGAATGAAGGCGTGGTCTTAGATGTGCTTGTTGTTCCCGAATACTCTATAAACATGTTGTTTGTGTATAAGCTGTCTAGAGATAGTAAGCTAGGATGTAGATTTCAAATTTTGTTGTTGGATTTAGGACTATGCGTACACGAAGATTCTGTTGACCGATACAAAAGCTGAATGTCTTATAATACTTTGGAAATTGAAATTCAGGAAACTTCAAGTATGAAAATAGTATTAAACTTTGGGAAGCTAGGTTAGGTCCTTCATTAAGTATTAAAAGTTTTCAAAAAAGATATACATTTAAGTGAAAATGTTTTTGACTTTGCTTGTGAAACCTATCGTCATTCAAAGCAACTAAAAGCCATTTTCCTATTAGTGAACACAAACTTGAAAAATTAGGAGATTTAATTCATCTAATTTGTGTAGTCCATTTAAAGTTTAAAGAAGGGAATGGTATAAGTACTTATTGACTGTAGTTTTTTTTAATGTAAAGTGTGTTGTTAATCTTGTCAAAACCCAATTTCATTCAAACAAAAAAAGTTTTTGAACTAATAATGGAACTGAAGTTGTAAACTGTTATTTCATTTTTTTCTAAAACAAGTGGAATTATGCACCGAAATTCATGTGTCTATACTCCTCTACAAACCTTTCCTTGTTCTTTCAAAGTGGTGTCTCCTTAACTATGTGGACTGAATGTGTTTTCACTGCTACTTATTTAGTTAATAGGACACCCTCCTTTTTGTTAGGTGGAAAAACACCATATGAAATGTTGCTAAAAATAAACCTTCCCTTTCTCATCTTAGATCCTTTAAATAGTTAGTCTTTTCTATAAACTGAATCCTAAAATCAAATTCGATAATAAAGCATCAAATTATGTTTTAATAGGTTATTCTTTTGATAGAAAAGTTATAACTTTTTTTAGTTTGATGATAAGACAATTTTTTATTCATGAGATGTTAAGTAATTTATGAAAGTTTCTTCCTATCAAAATATAAAACTTCTTTGTCTTTAGAATTTGAAGGTCTTTATCATTCTAATTTTTTTCAATGATTACTTAAGTTTCCCTGATGGTGATGGGAGGGTATCTAAGGGTGATGGAAGTAGTAGTTAGGATTTCAATGGCAAATCATATGTTCCTCTTAGTTCATATTCTTCTGCTCAGTTCAGATTCTTTAGAAACAAATACTACAGTGGTTGACAATTTTGATCTTGGTTTTAGTAGTGCTAACGGTTCTCAAAATGCATCTATAGAATTTGTTATGATTGTTGATCAAGTTATTACCACAAGTAAGAATGATAGTAGGACTTGTAATGAAACTCCCGGTATTGCAACACTTGATGAGGATATTTTAGAGTTATCTAATATCCCCAACGTCTCTAAAGCAACTATCAAATCTTGTGTTAAGCTTATAGCTAGAGTTAGTAATATGCTAAGAAGTTTAGCATGTGCTAGATTTAAGCTTTTCGAACACGTTGCAGTACAATGGTTGTGAATTGTGCAAATTTGTCTAAGGACTATATACGTTTAGTGACTATGTTGTTGCGGGTAACATTAAGATTAGTGACTGTGTTATTGGGGATAAGGTTATAGTGAGGCATGTAAGGATATAAATTGGGTCAGTGCTATGAATGATGAGATAGAAGTCTTATAACAAAATAATACTTGGATATAAGTAATCTACCTAATGGTAAAATTTGTATAGGTTGAAAAAGGTTATATAAGATAAACTATAAATTAAATGGAGAAATATAAAGCTAGTGTGACTCCTTGGCCTCATGGGCAGGTCATCAAGAGAATAGGCAGGTTTGAAGAAGACCTTTTTTTACACACACAAAAAAAAGTAACCTGCAAAGAAGTAAAAAGTAACCTGCAAAGAAGACCTTTTTTACACACACACAAAAAAAAAGACAGAGCATTCAATCAATATTATCAATTAAACCTAACATCATAGATTACTCAAAGCACACAGACATTATATAACCAAGAACATTTACAACTACCATACCCATTGAAACAAAAGCCAACAACACTATCATCAGATACCATATTAACAAATACGGTAAAAATCAATATCCAAAAATATGTAACAAAGGAAAACATCAAAGGTATTTAATCATTCAAGACTCAGTTTTAGTAGGGTACAACCATTTTAAAAAAATAGTTGAAAGACCCAATTGAAATTTGTAGTCGGAAAAAACAAAGTTGAAAACCCTAGTTTTCAAGCCATACCCGCTTACTAGTTAATATAGCTCCAAGGCAACTTCGATGCTCTAAGAAATATTCCAATTACGGCTAAGTTTTTAGGATGCGCTCAGCTAAGAACACATCGTACTAGATTAAGTAAGGAACGACGCAGGCAAACACCCTTGTCGGATTATATAAGTTGCGAAGGTTTGAAATTACGGAAGGAAATGCGAATGTGCGGAGTCAAGAAACGACTACAAACACAAGACCAATTAGGGTTTGGAGAAAATGTATGAGTATAGTATCTAAAGGATTGAAACCAAATAAGAAGGAAGGACTGGATTTGGAAAGAAAACAAATCAAAGGAAGGGTACCCCGACTTGGTCGAAAGATCCGCATGTAGCAAAAGTGACCCACGAGAATGGGCAGGAAAAGGAAATGGTAGAGGACCTAGAAGTATGTCATGTGGCCCTCCTAGTCACCTTTTTATTAAAGTAGGGAAATATATATATATATATATATATATATATATATATATATATATATATATATATATATATATATGTGTGTGTGTGTGTGTGTGTGTGTGTGAGTTCCTAAGAAAAACAATTTTTACAAGAAAACCATTTATCCACCATTGGTTTTTGTAATCAATGGTTAAGATCATGCAATGGGAAGATTGTAAAAAGAATGTATTTAAAGGATTTAATCTTAAGGTCTTAATGGTAAAATAGGTAAAACACATATAGAAACTATATGAAAACTTTTATTTAACCAATTAAATCCCTAAAATCACTCACTCTATCTCCTCTCTCTTAACTTATAACCAAATTTAATAACTTTATATCCTATTTACTTACAATTAATAACAAATTTTAACACTAAATTATACTAATTATTACATATATGTAACACTATGTTACGTACTTATGAAACACTATGTTACGCATACATAACCCAATCAAGCTTCAATTTCACCATCAAATCGGATCTCAAATCTTCTAACTAACTAATTCATGTTGATAAATCTTGCTATTTATAGACAACCATTATCGTTTATATATATGTAACTATAACAGATATAACAAGTGCAAAACATTTTATTAAACTCAGGAATTTACTTATACGTAGACGTCGCTATGTATATGTAACTTGATTTGAACATATTAGGGTTATGTGTAACTTGATAAGTTACATATATGTAACGCAAAAAGTACCCTAGAATCTATAAATTTTTTTTTTTACAGTGAATAGATGTGCAGCCATATGTTAACGTACTTACGCATACGTAACTCCATGAAGATGAAGATGAACAAAAAACCAAAATCTAATATAACATAAAACATATCTTTATCTTCTTCTTTTCATAACATATATGAAATACTACCTTTTCTATTTGTTTTTTAAACAATAGTTGACATCATATTTAACTGTTACGTATTTGTAACTTACATATATGTGTCATTATATTGAATAGAAATATAGAGGAAATACGATTGTCAAAAGAAAAAAAAGAAGAATGTGAATGAGAAGATGTTCTCTTCCAGTGAAATCAAATATTGATGGAGAAGATGTTTTATTTGTGGCTAATTTCTTCACGTTCATATTCGTCTTCATATTGTTCATCAAGTTTGTAATTATCTTCATCACGAATCATCAGCTCATGTTCATAATCATCTTCATTTCAAATCATTATCTTCATCTCGATTCATCGTCTACATCTTCATCTCGATTTATCATTTTTATCTTCATCTTCGTTCATCATCTTCAAAAATAGGAAAAACCTAAAGAAGTCCAACACATTTTTAAGTACTAGTATCCTTCCAATAAGAGTTTTTTCATTTGAACCCCCTTATATATATACACACACACATAGATAAAGGTTACTATACAAAGCGTTTTTTCATGCGAATCGTATGAAATTATCATGCAAGAATGAACGTTACAGGTTGAATTATAATACAAGTGTAAGAATTAATCACACAGAGATAGAATTATCACACAAAGTTGGAATTATTACACAAAAAGGTATTTTTGAGTGACAATTCCATATTTGGGTGATAATACAACGTGAGTGTAATTCGCATTGCGTGATTATTACTTGTTCTTGCATGATAATTCCATCCCAAACTTCATACATTTTGCACGAAAAATGCATTTTGTATAGTAACCGTCCTCTATATACATATATATACATACACACACAAACACACACACACACACACACACATATATATAGGGAGAGAGAGAGAAAGAGAGGAGGGACTCTAAGAAAACCATAATGTTATGAGTAAACTAGAGAAAATCAATTAAACTAGTCATATAATTTATAAATTCTATATCACTACCCTCTATATATATATATATGTGAGCATATATAAATAAGCGTATGAATCAAATGAAAATTGTAGAATGATTTTACATATACGTCATACATATGTTACGTATACGTAACCATTCTTCATTCGACATAGTGTTATGTATACGTAACACTCTTTATTTTCGTACGTATGCTCAACATTTTAACAATTAAAATAAAAAAAGTTATGAATTATGCTATTGATTTTCATGGTTTTCTTTTGTTTGCACATATAAAAAAAGTTATATATATATATATATATATATATATATATATATATATATATATATATAGGATTAGGATCATATACAAATCTAGTATTTTGTAAAAACTGTAAGAACCTATATTATTTCGCCACGTGGACTATTTGCTTAATAGGAAGTAGGGGTAATCTTGTCGTAGAAATTTAAGTTTGTTTTGATAACTCATTATTTCATGCAATTCAAATAACATCTAAGTTAATTTTTTTTAATTCGAACGTAATTAACCATTAGAAATTGCAATTTTAGATTCATTCATTATTTCATCTTCTTTGCATTCACATTCAAACAACTTTTGCGATCACATTTTTTGATCAACCATGCAATTTTAAATTTATGTGTTTTTTAGGTTAATGTGCTATTTTAGCTGTATACGTTGCCTTTAGTTAAACTTTGATGTTTTTCTTTGTTAAAACGATGTTATTTTGAAAATAATTATATTGAGGTACTAGTTTACTTTTGTTAGATGTATATTGGGCATTTTTAATATCGTTTTGACATTATAAAGTGTTGTGTCTGTATTATGTAGTGCTATGTTTATTAAGTGTTGTTTTAGTTTTGTGTGCTATTTTTAAGTGTATGTGCTAGTTTGAGGTAAAAATTGATGTTGTAATTGTTAAAATGCTGATGTGTTTTAAAAATATATATTCAAGTGCTACTTTTATATATGAAGTGATTATTTAGTGTTATAAAGTTTTAGTTAAACTATAAAGTGTTATTTTTATTGTGTGCTATTTTATGAAAGTAGCACCATTTATTTTTTTTAAGTGTTACTTTCGAAAACTTTCTGAAAATATATTATTAATTTTTTAAAAAAATATAGTAATATTAGACACATATTAAAGATAAATTTTTTATTTTATGGTATAATTTAAAAAAAAAATAAAGTATATAAAAGATATCTTAGTTTTTAAAAATTGGTGAAGTAGTTATTATATTTTGAAAAATGTTGTCACACCCTCAAAATTCACGTGCGAGGTTTAATTACAAGGCGCGTGAACAAAACAGGATCCAAGTCATTAATTACTCCGAACGACTCTATACAAATCATTTAAAATAAACCTACAGTTTAAAACCAAAACATTGAAGAAGCGATTAGTAAATATTCAAACCCAAAGTATCAAATGTAAAATGCGCACAACACGCGCCCAAACCATTGATTTAACATTTGTAAATAAACCCAATGTAAATAGATGAATGTTTCAAAAGCATACTCTACTTGTGAGTGCTCCTAAACGCAGCTACTAATAACGACATAAGAGAAACATACTAAAAGTATCAACATGACGGTTGGTGAGTTCAAGAGTTTGCGTTTAACATATACAATAATAGTTGTAAAATATAAGTAAGTGGATTGATATAGATAGCTAGTCTAATTTCATTAGTAATAAGCATAGTGATTTCACGACCGAAGCTAACTGTATTCATTTGTTTGCCTTCCGCCACGACATACCAAGTCATGACAATATTAGTCGTTTAGGACAATATTGCACCCGCTTGACATCTAGTCGTATTGTAACACCGGGAAAATTTAAAAGAAGAGATAAGCGAAGAAAAAGAAAGAAAAGCAAAATAACCCAAGTAGAGGGGTTAAAGTTGTACAAGAGACAAACTTTATTATTATTTTGTTCAAAAAGGAGCATGGCCGCCCACACCCCTGTACTATCATCTCTTCATACGATTTTACAGAGAGAAAGATGCTCTCACCGGTTTTTAGAAAGAAGAAGAAGAAGAAGTCATTTTTCAGGTTAGTTTTTGGTGTTTTGGGTTGTTCTTGGTTGATTTTCAGCCTTGGGTATGTGCTTATGTGTTTGTATGTGTTGGGTTATGTGTTTTTGGTATGTCTAGATGTTTGAACTCATTGAGCATTCGGGTTTGAAGAAGTCTTACTCGAAAGTTGCAAAAGGTGAGTTCTAGATCCCTGTTTTTAAACGTTTTAACTTGTTTTGGGGCTGGAAATGCATGTTATAACGTTTTTATTCAAGTTGGGTGTGTACCCGTATGTAATTGTGTGTGCTCGGTTGGGTGGGTGTATGCACGGGAAGGATTTTGGTTATGTTCATGATTTATGCTTGTTTATGATGCTTAGTATGCTAGAAACTAGGCTAAAATCTTGTTATAAACTGATTTGGGGTTTAGAAAATGATTTATGATGAAAACAGTTGGCCATGCGCCTAAGTGCTCATGCGCCTAAGGTTCATGCGCCCCAATAGTGTCTATGCGCCTAGAATTATGCCCAGGCGCCTAAGTGTTCCTATGCGCCCAACTGCATAAAAGCCTAAGTGCCCATGCGCCTAAGTCAGGCCCATGCGCCCAAATAGTGCCCATGCGCCTAAGTTTTCCCATGCGCCTAAGTGTTCCCATGCGCCTAAGTAGTCATGCGCCAGCAAAGTGGGCATGCGCCTGCATAGTGTCCATGCTCCCAATGCCTTAGAAAATATTCTGAAATTTTTGGGAAAAAGGATTTTTAGGCTATGACTTAGGATGTTTCGGGTATGATGTATGTTGATGCATGTGATGTTATATGATGATGTGGTGCATGTTTATGGCTTGTTTTCTTTATGTTTCTTGTTACGTATTATTTCGTGGCTTTACGTGATGTGATTAAGTTAATGAACGCAAAGTATTATGTAATGAAAGCGGAAGTTAATGATAATGAAATGTGGAACGTAAAGAAGGAATGAATGAATGAAGTAAAGAACGAATGAATGAATGAAAAGTCTTGCAAGCAAAATGAAAGGAGGTTCACAACCAATGAAGGGTGTTAGCTCAACTGTGTACGGTTTAGCTAACCCATAAGGATGCACACAGGGGTCTAATCCTTGTGATTGACCAAACGTATGGGACCCTTGTTGCTTGCCCTAGGTACTGGAGTCAGCTTCGTGCACAATGTTAGTGGTTTAATGATAGACTTCGGCCCAGTATCAGCTTCGTGCATAATGTTCGGGGTATAGCACATGGCATTGGTCCAGAATGAAAGTAAAGGTTAATGATGAATGTACGAAATGTACGATGATGAACGATGATGGAAGATAATAGTAAATATTATCTACGTGTACGTATGATGCATGATCACGAATGAAAGTAAAGAAAGGTTTTAAACGAAAGAAAAGTATTTTATTTATTTATAAAACTAGAACTCAATCAGCAACGCTGACTTTTATGCATTTTCAGTTGGCAGGTAATGGTTGCTGAGGATAGCATAGGGTGAAGCTACTTGGCAAATTTTGGATGGCATCCATTTTATGTAATAATGATGTTTTTGTGTTGTAATGTAACCAAATGATGTTTTGTAATGTTAAAAATGATGTATTATTTGGCAAAAGCAATTATTAATACATGAAATGGTTTTTGTTAAATTATTTCGCTGCGTTGTCTAAATGAAAATTTATGTATTTTTAATTATGATGTGCAATGATTGTCTGACTGTAAGTGTTCCGGAAACGGGGCCTTACAAGTTGGTATCAGAGCCAAAGTTTAAGAGAAATGGGTACATTATTTCAAAAACCTAAACTGAAAACGGGACCAAATGGAAGGATGCCAGCCCAAGTAGCTATGTGCCATTAGGTATTTTCTTTAATGATAACTGGTATTATGTGTGCATGTTATCTGATTTATGTGCTTTTAGTAGATTTGGGTACTGATATAGTTAGGATAGGAAATGCTTGGGGTATGAAGAGTAAAGTAAGTGGCTAATCACAACTGGCCACTTTAATTAGGGACTTACTGTACTTGTCATAAACTGAGCTATTACCTTGAATGACTATGTTGGTGTTTGAATCTTATAGTGTGTTTAGAGGATGGCGGGAGGTAGATCTTCGAAAGCTTCTAGAGGTGGAGGTCGTGGTGGACGTGGTGCTGGACTACGGGTCACTAGAAGCAGAGCCAAGATGGGTGATACGGCTCATGAGGAGCTCGAGACTCATCACCAGGAAGGTGGTGATGAGGGTCCTAATCTGAGGGCCTCAGGCTGTTGTTGAGGAGGTTCACCAGGTCATGCAGACAATCCTGCCGTCTGTGGTGACCGAAGTGATTAGAGATGTACGGGAGGATGAGAAGAAGGAAAAGAAGAAGACCTTCGAGAGAGGAGAAAGGGAACAACCAGAGACTGAAACGGTTGTCTCTAGTGACGAGGAGGAGGAGGAAGCTATACAATAAATAGCACAGGGCTATCATTATGGGGCATTCCAGAGGTGCAAGCCCCCGACTTTTGATGGCAATGGCAACGCTGCTGCTGCTCACCGATGGGTGAGGGAGATGGAAGCTGTGCTTGATATAAGCAAATGTAGAGAGGACCAAAATATGAAGTTTGCCACTCACTCATTCGTGGACTTGGCTTTATGCTGGTGGGACAACATTGTCCAGGCTGAGGGTAGTAGGGCAATTGGAAAGATGAAGTGGGATAAACTGAAAAAGTTGGTGATTGAGGAGTTCTGTCCTCACAGGGAACTCGACAAGGTTGAGAGGGAGTTCCTGCAGCTGGAGGCGGGAACTATGACACACCAGCAGTACACCACTAAGTTTAATAAGATGGTAAGGCTGGTGCTAGATCAGGTGACACCTATGTCACGAAAGATAAAGAGGTACATCCAGGGTTTACCGGCGGATATCCGCAGGCACATGATCGCCGCCCGGCCAAGTACGTTTAGGTCGGTGGTTGATTTGGCAGGAAGGTTGTATGATGAGAGAGAGGTGGCAGTGGTTGAGGTGAGCAAGAAAGGTGGTGGTGACCGAAGCTGGAATGGTAAGCGGTTTTGACGTGGGGGTGTCATTCCAAGCAAGAAGGTTGCGAGGGTGGATGATTGGCGTGTAGCCACATCCGGTGTGGGGTTGAAGAGGTGTGGTAAGTGCGGGAAGGAGCATACGGGAGAGTGTAGGTGGGGATTGAATGTCTGCTTCAAATGTGGGAAGCCAGGTCATATGGCAAGGAATTGTGGGGTGACGAAGTGTTTTAACTGTGGTGGAGAGGGTCATCTGAGCAGGGACTGCAAGAAGCCAAGGGCTGAGAGTTTCGGAGCAAAGAAGACGATCGAAACTGAAGGGCAGAAGGCGAGCGCCAGAGCTTTCACGATGACTAAGGAGGAGGCTAGGACGGACCCCGATGTTGTGTCAGGTACGTTTCTAGTAAACCAAACTCTTGCTTCTGTGTTATTTGATTCTGGTGCTAGTAAGAGTTTTATTTCTGCTGCTTTCTGTGCTAATTTGCCTGTTAGAAATAGAAGTATTGAGGAGCTCTTCATTGTAGAAACTGCCATTGGTAAGTCTACTAGGATTTCTGATTTGATAGAAGGTTGTGACATAGAACTAGAAGGTCATAGGTTTCCTGCTAGACTATTCGTGATGACCTTAGGCGGGTTTGATGTAGTCCTAGGGATGGACTGGCTAGCGGCCTATGAAGCAAATATTATGTGTCGCAAGAAGATTATCCGATTGACAGTGCCCGACGGGAGTTCGGTGACGATCTATAGTGATCGAGTTACTAAGATCCCGAAAATTATTTAGATGGCGGTGGCATGAAAATGCATGAAACATGGATGTAGCACCTACCTGGCTTACGTGAAGGATGTGGACACGTCAGTACGACAATTGCCCGACGTACCAGTTGTGTGTGACTTTCCCGACGTGTTCCTTGTAGATTTACCAGGTATGCCACCGGACCGCGAGATCAAGTTCCAGATTGACTTGATACCTGGTGCTCAACCTATTGCCAGGGCACCGTATCGATTAGCTCCAACTGAGATGAAGGAACTGATGGTTCAGTTGCAAGAATTGTTGGATAAAGGGTTTATTCGACTGAGTATCTATCCTTGGGGTGCTCCGGTCTTGTTTGTAAAGAAGAAGGACGGTAGTATGAGGATGTTCATCGACTACCGCAAGTTAAACAAGTTGACGGTGAAGAACCGATATCCAGTGCCAAGAATCAATGACTTGTTTGATCAGCTCCAAGGTGCCAGTTGGTTTTCGAGAATAGACCTTCGATCTGGCTATCATCAACTGAAAGTGAAGGAGCAGGATATTCCTAAGACAGTTTTTCGCATGAGTTTTGGACACTACGAGTTTCTCGTTATGTCTTTCGGTTTAACCAACGCACGAACTGCTTTCATGGATTTGATGAATCGGGTGTGCCGACCAATGTTGGATAAATCAGTGATTGTGTTTATCGATGATATCCTGATTTACTCGAGGAGCGAAGAGGAGCATGCTGGTCACATTAAGGAAGTGTTGGAGATGCTTAGAAGGGAGAAGTTGTATGCCAAGTTCTCCAAGTGTGCGTTCTGGTTGCGCGAAGTTTAGTTTTTGGGTCACGTGGTGAATCCCGAAGGGATCATGGTCGACCCATCAAAAGTAAAAGCTATGATGCAATGGAAGTCTCCAAAGACGCCATCCGAGATTTGTAGTTTCTTAGGATTGGCGGGGTATTATAGGAGATTCATCCAAGACTTCTCAAAGATAGCTTCTCTGTTGACCAAGCTGACCCGTAAGGACGTGAAATTCGTATGGGGTCAAGAACAAGAGAAGGCTTTTGAGGAGCTAAAGGCGAGGTTGACGCAAGCTCTAGTCTTGGCCTTACCCGAAGGAAGCGAAGATTTAGTGGTTTACTTAGATGCTTCTTATTTGGGATTGGGTTGCTTGTTGATGCAAAGAGGGAAGGTTATAGCCTACGCATCCCGGCAGTTGAAGGTTCATGAGGTCAATTACCCTACTCATGACTTGGAGTTAGCAGCCGTGGTCTTTGCATTAAAGATTTGGAGGCACTACTTATATGGGACGAAGTGCACTATCTTTACCGACCATAAGAGCTTAAAGTACCTCTTTGAGCAGAAGGACCTGAACATGAGGCAAAGGAGATGGTTGGAGCTTATCAAGGATTATGATTGTGAGATCCATTACCATCCGGGCAAGGCCAATGTAGTAGCAGATGCCCTTAGCCGAAAAGAGAAACCCGAACCATTCCAGGTGAAGGCTTATCAATTGGTTATGACCTCCGACGTGATGAAGCAGGTCAAGGAGTTTCAAGACGAGGCTTTGAAAGAAGATCGCCTTAACTCCGAAAGGATGGGAGGTCTAGTCACGGAATTGGGTGAAAACACTCTCGGTGTTAGAACCCGATTTAGGCGAATGTGGATTCCTCGTTATGGGGATTTACGTGGAAAGATCATGGATGAGGCTCATAAGACTCGATACTCCATTCATCCCGGTGCTACAAAGATGTATCATGATATGAAGAAAGATTATTGGTGGCCTGGTATGAAGCGTGAGGTAGCGGAGTATGTGAGTAAGTACTTTACTTACTTACAAGTGAAGGCGAAGCATCAGAAGCCATACGGGAAGATCCAACCTTTGGATATACCCGAGTGGAAGTGGGAGCGTATCACCATGGATTTTATTACGAAGCTGCCGCGAACGGCAAGGGGGTATGATGCTATATGGGTGATAGTTGACCGTCTAACGAAGAGTGCTCACTCTCTACCGATTCGTGAAACGTATCCATCCGAGGGATTAGCGGATCTGTTCATCAAGGAGATTGTGACCCGTCATGGTGTACCAATGTCTATTGTGTCTGACCGTGACACCAGGTTTACATCCAAGTTTTGGAAGTGATTTCATGACGTGATGGGGACGAGGTTACATATTAGTACGGCTTATCATCCTCAAACGGATTGTCAGTCAGAGAGAACAATTCAAACGCTAGAAGATATGCTTTGGGCAAACGTTATTGATTTTGGTGGAAGTTGGGACGAACACTTACCGTTAGCTGAATTCTCAAACAATAAGAGTTATCATGCCAGCATTGGTATGCCCCCTTATGAGATGCTATACGATAGAAGGTGTAGGAAGCCCGTATGTTGGGGTGACATTGGTCAGAAGGAGTTAGGGAGCATCGAAGCAATTGAGGCTACAAATGAGAAGTTGGAGAAGATCAAAGCCTTTGTGAAGGCAGCCAAAGATAGGCAAAAGTCGTATGCTGACAAGAGACGTAGACCGATTGAATTCAAGGTGTGCGATAAGGTTATGTTGAAGGTTTCACCTTGGAAGGGTATCATTCGGTTTAGAAAGCGGAGCAAGTTGACCCAGAGGTACATAGGGCCTTTCCGAATCATTGCTCGAGTGGGAGAGGTGGCCTGTAGGTTGGAACTACCCGATGAGTTAAGCGGGATTCATCCAACATTTCATGTATCTCATCTGAGAAATTGCTTGGCGGATGAAGATATGGTGGTGCCACTAGAGGATATCGAGGTGGACGAGCGACTGAATTATGTGGAACAACCATTGGCCATCATAGAAAGGAAAGAGAAGAGGCTAATGAATAAAGTGGTTCCCATGGTATGAGTACAGTGGAGGCATAGAAAGGGATCCGAGTCTACGTGGGAGACTGAGGAGGAGATGAGACAGCACTACCCACGGCTGTTCGAGGAATGACAGGTTTCGGGAACGAAACCTATATAAGGGGGGTGGACTTGTAACACCCGGAAAATTTAAAAGAAGAGATAAGTGAAGAAAAAGGAAGAAAAGCAAAATAACCCAAGTTGAGGGGTTAAGGTTGTACAAGAGACAAACTTTATTATTATTTTTTTCAAAAAGGAGCATGGCCGCCCACACCCCTGTACTATCATCTCTTCATACTGTTTTAGAGAGAGAAAGCTGCTCTCACCGGTTTTTAGAAAGAAGAAGAAGAAGTCGTTTTTCATGTTAGTTTTTGGTGTTTTGGGTTGTTCTTGGCTGATTTTCAGCCTTGGATATGTGCTTATGTGTTTGTATGTGTTGGGTTGTGTGTTTTTGGTATGTCTAGGTGTTTGAACTCATAGAGCATTCGGGTTTGAAGAAGTCTTACTCGAAAATTGCAAGAGGTGAGTTCTAGATCGCCGTTTTTAAACGTTTTAACTTATTTTGGGGCTAGAAATGCATGTTATAACGTTTTTATTCAAGTTGGGTGTGTACCCGTATGTAATTGTGTGTGCCCGGTTGGGTGGGCGTATGCTCGGGAAGGATTTTGGTTATATTCATGATTTATGCTTGTTAATAATGCTTAGTGTGCTAGAAACTAGGCAAAAATCTTGTTATAAACTGATTTGGGGTTTAGAAAATGATTTATGATGAAAACAGTTGGCCATGCGCCTAAGTGCTCATACGCCTAAGGTTCATGAGCCCCAATAGTGTCCATGCACCTAGAATTATGCTCAGGCACCTAAGTGTTCCCATGCGCCCAACTGCATAAAAGCCTAAGTGCCCATGCGCCTAAGCCAGGCCCATGCGCCTGCCTAGTACCCATGCGCCTAGAAAGTTGCCCAGACGCCTAAGTGTTGGCCATGCGCCCAAATAGTGCCCATGCGCCTAAGTTTTCCCATACGCCTAAGTAGTCATGCGCCCGCATAGTGGCCATGCGCCTGCATAGTGCCCATGCGCCCAATGCCTTAGAAAATATTCTGAAATTTTTGGGAAAAAGGATTTTTAGGCTATGATTTGGGATGTTTCTGGTATGATGTATGTTGATGTATGTGATGTTATATGATGATGTGGTGCATGTTTATGGCCTGTTTTCTTTATGTTTCTTATTACGTATTATTCCGTGGATTTACGTGGTGTGATTAAGTTAATGAACGTAAAGTATTATGTAATGAAAGCGGAAGTTAATGATAATGAAAAGTGGAACGTAAAGAAGGAATGAATGAATGAAGTAAAGAACAAATAAATGAATGAAAAGTCTTGCAAGCAAAATGAAAGGAGGTTCACACCTAATGAAGGGTGTTAGCTCAACTGTGTGTGGTTTAGCTAACCCATGAGGATGGACACAGGGGTCTAATCCTTGTGATTGACCAAACGTATGGGACCCTTGTCGCTTGCCCTAGGTACTGGAGTCAGCTTCGTGCACAATGTTAGTGGTCTAATGATAGACTTCGGCTCAGTATCAGCTTCGTGCAAAATGTTCGGGGTATAGCACATGGCATTGGTCCAGAATGAAAGTAAAGCTTAATGATGAATGTACGAAATGTACGATGATGAACGATGATAGAAGATAATAGTAAATATTATTTATGTGTACGTATGATGCATGATCACGAATGAAAGTAAAGAAAGGTTTTAAACGAAAGAAAAGTATTTTATTTATTTATAAAACTAGAACTCACTCAGCAACGCTGACTTTTATGCATTTTCAGTTGGCAGGTAATGGTTGCTGAGGATGGCACGGGGTGAAGCTACTTGGCAAATTTTGGATGGCATCCATTTTATGTAATAATGATGTTTTTGTGTTGAAATGAAACCAAACAATGTTTTGTAATGTTAACAATGATGTATTATTTGGCAAAAGCAATTATTAATACACGAAATGGTTTTGTTAAATTATTCCGCTGCGTTGTCTAAATAAAAATTTATGTATTTTTAATTATGATGTGCAATGATTTTCCGACTGTAAGCATTCCGGAAATGGGGCCTTACACGTATGGGTGGAGCTTGTTTACCTAGTAGTACTATCCAAGATCAACTGCTAGTTTTCTTAATTAACGATCTGAAAGTGTAAGGACTTTCAATGATATATTGCATTATGTTAAACCATACATAACTTATAGCAGTAAAACGTTTGTAAAAAGTATGTTATCTCCCCTAAAAAGGGAGTTTATAAAAAGTCGGCATCAAACTCACATGGTGCGCAAACGAACAAAATAAACGAAGCTAACAATGAATGGAAAGAGAACCAATTATCATATAAATCTCAACCATTTATCATGCTCAACATAAATATAACTAT
Source organism: Flaveria robusta (assembly GCA_025506415.1). NCBI lineage: Eukaryota > Viridiplantae > Streptophyta > Magnoliopsida > Asterales > Asteraceae > Flaveria > Flaveria robusta. The sequence continues at coordinate 8,209,984 of CM046459.1, read as the reverse complement.
CACAACCAACAAATTGTACTAACCATATACCATTTTCCAAGTAGTGGCCTCAGATTTGTACGTGTGTATGATGTTCACTAAATATAATTAACATGCAAATCTCAACCACTACTTAGTACAAATTGGCAAGGTATATGCTCAACACAAATATAACTATCATGCAAAATGCAATGTGAAGCCACTCACGGTTTCACAACCTAAACCCTGCCAATTGTACTAAGTAGTGGCCTCAGATTTGTACGTGTGTATGATGTTCACTTACCATATACCATTTTCCAAGCATACGTCCATAATCCTCTAGCATAAACCCATCACCTTGCATAATATCTCTCATGAAACCTAGATTTCTCAAATAACCCATCAAGAATCCAAATGACCCAACCAATGCATTCCAACACATTAGACACTATCAACAAGCAACCTAGCATGACCTTAACACGATATGCATGCCCAAGTCAAAAAATCAAATGATTCATATAAATAAAGTTTCCATTACTAGAAAGTAACACCCAATAACCAACATATCATCCAATTCAATCATGAATTCATCAATATTATGCATAATCTAGTTCATATCAATCATCTAAACATAATAACATCAACAAATCACCAAATTCCCAATTCTCATGAACAAAAGTTTCTACTTATAGTAATATATGAACGAGACGTTAATCCCATGAAATTCATGTATAATCCACGTAAACTATCATCAATACAATTCAACTAACATCATAGCATCAACAAACAATATCAATTTCAACTTTTTCAATGCCAATTGAACTAGGATTGTTCTTGAACTAAAAACCATGAAAACTTGTTAAAAACTCACCTTAAATCGTGTAATAATGAACACTTTCTCTTGCTAACATGTTGGAATGATTGCAACCAAGCAAAATCGATTGGAATGATGTTGTACTTGCTCAAAATCGCAAAGGATGGTATATTTGGGAGAGGGTTACGGCCGAATGGGGGTGTGGGGGCTAAGGTTGGGTTTTTGTTAATATTATATAAAGTAAGAATTATCAAATTAACCCCTCCTTGTTTATACTTTGCAAAAATTAATCTTTTTAACATTTTATAAATAGTATTAACTACAAAATAAGTGAATTAGTATTAATCAACAACAATAATCATTATTTCAATTTAGCAACAATACACTTAAATCATGTTCCACAAGTCGTCACAATATAAGGCGAAATTCATAAATAATGTTTAAAATTCATTAATCACATAACCACAAATTAATAATAAAAAATATTAATTAATTAATTATTTGTTATCCAAATTAATTATTATTAGGTCACCAACATTCAATACAACTAGTGTGTGCTCATGACACGTGTATGCAAAACCTAACGAAACTAACGGAGTTCGGTAATGGAAAAATACTGGATGTCACATTATCCCCATGTTGAAAGAATTTTTGTCCTAAAAATTACGTTACATGTTTGTGTTACATCAATGGTCTACTGCATTGGCACAAATAAATCGAGCGAGTTGTCACACAAGTCAACACATGATAAATCTAGATTTTATTGTGGATGTTGATTCTGTTTATTTTTGTTAGTACTAATTACTAATTTGACCTTATTCTTGTTAACTACTAGACTAATATCAAATTGATGATTTGTCAATAAAATCTTAGCCATCAATATATTTAATCAGCGCATCATATCCGTTTTTATTGTTTTTAGATAGCATAGAGTTTGTATCGGAACCATACTATATATATGTGTATCACCCTTAAAATAAAAAAAGTGGTTCTTAAAAAGTTTGAATTTTTAGGAAAGTTTTTTGTTCAAGATAATTTCTGTATCTTATATTTTTTTAAAGGTTGTTAATTTTTTATATAAATATGTAGTTTATAATTTTAAATTTGGAAATGTTTTAAATAATATAATTACTATTTATTATTATCATTTATTATGAGAGAGAGACGGGGAAAATCAATATGAGAGAGCATAATATTTCGACATGTGGCACCTTAAAACCTTATTTTATTATAATAGATAGATTTATAAATAAATAAAATTTTATAAAATAAGAAACTTTTTTAAAACATCAAAATATTTTATAATTCTTGTTTTTAAAAGTTAAATATTTGTAAGTACAAAATTATTAAAATTATAAGTTATAATAGTGAATTTTTTTATAATGATTTATTTTGAAACAAAATGTTTAAGTTTTTTTGAACAAAAAAAAGTTTAAAAAGTCAATATTATTGTTTTATTATTTATATCCTTAATTATACGTAATTTCAATTCTATTTTATCTTATAATATTATTTTATAATTAATAAAACTTTATTTTTTTAATATAAATATTTATTTAATTCGTATAATATACGGATTAGCTAAAGCTAGTATCTTATATTAAAATATTATTGTTTTGTTACTAAAACTGTTTTTTTATACGTAATTTTAATAATATCTAATATCAAAATATCGTTTTATAATTTGTAAAATAAATTTTATTACTAACCAATTTTTTCAACAGGCAACCAATATTATAAGCTTGGACACCTACGTAAAGTAATAGGCAAAAGGTCACATACATCTTGCAATTACACATAACGCTGACAATCAGGCTCACTTACTATTACAAGAGAAACTCATCCCCCAAAAGTTTACTAAGGCAAACCTTGGATCCACCGATTGATGCAAGGGGTTAGCTCCTCTACACCAATTGATTTAAGCCTCATTTGAAAATACTAACCAGTTAATATTATTTTTAATTAACTAGTTTAACACACGAATTTCTAAACTAATATTAAATAAATAATTTTGTAGCTTTCACTTTGCTTTTCATAATAATTATTTTGCCTTTAGCAATGTATTATTGATTTGTTGAAAACAATTGTAGGTCGGTTGCAATTACTTCTTTAAAATCAGCACAATTGAATTTATTTCCCACATATTAAATTAATACTAGATTTAGTAAACCCGTGTATTGCACGGGTTGAATAAAAAAATATTAAAGAGAATAAAAATCTATTAATTATAAATCGATATTTTAAAATAAGATATGATTCAAATGTTTATCATAATAAATAAAATAAAATTTTTCTTTCAAAACAAACGTTTTAAGAAATATAATACTTAAAATATTTTTCTTATAACTATCAATAATTACTTTTTGTTTATAAAAAGTTTACTTTTTAAAACACCTAATATAAATTATTTTATATTTTTTAAAGAGTTTGATTTTCTAAAAGTTTTCTAATTTTATAAATAATTATTTTCTAAAGATAACATTAGTAAAAATATCTTTTACTTAATTTATTAATATTTTAATCTAAAATAAATAAATAATATTATTAGTGTTTAATATGATTATAAAATAAAAGAGAGAAGCGGAAAAAAATTGTTTAGAAAGAATATGTGTAAGGATTAGAGAATAGGCTGATGCACCCAAAACACTCAAGATGCTTCCTGCATACATGCACTTTGTGCATGGTTAAAGTTACTTCGAAAGTTTTACACACCGCAAAGAAATTACTCTAAGTGTAAAATCTTCCGAAGCCAAAGATGAAGTCTTCTAAAGCTTAGAAGACAAAGTCTTCCGAAGCCATGAATATAAAAGACTGATTTCTTCTGAAGACTGAGAAGACATGCTTTCTCTGGTCAACTTTTTCAGAAAGCTGACCAACTTTCCACTGCCACTCTGTAGACTCACCAACTTACATAAGTTGGTGAAAAGGTCCAATGCTTTAGGAAACTGTAGATTATGGTCTTGAGTCTGTAACTTTCTACTTTATGTACTTTTATCCTTTTTGTAATATATTAGGATGTGAGCTATGGAATGTCACAGTCACTAGTAAAAAGGCAATCTGGCTTTTGACTTTACATTGATCTTGTTGTCTAGATTAGCGTTTACAGTTGGCCTTCAAAGTATGGCCGGCTGTAAGATGTAGTATAAAGTATCTCAGGTCCCGGTATCTTATTTTCCATGCTTTGTAACACTTGTAAAAGAACTTTTGCGCAATATACTTAATCCTTGAAACCATTCGGTTGTAGTTCTTAGTTTTGTCTCTCTTGTTTGCTTGTGTTCCTTAGTATCATTCCAAGGTCCCAGTTCTCTATTTGATCTGTTAAGTGTTCTAAGTCTCTCCTCACTATGAAACTGATTGCATTGAACCCCTTCAATGGTCCTGCAATTGGTATCAGAGCTTTTCAGGTTCTTGATTGTAAGATCTTACCATCTTAGATCTCTTAGTTATCACAAAACACTTAACAACTCAAATGGCAGCTCTCACAAAGGCTGATATGGAAACTGGCACTATGACGAAGTCCCCACTGATCACTCCTGAAGACTTTGATACTTGGTGTTAAAGAATGAAAGGCTTCATTAAGTCACAAGACTCCAGGATGTGGGAATCTGTTGTCTCTAGACCTTACATTCCATGCACCTCTTCAGCTGCTGCTGGAGGTGGCATGATACCAAAAAACATAGCTGACTTTTCTAAAAAATATTGAAAGAAGATTGATATCGACCAGAAAGCCATGACTGCCCTCCAAACTGCTCTTCCAAACTCCATTTACATTGGCTTTAAGAAGTGTAAAACTACTAAGCAGTTATGGGATACACTGAAGCTCATGTATGAGGGGTCCTCTAAAGCATAAAAGAACAAAAAAGACCTCTTGAAGCAGCAGTTTGAGAATTTTACCTACAAAATAGGTGAAACCATGACTCAACAATACTTCAGGTATGTTGAGATTGTGGACACTCTAATGGATGTTGGAGTAAATCTTGAAAATAGGGATATTGCAAGGAAGTTCATGTCCTCTCTTCCTAAACAATGGATCCATTACTGTGTTGTTATCAAGAGGACTGAGAACCTCAAGACTCCTACTCTTACAGAGTTGTATGGTATCCTCAGTGGCTACCAGATGGAGATGAACATGCAAAATCCATCTTGTAACTCTAGCAATCAACTGAGTTCAGCCCTTTATGTGGTTGAAAGAGATTGCAGAGAACCACAGCATCATCTCATCTGCTACCCTAACAACTTAAAAAAGGGTCCTTTCATCACCTTTCCTGAGCCACCAAGGGAAAGCTATATCCAAGGAAGTCCATTCTAAGAGACAAGCTCTTCTCATGCTTCTGTGTTTGCTGATGAAAGTTCAAGCGACTTTCTCTTCACCCTTGAAGACCTGGACTGTATCCATCCAGATGATCTTGAGTATATGGAGATAGTCCAGCAGATGGCTCTTCTCACTCACAGAGCCAGGAAGTTCTACAAAAGAACAGGGAGGAAGTTTCCTAGCAATACAGCTAGTGGAAAGTTTGGACTGGACAAAAGCAAAGTGAAGTGTTTCAATTGAAAACAAATGGGACACTTTGCTAGAGAGTGCAAGGGACCTAGAACTAATGGTGGCCAAGCACAAACCAGACCAAACAACACTAAAGGAGCCACCCAGAATGAGAAGCCAAATCAGCAAGTGTAGTTGCTGTTAAAGAAAGAGGCTTTGACTGGAGCTTTCAGGTTGAAGATGCAGCTCCAAACCAAGCACTAATGGTACATCATGATGAAGCCAAGGTATTGGAACATCTTTGAACTCCTGAATGTATTGCTAAAGTTAACAGATATAGGTCCTATAACTTAGAGATGAGATCTGATCTTCAGTCTTTAAATATCTTAAAATCTGATTTTAAAAGAGCTGAAAATGGGTATAAACTAAAAATAGAAGATTTAGAGAAAACCATTTTCACTCTTAAACATAAACACACAAACTACAGGACTCAGATCAAAGATCTCATCACTAAGTTAACTGAATGCCAGGCTGAGCTTGTGATCAGCAAAGCCTGGGCAGAAAAATGTGTTCTTGAAGAAAAGACCTTCAAGAGCATGATATCCTCATCCTTGCATGCCAAAGTTTGTTATCAGAATAAGCAGGGACTGGGATCTACTGAGATAGCTCATCCACACTCTTTACTATCTGTAAGATCTCCAAGGTGTGGAACTTGTGAAGATGAGCTTCTCTTCATAGACCCCATGAGTGAAGAGGATGAAGAGGAGATAGTGAAGGATGAATCTGAAAAGAGTGAGAAAGATCATCCTAAGAAGGGTCACTATTCTCCTGAGGAGAGAAATGCAGTTGGGATGACCAAGACCAAGAGAAAGAACTTGATCAGAAGAGCCAAGAGAAAATCCAAGAAAGCTCAAGAGATCAAGGCCACTTTCAACTCTAAGCAGAAACAAATGTTCATCTCTATAGGATTTGAAGTGGTGAAGGTTGAAGACTCCACTATGAATCCTAGTACCAGGGATTCTAGTTCTTGTCAAACTCATCCCATCAACAAGTCATAGCTACACAGCCTGAACCATCAGTTGTGTACTTCATCTTATCAGTTATGTACCACTGCTACACAGCCTGAACAATCCATATCCAACAACAAGTCACACCCTAAAAGGCTTACTACTTCATCTGTGAAGATGAAGATGGAGATGTAAAGTGATCAAGTTCAGTCTTGCTCTCAAAAGAAGACTCTTAGAAGAATGCAAATGGATTGTATCATGTGCGGCAGTACTTCTCATCTGGCTAAGCATTGCATTTACAATCCTAAGAGCACTGTCCGCATGATCAAGAAAAAAACTTCTAAGAAGATCAGGAAGAAGCCAGCTTCTGGAGGAAAATCTTTTGCTTTCAGAAGCTCAAAAATGAAGAAGAAGATAAGTGAAAACTTGCATTCGGAAGAAAAATTGGTCTCGGAAGAAAGGAATGCTTCCGAAGCACTGAAGCCTACTGCAGTGATAGCAAGATCTTCCGAAGGTCCAGTCTCCAAAACTTCCAAAGTTGTCAAAACTTCTGAAGTCTTGAAGGTCAAGTCTAAGCTTCCAAAGGTGGTGTGGAAGACAAAGAAAGACCATGTGACTGAAAGTTCTTCATTAACAACAGCTGTTGGTCCATAAAGTTTGAACATAGGATCAATTACTATTGCATTGTCTTCAGTTGATGTTAATAAGGCCAAGACCAACAAGGCTTGGGTTTCCAAATGTAACTAATAATCTCTTTTGTGCAGGAACAGCTAAAGACCAACAGGAATGTATGGATCATTGACAGTGGCTGTACCAGGCACATGACAGGCAATGGCTCTCTTCTCTAAAATTTTGAGAATATTGAGAAGGTAAATTTTTTTAAGGAGCTTGGATACAATCTACTGAGTGTATCCTAATTTTGTGATTAAAGACACAACATGCTCTTTACTGAGCATGAGTGCATTGTTCTCAAGCCCGGGATGGTCATTCCTCAGGAGCACATACTGCTCAGAGCCCCCAGGAAAGGGAACACGTACAAGATGGACTTGCAGAAAACTTCCCCTTCAGGAGAAGTGTCTTGCTTTCTATCTAAAGCAAATAATGATGAGTCTTTTCTCTGACATAAAAAAATGTGCCATGTAAACATTAAAAAATGAATAAACTAATTAAGAATGATTTGGTAACTGGAATGCCAAAGAAAGTGTTTACAAGTGATGATCATATCATTGCATGTTTGAAAGGAAAGCAACACAAAGTATCTCACAAGCCAAAGGAAAGAAATTGCATCACTACTTCCCTACACTTGTTACATATTGATCTTTTTGGCCCCACCCGTGTAATGAGTCTAGGAAGGACCTCATATTATTTAGTGATCACAGATGATTTCACTAGATTTACTTGGGTCTTTTTCCTTAAAACTAAGGATGAGACTCTTGAAATCTTGAAGAATTTCATTCTGAAGATTAGGAATATCTGATCACAAGGTCAAGATCATAAGATGTGATCAAGGAACTGAATTTAAAAACCAAATCCTTGATATATTTTGTGATGAAAAGGGTATTACAAGACAATATAGTGCTGCCAGGACTCCTCAGCAAAATGGTGTTGCTGAGAGGAGAAATAGGATACTAATTGACGCTGCAAGAACCATTTTGTCTGACTCTAAACTGCCTATCACCTTCTGGGCAGAAGCAGTGAACACTGCTTGCTATGTGCAAAACAGAGTTTTAATAGTTAAGACTTATGGTAAGACTTCTTATGAACTGTGGCATAAAAGGAGACCTTTTATTGGTTTCCTCGGATCATTTTGATATCCTTGCATAATCTTGAATACCAGAGATCAGATAGCCAAATTTTATAAGAAATCACATGATGGATAATTTATTGGATACTCTTCTCAAGCTAAGGCTTATAGAGTATATAATCTCAAAACTAGAGTAGTTGATGAGTCAGCCAATGTGACCTTCAATGAACACATTACTTGTGTGAAAGGTTCTGGTCGAGATTGGCTGTTTGATCTTAATTTAGTTACCAACTGTCTTAACAAGTCTTGTGAGGATGTTTCAGGATCTACAGGTAGCTTATCAACAAAAGATCCTCACCTAAGATTTGAGCTGAGAAGACCTTCAAATCAAAATACTTCAGCTCCAGTAGAAGCAAATTTTGCAGATGGAGCTCCTATCAGCACAACCATGACAAATCCAGCTGATACATTCGAGGTGCCTTCAGCTCAAAGGCACAAAACTTAAAGGAAGGAGCTTCAAATGTAGAAGGAAGTGGTAGTGGTGACAGTGATCAAGAATTTCTTGATGCTGACAATCACTCCATGGAAGACAACATCAATAATGTCACTCACTTATTGGATCATGTCTCTCTTGATAGGTGCACTGATGTGGTGGGAGATTCTTCACTGCCTGATCAAAATTTTTCAAATTTAGATTTATCAAATCAACTTGCTATGATCTCTCAACATAGGATCCACAAGTCTCACTCCACCACAAACATCATTGGAGATGTTGAAAAGGGGGTAAGAATAAGAGGACAAACCCATGTCAAAAATGTGTCTCTATTCTTGTTTCCTATCCCAAGTAGAGGCAAAGAAAGTTGAGGAGGCTCTAAAGGATGGAGGTTGGGTTGAAGCTATGCAGGAGGAGCTACTTTAATTCAAAAGGCAAAAGGTTTGAACCTATGTGGTCTTCCTTCAGGGAAGGCTACCATAGGAACCAAATGGGTGTTTAGAAACAAGAAGGATGGTAGAGGACTTGTCATAAAAAATAAGGCAAGACTAGTTGTTCAAGGGTATACTCAAGAGCAAGGGATTGATTACACTGATGTCTTTGCTCCAGGAGCAAGACTTGAAGCTGTTAGGATATTCCTAGCTTTTGCTGTATTCAAGAATTTCAAGGTCTACTAACTTGATGTCAAGTGTGCTTTCTTATATGGGTGATTGATGAAGAGGTGTATGTCAAACAACTACCTGGCTTTGAAAATCTATATCATCCTGATTATGTCTGCAAGCTTGATAAAGCTTTTTATGGGCTGCACCAAGCTCCAAGGTAGTGGTATGAGACTCTATCTCAGTACCTATGTCAACATGGCTACAGAAATGGTACTATAGATGGAACTCTCTTCATCAAAGGAACAGGAAATGACTTAATGCTGGTTCAAGTTTATGTAGATGACATTATCTTTTGGTCAACTAATCCAAAGCTCTGCAAGGACTTTGAAAAGCTGATGAAGAATAGATTTGAAATGAGTGCCATTAGAGAACTCAATTTCTTTCTAGGAATTCAAGTGAAGCAACTTGACAATGGCATCTTCATAAGTCTGTCAAAATATGTTCAAGACATACTAACAAGATTCAACATGACTAAGTGTAAGGTTGCAAAAACACCCATAGCAAGAAACCACTCCCTTGGACCTGATCTTAAGGGGGAGTGTATGGATGAGCATCTCTACAGGGCTATGATTGGGTTTCTTATGTACCTCACAGCCAGTAGGCCTAATATCATGTTTGCCACATGCATTTGTACCAGATATCATGCGAACCCCGGGATGTCACACTTGGTTGTTGTCAAGAGAATTCTACGATATCTCAAAGGTGCTCCATCACTAGGCATTTGGTATCCAAAAAATTCTGACTTCAATCAGTATGCCTAAACAGATAGTGACTATGGTGGCTGCAACATGACTGCAAAGTCTATATTAGGGGGATGTCAATTTTTTGGTGGAAGGATAGTCTCATGGCAATGCAAGAAACAATCCTGTGTATCTGCATCAACTGCTGAAGCTGAATACAGTGCTGCTGCTAGCTTTTGTGCTCAAGTGCCTTGGATTCAGAATCAGATGCTAGAGTATGGATTCAACTTCAAAGAGACTCCCATCCACATTGACAACAATAGTGCTATCTCTATTACACAGAATCCTATGCAGCACTCAAGGACAAAACACATCAACATCAGGTATCATTTAATTAGAGATAATTTTGAAAAAAGATTAATCAAACTTGTCAAAGTTAACATAAATGAACAATATGCTGATCTGTTCACCAAAGCTTTTGATGAACAGAGATTTAAGTATCTCATATCAGCTATTAGGATGATTACCTTTGAGTAGCTTTTTCTTAAACTTAATTCAATATTATTTCTCAAATCTATGTGTCCTCAGCTGTCTATTTTATCACCTTCGTAAGCCCCTAAATATCTTGGAAGAAGAGTCTTTTAGAAAATATTCCTTAGATCTTTGAAAATTTTGAACATATTTCCCTTCGGAAGATGTTAAGTTACCTTCGGAAGCAAATTATGTCTTTAATATCAAATAACTACTTATGTTAATTTACCTTTCGGAAGAAATTTTTACAATATCTTCTGAAGCCATATTTACTCATAAATACTTATATGGTATTAAAGAACAACTTTCTTCCGAAAGTAATTAAGTCTCTGAAGTGAAAAAAATACTCTAAGTATTTTTCTTCCGAAGCAAAATTTTCAAAACTCTTAGAAATATCTTACAAAGCCAAATTGGCTTCGGAAGCTTATATCAAAACATACGAACCAAATTACCTTCGGAAGATTTCTGAATTCCAAGAAAACTACTTTTGGGCACTTTTTCTGAGGTGGAACCAACATCTGGATTTCAAAGTTTATCCTTTCGCATTAACTTTGTCTCAAATCCATTTCACATAAATATCAAACGGTTTCCCCCTCTTTCACTTTTCTCTCTTCATCTGCAACTTCTTTGTAACCTAAATTCACCCACAAACCGCCCTTGTTCTTATCTTCCTTCAAGACGAAGCTTACTTAAATGGCCAACCAAAATCGTAGAAATCAACCCGATTTCTCCATGCAACTTCACAGGCAACACAATCAGATTGCTCTTTTGAACTTTGAGAAAGATCCTGTTTTCTCAGAGGTATGCCGTTTTCTTTCTTTAACCAACTACTTCACCTCCCTCACCATTGATCCTCCTCTCTATGAGGATCATCTTCTGGACTTCTGGCGGACCTGCCAAGAGGTCACCATGGATGGGGAGAGGCACTGTCTGCCACGGTGAAGGGGAGGACAATCTTCATCACTCCAGCCATCATCAACTCTCATCTTCAGCTGGATGATGTAGAAGGTGATTTGTCCTTTCCCAAATCTGTTGTAAACCAATCCTTTGAGCAGATGGGCTATGAGGGAGATTTCTCAGTCCGAACCTTCAGGAAAGGGAAGGTCTCTTCCGAGTGAAAATACCTCCTCCATGTTGTCATACACAGCTTATCCAACAAGCATGGAGGATGGGACCAGATTCCTGAAGATTTCTCCTTCATAGTTCATGAACTGGTTCAGGGGGTCAATTTCACATATTCACACTATGTTTACCTAAATCTGCTTGCTAACTTGGACTCCCTAGAATACTACATGTTCCCTAGATATGTCCAGTACATTTTTAACTATGAACTGGGCTCACAGTTCAGGGGAACAGGTAGAATTCTTAAACTGGGACAGATGAAGCCTGACATCTTTAAAATCATGAGAAAACCAACTGTGGGATATTCTGGGGTAGAAAAAGCCCTTGTCCCCAAATGTTAGAGCTCATTGCTCAAGGTGACAATCTAGCAGCACCAGCTAGTGTTGGACCCACACCTGCTGTCTCCCAACCATCATCTCAACCAACAATAACCATCACCTACTCAAGAAAACATAAACGAACCCCTGCTTAAGCTATTCAGTCAGAGCAGGCCCCTATATCACCATCATACAAGAGGAAGTGGACACTGGAGCTCCCACTTCCCTTGAGGAGCAAACCGCTCCCAACTTCATATTATCAGTGCTGAGGTTCCTCATGCACAGCCGGATGAGCTCATTACCCAAACGTACTTAAGCCTTCACTCAGAGTCTCAAAACTCAAGTGAACAACCTTCAGGGGACAATTACCATCCCTAGCCTCTTGATCTCAACCAGCCAATCCCTAACCTTGAATTCTATGATGATGAAGACATGGGATTCAGTGAGTACCATGAGTCTCTATTCTCCACCCTTGCTCAAAGAGAGATGAGTGCTCCTGCCACTCCCATGTCCAGCCCACATCATCCACCCCATACTGAGGTGGATTTCCCTGACCAAGTTCAGGAGGGATCCATATGGAAGAGGCTCTCACTACTGCTAGTGATTACATCATTAAGACCCCAAACATGCCAACTCAGCCCATTGACACTTCACTTGAAGCTGTCAGTGAGCAGAGGAAATCCAGCAGCCAAGAATACTATACTGGTGATGAGGAAGAGGACATCAGTCTAATTCTCCCATCCCCCCATAATTCTTCATCTCAAGATGAGGGGAGTCTAAAACTAAAGGTGCAACAACTTGAAGAATATGCACCACTTTAGTCTCCAAGGTTATTCACTTGGAATCTCAAGTGACTACCTTAAAGAAGAGGGTCAATGACCAGCAACTTGAGATCACCGATCTCAAGGGCAAGTTAGCTGAGAGACCAATAAGACAAACTCAACCAGGTCCACAAGAACCTGTGAAAGTAGTGGACTTGACCTCCAGCTCACCAATACAAGTGGGTGATGCTACCAAAAAGGGGGAGAAAGTCTCTACAACCACAGAACCTGGGAGTTCTGTACTGAGTATGGACAATGAGGACTCACCACCCTCACTTGTAGTTGTCCAGACTCAACAACTTCCTCAGGCTCACACTGATGTGGAGGCCATAATTCAACAGCTATTTGAGGAAGGAATTCCAATGACCATGTCCGCCCTATCCTACCCTGCTGAAAATCCAATAGTGGGGGTGGTATGACAGCTCAAGAATGGCATTGGTGATCTCAAGATCTCAGGGGCAGCAGGAGCTCTTCAACTTTAAGACCCTAAGATTCCATGACGGTATGAACTTAGTTAACCTACCCCTTGTCAACCCAAGCCAAAACAGACAGGCTGGCAGGTTAGCTGAGGAAATTCAAGATTGGGTGCTACAGGAATTCAAACAAAAAGCACAATTATATAAACAGAGGCTAGGAGGAAAAACTATTGGTCAACTGGATACTGAGGCAGACCCTAATATTAGCTTCGAAAGGGAAACCTCAGTTGAAGGCCCCGTAGTAGAACCTGTGAACCTTAAGACCACCTCACCCTCAGCACCCAGTACCCTTAGTGAAACACCTGCAGGTGAAGGTGTATCACAACCTCTCTTTGGCCAGAGCTCAAGCTCATCACAACCATTAGAAGGCCAAAGCTCTCTACACCCTCAGTCACACAGGCCAATAATTGATAAAAGGAAAAGGAAAATGACTCCTGAGGAGATTGAGGAGGAGAAGAGAGAGAGAAAGAGGAAGGCCAGGGGAGAGAAAGTTGCAGAAGTCCCAAGCTTTATGCAAGTTGCAATCAGGGCCGCTCACAGGCCTGACACTCAGAATGATGAGTTAAGAGCAGCCGGATTGAACAATGTGGGACTAAGAAATTACAATATAGATGAAATCATCTCTCTCCCCTTGGGAGAATTAGATGAACTAACAGATAAAGAGCTGTACAAAAAGAGGAAGGAGGCTGAGGCTGCAGAACTGCTCCTTAAAATTAAGGAAGAAAGAAGAAGAAAATAACTTCAGAAAGCTCCTGTTCTCTTTTCAGTTCAAGAAAGTCCTGAGAAGGAGTTTGTGGCTGTTGAAGAGGAACAAACTCAGATAGGCAGAGAACAAGAAAGACAGTAGATGATAGCCTATCTGAGTACCACAGGTCTCTATCAGGCAGCAGCTCTCAACCTTTTATCATATGAATACAATGAGTTTGAGTAAAAGGAAAGCTGTTAAGAGAAAAATGAAAGAGGAAGCTGCTAAAACAATAGCCACCATCAGAGCACAAAAAAAGAAGTCTGCTGACAGACTAAAGATGGTGAGCTTTTTGAAGCTGTATGGGTTCTCCGGAAGGGGACTTGGTCCTATGTCTCTATCCACAATGTATGAGCACATCAGAATGATCAAGCAGAAGATAAAGGAAGGTCAGCTTGTTGACTTGCATTCTCCACCAAGTCTAGTTGTAACTGAAGTTGAGGTGAAGGTTGAACCACAAGAGACAACACAACCTCATCCTGAAGCTAAATCCAAGCCAACTTCATTTTCTGACCCACAACAGGGTTTAGACCCCCCTTCTTCTAAACAAAAGGGGCATAAGGACCAAACTGAGGAGAAGAAAGAAAGCACAACTGGCACTACAGGCCACTCTCTTCAGTTGAAATACAGAAAGAGGAAAAGGATGGCCATCAGAAGGGACAAAAAAAAGAAAAAGAAGTTCAAGGCATCCACCTTAGTACCTCAGGATGAATCAGAGCACCCTGAGGAAGTGTAACGAGAGGCTGCTCAATCAACTGCAATTCATGAAGAGTCTCTTGCATCAGGAAGACCCATCCTGTTCTGGTCATTTGCTGCTAATCCAGACATATGGTCTGTCATCAGAGATCAAGGTGGTCAAGATGTCTATCTCTGGCAAGACATGCTTGATCAACCTCCAGGAACGAGAACATGTACAAGATGGACTTGCAAGAAACTTCCCCTTCTGGTGAAGTGTCTTGCTTTCTGTCTAAAGCAGAAGGTGATGAGTCTTTTCTCTGGCATAAAAAAATATGCCATGTAAACTTTAAAGTATGTTCAAGACATAAAAGAATGAGTGCCATGGGATCTTCATAAGTCAGTCAAAGTATGTTCAAGACATACTAACAAGATTCAGCATGACTGACTGTAAGGTTGTAAAGACACCCATAGCAAGAAACCACTCTTTTGGACCTGATCTTAAGGGGGAGTGTGTGGATGAGCATCTCTACAGGGCTATGATTGGGTCTCTTATGTACCTCACTGCCAGCACGCCTGATATCATGTTTGCCACATGTATTTGTTCTTGATATCAAGCCAGCCCCAGGATGTCACACCAGGCTGTTGTCATGAGAATTCTAAGATATCTCAAAGGTGCCCCATCACTTGGCCTTTGGTATCCAAAGAATTCTGATTTCAATCTGTATGCCTATACAGACAGTGACTATGGTGGCTGCAACATGACTGCAAAGTCTACATCAGGGGGATGTCAATTTCTTGGTGGAAGGATAGTCACATGGCAATGCAAGAAACAATCCTGAGTATCTAAATCAATTGCTGAAGCTGAATACGTTGCTGCTGCTAGCTACTGTGCTCAAGTGCTTTGGATTTAGAATCAGATGCTAGACTATAGATTCAACTTCAAAGAGACTCCCATCCACATAAACAATAATACTGCTATCTCTATTACAGAGAATCATGTGCAGCACTCAAGGACAAAACACATCAACATCAGGTATCATTTAATTAGAGATAATTTTGAAAAATGATTAATCAAACTAGTCAAAGTTAACATGAATGAACAATATGCTGATCTGTTCACCAAAGCTTTTGATAAACAGAGATTTAAGTATCTTATATTAACTATTGGGATGATTAACTTTGAGTAGCTTTTCCTGAACTTAAAATTCAATATTATTTCTAAAATCTGTTTGTCCTTAGTTGTCTATTTTAAATCACCTTCATAAGCACCTAACTATCTTGAAAGAAGAGTCTTTCAGAAAATATTCCTTAGATTTTTTGAAAATTTTGAACATATTTCTTTTCGGAAGATACTAAGTTGCCTTCGGAAGAAAATTATGTCTTTAATATCAAATAATTGCTTATGACAATTAACCTTCGGAAGAAATTTTTACAATATCTTCCGAAGCCAAATTTACTCATAAAGAAATTAAAGAACAACTCTCTTTCGAAAGTAATTATGTCTCTTAAGTGAAAAATACTTTAAGTATTTTCTTCCGAAGCAAAATTTTCAAAACTCTTAGAAATATCTTCCGAAGCCAAATTACCTTCGGAAAATTTTTGACTTCCAAGAAAACTACTTTTGGGCACTTTTTCAGAGGTGGGACCGACATCCGGATTCCAAAGTTTATCCTTTCGCATTAACTTTGTCTCAAATCCATTTCATGTAATTATCCAACGGTTTCCCCCTCTTTCACTTTTCTATCTTCGTCTGCAACTTCTTTGTAACCTAAATTCACCCACAAACCGCCTTTTTTCTTATCTTCCTTCATGACGAAGCTTACTCAAATGGCCAACCAAAATCGCAGAAATCAACCCGATTTCTCCATTCAACTTCACAGACAACACAATCAGATTGCTCCGTTGAACTCTGAGAAAGCTCCTGCTTTCTCAGAGATTTGCTGCTTTCTTTCTTTGTCAAACTATTTCACCTCCCTCACCATTGATCGTCCTCTCTATGAGGATCATCTTCTGGAATTCTTGCGGACCTGCCAAGAGGTCACCATGGATGGGGAGAAGGCACTGTCTGTCATATTGCAAGGGAGGACAATCTTCATCACTCCGGCCATCATCAACTCTCATCTTCAGCTGATGATGCAGAAGGTGACTTGTTTTTTCCCGAATCTACTGTAAACCAATCTTTTGAGCAGATGGGTTATGAGGGAGATTTCTCAGTCAGAACCTTCAGGAAAAGAAAGGTCTCTTCCCAGTGGAAGTACCTTCTCCATGTTATCATACACAGCTTATCCAACAAGCATGGAGGATGGGACCAGATTCCTTAAGATCTATCCTTCATAGTTCATGGACCGGTTCAGGGGTCACGTTCAGGTATTCACACTTTGTTTACCTAAATCTGCTTGCTAACTTGGACTCCCTAGAATACAACATGTTCCCTAGATATGTCCAACACATTCTTAACTGTGAATTGGGCTCATAGTTCAGGGGAATAGGTAGAATTCTTAAACTAGGACAGATGAAGCCTGGCATCTTTAAAATCACAAGAAAACCTACTATGGGATTCTCTAGGGTAGAAACAACCCTTGTCCCCAAAATGTTAGAGCTCATTGCTCAAGGTGACAACCTAACAACACCAACTAGTGTTGAACCCACACCTGCTGTCTCCCAACCACCATCTCAACCTACAATAATTATCACCTACTCAAGAAAACACAAACGAACCCTTGCTCAAGCTATTCAGTCTGAGCAAGCCCCTATATCACCACCCATGCAAGAGGAAGTGGACACTGGAGCTCCCACTTCTCTTGAGTAGCAAACCACTCCCATCTCTCACATTATCTATGCTAAGGTTCCTCATGCTCAGCCTGATGAGCTCATCACCCAAACAGCCTTAAGCCTTCACTCAGAGTCTCAAAACTCTAGTGAACAACCTTTAGGGGACAGTTACCATCCCCAGGCTCTTGATCTCAACCAACCAATCCCTAACCTTGAATTCTATGATGATGATGACATGGGATTCAGTGAGTACCATGAGTCTCTCTTCTCCACCTTTGCTCAAGGATAGATAAGTGCTCCTGCCACTCCCATGTCCAGCCCACATCATCCACCCCATACTGAGGTGGATCTCCTTGAATAAGTTCAGGAGGTCCATATGGAAGAGACTCTCACTATTGCTAGTGATTACATCATTAAGACCTCAACCATAGCAACTCAGCCCATTGATACTTCATTTGAAGCTGTTAGTGAGCAGAGGAAATCGAGCAGCCAAGAATATTATGCTGGTGGTGAGGAAGAGGACATTAGTTCAATTCTCTCATCCCCCCATGATTCTTCATCTAAAGATGAGGGGAGTCTGAAACTAAAGGTGCAACAACTTGAACAACTATGCACCTCTTTAGTCTTCAAGGTCAGTCACTTGGAATCTAAAGTGACTACTTTACAGAAGAAGTTACCTGTGGAAGTAGTGGACTTGACCTCCAGCTCACCTATGCAAGTGGGTGATGCTACCAAATAGGGGGAAAAAGTCTCTACAACCACAGAACCTGGGAATTCTATCATGAGTATTACTCACCACCCTCACTTGCAATTGTCCAGACTCAACAACTTTCTTAGGCTCACACTGATATGGAGGCCTTAATTCAACAGCTATTTGAGGAAGGTATTCCAATGGCCATGTCTGCCCCATCCTACCCAGCTGAAAATCCAATAGTGGGATGGTGGTATGACAGCTCAAGAATGGCATTAGTGCTATCAAGATCTCAGGGGTAGAAGGAGTTCTTCAATTTTTAGACCCTAAGATTGCATGATGGTATGAACTTAGTTAACCAATCTCTTATTAATCCAAGCCAAAATAGACAGGCTGGCAGGTTATTTGAGGAAATTTAAGATTGGGTGCTGAAGGAATTCAGACAAAGAGCACAACTATATACACAGAGGCCAGCAGGGAAAACTGTTGGTCAACTGGATACTGAGACAGACCCCAAGATTAGCTTCGAATGGGAAACCTCAGTTGAAGGCCCAATAGTAGAACCTATGAACCTTGAGACAGGCTCACCCTCAGCACCCAGCACCCACAGTGACACACCTGTAGGTGAAGGTGTACCACAACCTCTCTCTAGCCAGAGCTCAAGCTCATCACAACCATCAGAAGATCAAAACTCTCTCCACCCTAAGTCATACAGCCCAACAATTGACAAAGGGAAAAGGAAAATGATTCCTGAGGAGATTGAGGAAGAGAAGAGAGAGAGGAAGAGGAAGGCCAGGGGAGAGAAACCTGGAGAAGTCCCAAGTCAAGCTGTACCTGAAGTTGAGGTGTAGGTTGAGTCAGAAGAGACAACACAACCTGATCCTGAAGCTACATCCAAGCCAACTCCATCTTTTGACCCACAGCAGGGTTCTGAATCCCCTTCTTTTGAACAAATAGGGGATAAGGACCTAACTGAGGAGAATAAAGAAAGCACAACTTACACTGCATGCCACTCTCCTTAGTTGAAATACAGAAAGAGGAAAAGGATGGCCATCAGAAGGGACAAGAAGAAGAAAAAGAAGTCCAAGGCATCCATCTCAATACCTCAGGATAAATCAGATCATCCTGAGGAAGTGCTACAAGAGGCTGCTCAATCAACTCCAATTCATGTAGAGCCTCTTGCATCAGGAAGACCTATCCTGTCCTGTACATTTGCTGCAAATCCAAACAGATGGTATGTTAATAGAGATCAAGATGGTCAAGATGTCTATTTCTGACAGGACATGCTTGATCTACCTCTGCATGATCTCATTGATATGAGAAGATATTATGAAAGTCTCAAGGATCCAGATCAATTGATGAAGAAAAGAATGCTTATTATCCTAATGAGGACTGCCAACTACTGAAGAACTTATCTGTTTTGGTAGCATCAGCCTATGGGGAGTTTGTAAGGATTACAAAAGAGGCTGATGCAATCAAAACACTCAAGCTGCTTCCTGCATGCATGCACTTTGTGCATGATGAAAGTTACTTCGGAAGTTTTACACACTGCAAAGAAAATACTCTAAGTGTAAAATCTTCCGAAGCCAAAGACCAAATCTTCCGAAGCCAAAGATGAAGTCTTCCGAATCTTAGAAGACAAAGTCTTCCGAAGCCATGAAGATAGACGACTGATTTCTTCCGAAGACAGAGAAGACATGCTTTCTCTTATCAACTTTTTCAGAAAGCTGACCAACTTTCCGCTGCCACTCTGAAAACTCACCAACTTACACAAGTTGGTGAAAAGGTCCATGCTTTAGGAAACTGTAGATTATGGTCTTGAGTCTGTAACTTTCTACTTTATGTACTATTATTCTTTTTGTAATATATTAGGATGTGAGCTATGGCATGTTATAGTCACTAGTCAAAAGACAATCTGCCTTTTGACTTTACATTGATCTTGTTGTCTAGATTAGTGTTTCTGGCTGGCCTTCAAAGTATGGCCGGCTGTAGGATATAGTATAAAGTATATCAGGTCCTTTTATCTTATTTTTTATGTTTTGTAACACTTGTAAAAAAACTTAAGAGTAATATACTTTATCCTTGAAAACCATTCTGTTGTTGTTCTTAGTTCTGTCTCATTTGTTTGCTTGTGTTTCTTAGTATCCCTCTAAAGGTTCCAGTTCCCTATTTGATCAGTTAGTGTTTTAAGTCTCTCCTTATTGTGAAACTGATTGCATTGAATCCCTTCAACGGTCCTACATTTTTTATGGTTGAACAAGACTAACAAGACATGAACTTGAATGTTCCTAACTGATCTATCCGAATCAAAGTAAACTCTAAATGGTAGTCACCTTTATATGTTGAATGTGATGATTACTTGAACAAACCTAAATGGGTTCTAGAGTACATTGTTATAAACATTGATGTAAAATTGTTTGATCCACGTATATGTAAAACAATTGTTGTCATTGTGATGCAGACCGGAAACAAAATAAGAAATTGAACTTGTTGATTCACCACGAAAATATGAACAATTATTCAAACTATCGTTCATTTACAAGTAATACCGATAATCTGGAGTTTCACACATTAACACATACTTGTAGTGAGAAAAAGTAAATTTCATAAATTCCAAAAACCGCTCATCTCCCAAGGTTTATAGAAATATAAAATGGAACATAAAATTCAAATGGGTTTCAAAACATAAAGGAGTCAAGAACTAGGCAACAAACAAATTCTAACAAAAAACAAAAAATAGCATTAAAAGTCAAAATACTCATAGAATAAGGTGTTTTTGAGTCCGAACAATGATTCACTGCCTACGGCTGTTTGTACAAACATGCTACTTGATCTAATGGAGCACTGTAGCTCAAGTTATCACCATTTTAATGAAACACTTTTGGGCAAATGATTTTGGAACTAAAAAATCCGAAATAGCTTGCTCCTTCACACTTGAACCTGCACCACATTGGATCTTTGAATCGATTATAGGAGCAAGATGGCACTTGGATCATAAAGAACTAATCACAAGAACTAGCACATATAAGGTAATGAGCCATGAGGTAAGTAGTTCTTGAACCCAATTACTATACTTGTATTAAATTAATAGCTTTACTAAACCCGTGTATTACACGTGTTGAATATATAAAATATTAAATAACATGTAAGTTTATTAATTATAAAAAGATATATTAAGATATAATATAATTTATTTACGTATGAGTAACGACTATAAGTAATAAAACAACGATATCAACTTTTTAAAAAAAATTTCAAAAAAAAATTAAACATTTTGTTTCAAAATAAATTATTTTAAAAATTATCATTTTTTAAAATTTTCTTATTATAAATCCCAATTTTAATTATTTTTAGTTTATAAAAATTATGCATTTTAAAAACATTAATTTTAAAATATTTTGTATTTAAATATGTTTGATATTTTGGATAAATTTCTTATGTTATAAAAAAAAAATCCTCTAGAAATAATGCTAATAAAAAGAACTTTTTTAATTAATTTATGAAAAAGCTATTTTTCATATAAAAATTAAATAATATTATTAGTAATTAATGCAATTATTAATAGGAGAGAAGCGATAAATTTAGTGCGAAGAAATGTGGTGATAACATGTGTCACCCTTAATTACTTTTTTATTAGAGTAGAAGGATAATAAGATATATTAAGATATAATATGATTTAATTACGTATGAGTAAAGACTATAAGTAATAAAACAACGATATCAACTTTTTATTATTATTTTTTTTTAAATTAAACATTTTGTTTTAAAAAATTATCATTTTTTAAAAATTTTCTTATTAAAAATCCCAATTTTAATTATTTTTAGTTTATAAGAATTAGAAATTTTAAAAACATTAATTTTAAAATATTTTTCATTAAAAATGTATGATATTTTGGAAAAATTTCTTATGTTAAAAAAATTTGTATCTCTAGAAATAACATTAATAAAAATATCTTTTTTATTTATTAAAAAAACTATTTTTAATATAAAATTATTAAACAATATTATTATTAATTAATGTAATTATTAATAGAAGAGAGAAGTGAGAAAATTTAGTGATCACATGTGTCACTATTAATTATCTTTTTATTAGAATAAAAAAATTTGGTTTTTACATAGGGAAAATTGCATAAATAGTCCCTAGGATTTGATTAAATTGCATAATTGGTCCCTACACTTTTAAAATTGTAATGTTAGTTCAAACTTTTGTGTAATCATTGAAAATTTGATCCCTAAATTTTACAAAATTGCAAAGTTAGTCCAAACTTTTATTCGGGCGTTGCACTTTTGGTCCTAAAATTAAATACAAAAGTTAATTTAAATTTTATAAAATGCATAAAAATGAATGAATTTAGTGACAGAGACCAAACATGCAATGGTTACATTAAATTTAAACTATCTTTGCAATTTTTAATGTTTGGGGACCAAACACACAATTTAATTAAACCGCAGGGACTATTTATGCAATTTTCTCTTTTACATATTAAATAGTCTCTATAAATCTATGACTAAACATGAGGGGCACATTTTTTTAGATTAAATTGCGATATGTATTGTTTCAATCAATTAGAAAGCTGGGTCTTTCAGAAATAAATAAATATGTGCTTTTTTTTTCATATAATAAAGACGTGCATTTAATGGACAGCAGTATTTTGAGACATTTCACATGTTAGTGTGTTTTTTCCCGTTCTGCTTTTTTGACTCAATGGAACACGTAATGCAACATTAATATGTGAAGCCATCATAAACAAAGATAGGATTGAGTGAGCTAGGATTGAGTACGTGGTCTATAGTTATGTCCTACATTGAGAGTAAACTATCAAATAACCACAAATAGAAACACCATGCGGAACGAAAATTTATATGCTTGATATTTCTACGAGTTCGGCCACCGATGATTAGTTAAGCATATTCAAAGTATCGTCTTGTAGATTATTCAGTAGGGCATGGAAGCCCATAGGATACTTACTGATGATGAGACATGCATCTAACATCCACCCATATGTCTTGTTGAACTATGTATGCTGGTTCAACCTTTTCGTCGCATGCTTGAAGAGTATGTATGAAAACTTATCTGGATGTTATGATGTGTTTATAGAAAAAAGCTAAACATAAAGGGTTCACTAAATGGTTTGATTGTAAGAAGTAGGTTCACTTTTATATTAAAAGATTGTAATTGTAACGATACTCTCGTTAGCCATGGGAAATATTTTAGTATAATACCGATTACAAATACGACTAAAAAAATAAATATAATAATATTTATGTACCAAACTTGATTCGAACACCCATCTTTGGTATATACTCTAACAAATTTTCAGATAGTATTCTTGACTAAAGTCTTCATCACGTTCGAATCTTCAACTATACCTCTTGACTGCAACAATTAACAAACAAAAAATTGACGGTTATGGCTGAGGATCGTGTTAGACACTAGTCCCTTAAAACAAATTTCGCGTCTCTACTCAAGACAACGCGTCTGTCTCCCAGGGTACAACAGCCAAAGCAGCACGTACTGCTAGAGAGTGCCTCGGACCCGAGAGATCACCGGTAATGTGTTATGATGTTATATGGAAAAAAGGTTAAAGATGATGGTGTATGAAAAACAATTTAGAGAATGCTCATCTCTAAATTCTATGAAACTTATTGACACTAAAGAAAATAAACTTCTTATATACTCATGCTAAAGAATTCACATTAATGGGAGTTTTATGATTCACAACCGAAACTTCCATTTGATTTATGAAATATTTTATGAGACTAAATTAAAACTCTTATTTCATTCATGATATGTTTAATGCCAATTATAAACCATAATAAACATTCATAATATTTATTAAAAGACTTGGTCAAAACATAAAACATCCATGTTAATCAATACATGGCTTTATTAGCATTATGTAAGAAATTTCAACAATTTTCTACTATAATCATCCAAATTTCACTTTGTTCATTCCGACCACTCAACTTCGAGCATCAATATCTAATTCATCTTA
Source organism: Flaveria robusta (assembly GCA_025506415.1). NCBI lineage: Eukaryota > Viridiplantae > Streptophyta > Magnoliopsida > Asterales > Asteraceae > Flaveria > Flaveria robusta. Next base: position 8,185,997 of record CM046459.1, on the reverse strand, counting down.
GTTTCAGTTTGGACATGGTATAGTTCGTTATAAAACGAGAACTTAAACCAATAAATAAATAATTATATATATGACAAATACATAAATATAATTATTTTGTGTCCAAAATTCCAACAATCCCCCACATGAATGGAGATCGATCAAAACACATAAAATTCCCAATGAAAACTCGACAGTTAAGTCTTGCAGGATAGGTAGGTGTTCCCATTGAATCTTCCTTTGTGAAGCATACTTAGCCTTCTGGTGGTGTGTAGACACAATGTCTTTGAACAAACCCCGATTTGTGTAGACGACAATACACATTCACACAAGACTCTCCCTAGTTGGGCACATCCCCTCATTATCGTGTCCGTTATGATCATGGATCACTATCCTGGTTCTCCGAGAGCTCTAGGATTTGTGCCTCCCCACAAATCCATTCGAAGCGGCCCCACTTCTCTCTAACATAGGTGATTCCATGAATCATTAAAAGCATCATGGTTATATTGGTTTCCAAAATCATTTAACCTGAATATGCTTAACCTCCACTTGGTCACTGGTTCGGGGTACTCCCCCAGAGTGAATGGACTAGGAAGTTCATGACTCCCTTTTAGTTTTTAGGGTACTCCCCTATAGTGACTCCGTTGGTCATATGATTAAGTTGTCCTAATGAACCTAGATCTTGGGGTCTTTAATCAGCTAGGTTAGGTTTCCCTCATATTCCCCTTTTGCTTCGGGCTTTAGTCCAATTCCTCTTTATCTCGTCTCTTTTTCAACCCGCAGGTTGTTGGATCCAAAATTATTATCTATCACTTTGTCAAGTCGATATAGATAACTTTAGTCGAGATAAGTTTTCATAATGTGTTCTTAACTTATAAGTTAATAATGGCTATTATGAAACTTCTAAGTGTATTTGAAGAACACAATTCTAATTTCAAAACAAACACCTTTATGCCTTTGATAGCATATATCAAGATTCTAAATCTACCTAATTAGAATCCGAGTCTATCATAGACTCCTTAAGACCTTTGGTCAAAATTAATATTGCTAACATTTCATTTTCAAATGCAAGAAACCCCCACATTTAAGTGTTATTGGATAACATCCATATAGGTTAGTGAAAGGTTCTCCCTTTCTAAATAGGTTTGAGAAAACTTTCTCACAAAACCATTTCTACATACCTTAAGGATTGTTTCTAAAATGGCATCTCCCCCACATTTCTTGCAATTTGATTTAAAGTGAGGTTTGTGATTGGACAAACCTAGAAAACTGAGTACTCCTCATTAGACTTTGTAAACTTAGATAATATTATCTAGTTAGTTAGATTTCCATAGGTTATATCAACCTTCTTGAACCGGATAAGTATCCTCTTTTAAATTTGTCTATACATGATTGACCTCTTTAGAGCATTATAATTGATAAGTACTATGCTAGCGTGCTTTAGACTACAGTACTCTAGCATGTGAACAGAAGATGCATCATTCTGATCCTTCACAGCTTTAAGAAATAACACACTATCCCTTGTCCATATCCATATATTATTTTAGACAAATCATGATACTTATTCTTTATCATTCGGTTTAGGAACACAACTCATTTTCCTTTAATCCTCTCATCCATAGGCATGTCACCAGACATGACTCCATACCCGGTAGCCACCTCAGCACCAACTTAGCAGCAACCGGTCGGTAGCAACTACCGGACCTCGACATTAATACAATAGGTTGGTAGCTACTCAAAGGCAAGCTCAGTACCAATCTAGCGCACACACACTCCAGTAATTGGCATTGACTTAAGACCAAGATCTCAATAACATCTATCAAAACTACTAAGCCGACTTTCAAGCACAACAGTGCGAGTGTGTGAAGTGCAAAATGCACCATCTTCCCTTGACTTATAAAGACTTAATAATAAGTCTTGATTCAATTCACTTTGGTGAACACATTCATCATTAACAAGATAAATGAAACTCGTCTACAATTAATATTACATTAAGACAGAGTCAAACACATTGACACTTAATAATATGCAATTCATAAAGTTTGCCTACAATTATTGGCACACATGTCTTGTTGTTCCCTTTAAGCTATATATAACTAGGATACTTTCTCAAATGAAAGAAAAATCCTCCACATAGCTCTAACAACATTAAGATGGTAGACGCATTTACATTTAAATCTTTTCAAAATGAATTTAGCTAAATTCATTGAAGATAACATATATTGCTTTCATATTTAGATTTATCCACACTTGTGAATTTTTATGATAACTTCAAATGAAGTTTATCAGTATATCTAATACTTGTGTATTTCATCTCAACACACTTATTATATTTCGATCTCATGATATGGTAAGACATTTGATGTCTCATCTTCGACACTTAAACAATTCAACAACTCTCAAGTTGTTTTTTATGCAAATCTCTTATTGCACTATCCGTTTAAAGTTATATATTTTCTAAACATTATATAATTGACATTTAAAATTATTTCCCTCAAAATCATTTTGAACGTAATAATAAAAATTGATTTATTTCGTTGTAAATATTGCATGTGTTATCTTAAGATATTGAACACAAATAATAATACAACCGAAATTAAAACGTAAAGTGTAAAACACTTTTTAATAATAATTCAAACGAGTAAAAATTACATTTAGGCATCAAATCTTCAAGTGCTATTATCTATAACACTTTTATCATTGTAGCAAAGATATTTTGTGGCATGTCTTGAGGTACTCCATCAATAATATCTCATGCACTCATATGATCAAGTTTCTCATTTTATCTTGAAACTCTAAATTTAAATAGTCAAAACCGACTAAAAAAAACAACGTTGTGTGTACACTATCTTATTCATAAGTAGTTGTATTTGAACAATTATTTTTATTCACAACAACCTTGAGTTTTTTTTTTTCTCTGAATATTCTTATCGAGACTATTATGTGTTTCGAGATACGTTACTTCTCACATGAGTAGTTACCATTTTAGATTACAAAACAAATGTTTTATTAATTCAAAACATTTCCTCGCTTTGCAACTATTTTAAAATATATCGTATTTATTTTATGTCTTGATCACAAAAGTCAAGACCATAAACTCCAAAATTAGTTTTATTATATAAATTAATTTCTAACACGCTCATTAGAAGACAAACATTTACACCTTTTTTTTATTATTTTCCTTTTACACTTTTCAATTTATAGAATAAACCGTTTCTAACATATTTATTAGATAATAAATGATTATAAAAATATTTTTAAATAGAATAAATCGTTTATAACACATTTATTAGAGAATAAATGATTATAAAAACGTTTTTAAGTAGAATAAACCGTTTCTAACACATTTATTAGAAAATAAATGATTATAAAAACGTTTTTAAACACATTTTGGTTTATATACATAAACCGTTTCTAACAAATGATTACAACAATCATTTTAAATATTATGGTTCTTATTAAATAAACCGTTTTCTAACACGCTCGTTAGAAAATAAATGATCAACAAATAACCTTTCAAGCTTATTGGTTAAAATAATCACTTCTAACCCGCACGTTAGAAATAAACGAATACAAAGATCGCTTTAAAAGCTTTTCGATTTATATAAAATAAATCCAGTCCTAACTTTGTCGTCAGAAATAAACGATTACATAAATCGTTTTAAAGTTTTTCGATATATAAAATATAAACCGGTTCTAACACGCTTGTTAGAAATAAACAACTACAAAATATTGCTCACTAGCACCAGCAACAACACCACCAACACCGTACTCATCGCCACCACCATCGTTACTATATTTTCATCATTCGTCCTTTTCCTGTATATCAAACAACAAAAAGTAATAATTTATTTTATTTATATAGGGTACCAAATAGGATAGTGGAATAACAATGTTTCATTACATTCCTTAGTCAATTTCTTCTCCTCATCCATCTAATTACCACATACTAAAATACTTTAATTCATATGTTTTAATAATCTAATCAATGTCTTTTAACTTAATAATGAAAACGGTCAAGGCAAGCTAATAATATTTGAGAACTCTAGCACAAGAACTTACCCGATTTATTTGCTTGCATAATGGATATTTTGTAAATAAATACACATTTCATACATACCAAGTACATGCTATTTTTATTTGGTAGGACACCGATAATTGTGGTGTATGTGTGATTGAGCTTCCTTCATTGTTACAGAGTCCGACTATTTTGGATTTCTTGATAAAGTATTATAAGTTTAATATATAAAACACTAGTTTAAAACCCATGTATTACATGGATGGAATAAAATTAACTTTTTAAAATCATAAATTTTTATAAAATTTTTGTATATTAGATGCTATCAACCATTGGTAAAATAAGAAATAATAAATATATAAGAAGTTATAAGTGATAAATAATGAAGATTACGAATTATAAAATTAAATTTGAAAATATATAACTAAGATAATTACTTACCAGTATTTAAATCATTCAAACAATATCAAGCAAATGATTTTGTAACTAATATTGAAAAGTTTTAGGTCCCTTGATTGTATAGATAAATAATAAATTATTAATCTAAAATGAAATAAAGAAATGCAGAAAAGAAAATTAGAAATTATATAAGGAAAGAAGAATATGATTTTAGTAAGTGTCCAATATCATTTAAATAAAAATTTGTATATGAGTTTAAGCGGGAAAACCAACCCGAGAATGCACAGAATTGCGACTCGTGTACTTAAAAACCTTGATTTATTAGAATAGATATATTAGTAGTCGTGTTAATTGGAGTTTTTCATCGAAAGGGTATTAAAAAATTATTTATTTATTAAATAATGTAGTTGAAAAAATATTTACTATAACAGTGTATTTTATAAATTTTTTTGTTTCTCATTCCTATTCTTATTGGGTAATTTACAAAAGTTTTTTTTTTAAGTTGTTTAACAATTTTATAGATTAGTTCTTCAATATTGTAGAAATGTTATATATTGTAGAAATGTTATATAGATAGACATTTTCTTCAGTTTTTAAGGAATATTGTTTTAATTTCTTTTGAAATGTTCGATCTATAACAATGATTTTTCAAAATTTTTAATCGCGATATTCTGGCATTCTGCAACTCCATTTTGCTTATATTCTTATATTGCTTTCGATTTCTTTAACCAAGTCGATTTTTTTTTATTTCTTTAAGATAATTTGCACATTTTTTCACTTCTGCAACTTTTTTTAAAAACATATGTTAAACTAATCGTGAAATTTTAAAATGTTTTTTTTTAAATGCATTTTACATATTTAAATGATTTATTGTAAGGGTGCTCATTAACTATTCAAACTAGAACGTACCAAAAGAATTTGGTTGGCTTAGCCGGCTTGTAACATGACGGTTCGGTTTGCGATTTGCATTTTGAGAGACCGAATGGTTTGGTTCGATTTAAGTTTGTTTTTGTTTTAAGAGACGGATGGATTGGTGCGGTTTACGTTTACGTTTTGGACTAAACCGTGTAAATAGAATCGGCCTTTGTGAGTGTGTATGAACCGGTCGTGTGTTCATAAAAGACAAAAGTTTTTATATAATGTTTTTGAGTTAATTTTTATTTAAATTTATTTTCTTAAGGTATTAAAGTTTAATTTACAACAAAATAAAATTTATTTATTGTCATCTTGGTAAATCCTTGAAGTAAAAAAAGATATTTTTTGTAAAACTTTTAACACTAAAGTATAAAAATAAAACAAAATTGGTTCCTCAAACTGAAAGCTGTTTGCAAGTTGAGTAAAGCAATATAAGATTTCTATTCAAAAAATAAATAAAATTTAAAAAAATGATTTTATATAACACATAGAAATAAAGAAATTCCCGAAAACTAAAAATAGTTTCTATAAAAAAAACATTTCTTAACAATGTAAACATATCTTGCTTAAGAGAGTTAAAAATAATTAAAAAACTCCTTGTAAAATATTCCATAAAAATAGAAGAGAAACAAAAGTGTTTTCAAAATCGCACGATATTACTAAACTAGGTTACAATCACGTGTAATACAATAGATAAATAAATTTATTATTATACGGTTAATAATATAAAAAGTTATATATTAAATATTGTGTGTTATACGGATTGAACATCGGAGACAGTAAGATGCAACGAGTGACAAAGAAGAACTTGAAAACGCATTTAAGGAAAGATGAACCAATGTTTTCTCTTATCATTCTTAAATGACTAGGGTAGTTATCATGTACTATACCCATTGTTTTTGTGAATTTGTAACACATTTTATAATTTTTTTAATTAATTTATGGTGTCATTTTGTAATAGGTTTTGAGCAAGATGTTGATGCAAAGTTGGATAGATTGCGGGCAAGTTTGCAACTACACATTGTTAAAATACTTTTATAACTAGATAATGTTACTTTAGGTTATAACTTGATCTTGTTTGTGTGTTTGTGTGTGTATAATTGATGGGTTGTATTAATAGTTTGGTTAACATGTATACCAGATGACATTTTGATTTTTATAAAGCTTAACGATCATATGGAAACAACAGAAATGTCACATTTATAGACGTTATTTGGCCAAAATTTATATTAATTAATTATCTTATGCTATTATCTTTTGTGAAAGCATAGCGTTAAACTTGCCACAATATATGAGACAGATGTAAAAGCCAAACAGATGGCCGATTCCTTAGAAGAATTTACTTATATAGTTAAACAACATGGTTAGTCTATGTCGTATGCCTATATTACAAGATTGGTCACAACAAGTTTAAATATAATTACATATGTGATCCAATATGTTTTGAAAACATAAGTGGTCCATGACACAAACTTCTTCTTCATAATAAAATACTATACATTAATAATAAATTATGTTAACCCAACCCACTCCATCCCACCCCTTGTTAACCATGAATCTTTCTTCACTGTCACTTCATACTTAGACTATTACGACCAAAACCATCAAGATTTTTTAAGTCGCCCCAGTATCATCACCGGTCATCACCATAACAAAACAACCTTGTTCATAATCCCTTATCTCCAACAACACGAGCAACCACCACTACTCACCTATAATCATCGCCGACCACCACCAGTGAAGATGACGAAGGTTGATGTTACGGGAAAAACTACCAACCACCGCTGGCCAACGCACCATCACAATAACCACCGTTGACCACCACCAACACCAGCATTAACACCACCACCAAATCAGACCTTCATATGAGCAACAATACCACCATTACTACATATCTATAAATAAATCAATGCTTGGTCTAGTAAATCATATCAAATGAGGGTGCCACAAGAGGAGGCGGTCGCTAACAGAGAATAAGAAAAGGAGAGAGAGAAAGTCAGAGAAAGAGAGAGATAGAGAAATGTCGGGGTGGTGATGGTGGTTGTTGTAAGGTTTTGTTTGCAGACAACCTCATTGTTGGATTTGGACATCATAAGCACACAATTCATAAGCTTTATACATTGCATTAACATACTAGGGGAAACTTAAAAATATCATGACATATATCAAAGTCCGTCATCTATAACATCCATCTACATCATAACTATCAACTTTCAACTATCAGAATGCCAGTTTTGAACATAAACATGTAACTTTACATTTGTGCAAAACTATCATTCTTTATTCCATCTTCTTTTTTACATGTCAAGCTAATATGCATACAAAAAGTCAATGTCACTGAGTGAGTTATTGTTTTAAAACTTTAAAGAATTTTTTAGCATATTAACATTTGAAAACCTTTAACTTTAATTTATCAAAGCATTATACATAAGCATCACTAACATCTTTCATACTTACATACTTTCATACTTTTACATTTTTATTTACTTTATCTTTTCACTTTTAGCTTTGAGCTAGTACAAGTACTAAGATCCAATCATCATGAGCATACATGAGGCATAACTCCTGTCATGGTATCTTACACAAGACAAGGATTCCCTTAGGTGAGTGAACATACCACACTCGTGTTATGATAAGTGAGCATAAGGCAAGGCCACTATCGTTTGAGTGTGGATGATACTACTCATCTACGTTGAGTGCATATGCAACTTCTATTATATGAGTTTATACAAGATATAACTCCTCTATGGGAAGTAATGCCTAAGGCAAAGCTCCTACCAAGGTGAGAATACATCAAATGTCGACTCCTAATAGTGCTTGCAAGACTTTCTATTCATGGGGCACATTTACATCTTTCTTTCTGTACATAGGGCCCGTTTACTTTATAATAGTAATTAATCAATCTTTTTTTAACATAACCATGGTTGTACATTTTACTATTACACATAACAAATCGTCATCAACTTCCCTAGATAATATGTGTCTAAGATTCTATATAGTAAGTATAATTCATTAGCACTATACAAGTTACTTTACATTAGAATTTTACATCATCCTTAATCAAATATAGAATAATACATACAAACTATTTCAATTCGGGTACAACAAAACAAATGCGGGTAACAAGGATGGACTAATATGAGTGATAGAAGAAATACGGGTATTAGTAACCAATGGGTTATTACGGATCAGATAAACCAATGCATATAACAATGTTAACCTATGCGGATGATCTATATGTTCATCCCTATTTGGTTACTTAGGTAGGGTGAACTTTCAATTCGAAGGGTCAAATGCGGAGAATAGTCCAATATATGCGGCTGTTTGGTTGGTTAATGCGAATGGACGATGTGTTCATCCGCATTAGTTACACCTAGGATCTTCATGGGAAAGGTGACAACTTTGAAAAATACCATTTACAGTTCTACTAATACAAGTAAACTAATTTTTCATCTGCATTTACTATACTTGTTCTTAGGAAATGCAACTTCCAACACTAATGCGGGCAACTGTAACCTATCCACATTTGAGTACAAATACGGACTACAGTACTTATAACCATCCGGATAAAAGTAATGCGGATTAATCATACACATTCGAATTTGTACACTTATAGATGTTGAAAACATGTTATTCGAATAAGGCCCAACAAGTCTATAAAAATTCATTTTTGATCGTTTAATTTTAACACTCTTACACTAGTTATAGCTGCTAATTTATCCGGAGTCATGTTCATCGTTGCCGCACCTCGACAACAACCTCGTCCGTGTCCACCACCACGTCTACCACCACGTACTTTGTTGTGTCATTCACCACGTCCGTTCATATTTCACTTTACATTCACTTATACAAGAATGAGTAACATCCAACATATTTATCTCATTAAAGTATGGTAAATAACAAGAAATAATGAATGTATCACAACCATAACATTTATAACCAAAATAATAACTAATGATAAATAAATTGTAAGTAACTCACAAAATATTCAATCAGTGTCAAAATTTCAAATTCTCAATTAGGTGGGAAACAACCCTTCCCACATAGGTTTAAAAAGAAGCACTATGCAGTCCAAGTCAGATGAATATGAAAATCAATCCAATACATCAGATCCATCACTGTCTCTTTTTATCATTGTCTCCCTCCATCTCTACAGGTTCTTCTTCCTTCAGGGCTTTCTCTGGCTCTTCCTCGGGTTCCTCTTCATGTTCTTACTCGGGTTCTGCGGCAATGTGAATCGCGGCAAACTGGGATTCCAGCTCACCGAGTCTTACCACATAGTTGTGGATTGTGTTATACCTAGCATCCGAACGATAGATAGCCTGAGCCATACTATCAGCTAAGGAATGGTTATAGCACTCAGATTGCAGCTCCTTCAACTCCGCCACCATCTTCTTAGTCTCACGTAACTCACGTTTTAGACCGCCGACCACCTCATTCAGCTCATCATTGCGTCGTTTCTCTGTGTCTAGAGAAGCAACCAAAGCCGTAATCACCTGCTCACTAGAACATCGTATTGTAGGAAGAGTAGGTGTCGATGACTCAGAAGTAGACCTAGTCTTCGGTCTAGTAGTCAGAAGTTCTGGAATACGCTCCCTATGAAGCATACGATTAACATAGATAGGATAGTAACTCCAATCCCGCGGAGCATCGCATCCAGGTAGTGCAAATGGTTGATCCCAGTCCATCTCCTCGGGAAAATAAGGAAGTCGGGGCCACTCGGGTACACGAGGATGAGAAGGGGGTACAGAGCGCGCAGGCCTTTTACCTAAACCCCGTGAAAAAGATTGTAACACCCGGGAATTTTAACAGAAAAGAAAAGTGAAGAAAAAGAAAGAAAAGCAAAATAACCCAAGTTGAGGGGTTAAAGTTGTACAAGGGACAAATTTTATTATTAATTTGTTCAAAAAGGTGGCATGGCCGCCCACCCCTTTGCACATCATCTTCCATCGGATTTTCTAGAGAGAGAGAGCAGAGAATTCTCTCGGGTTTTAGAGAGAAGAAGAAAAAAAGGCTGATTTAGGTTAGTTTTCAGATTATGGGGTGTTCTTGGCTGATTTTTAGCCTTTGGGTATGTGCTTATGTGTTTGTGTGTGCTCGGTTGTGTGTTTTTGGTGTTTTTAGGTGTTTGAGCTCATAAGCATTCGGGTTTGAAGGAAGTCTTACTCGAAGTTGCAAGAGGTAAGTTCTAGATCCCCTTTTTTTAATGTTTTAACTGATTTTAGGGCTGGAAATGCATGTTTTAACATTTTTATAAAAATTTGGGTGTGTACCTGTTTGTATGTGTATGTGCCCTGTTGGGAGGGTGTATGTTTGGGAAAAATTTGATCATGTTCATGTTGTATGCTTGTTTTAATGCTTAGTATGCTAGAAACTAGGCTAGAACAGGTTAGATTGATGTTTTTGGGCCTGAAATTAAGGTTAGTTAGAAAACAGTTGGCCATGCGCCTAAGTGCTCATGAGCCTAAGATCATGCGCCCAAACAATACCCAAACGCCCAAGGTTCATGTGCACAAATAGTGCCCATGTGCCTAGGATTATGCCCAGGCGCCTAAGTGTGCCCGTAAGCCCAACTGCCAAAACGTCCAAGTGTCCATGCGCCTAAGTCAGGCTCATGCGCCTGCATAGTACCCATGCACCCAGAAATCTGTCCATGCGCCTAAGTAAGGCTCGTGCGCCCCAATAGTGCCCATGCGCCTGAGTCACCCATGCGCCTAAGTATTCATGCGCCCGTATAGTGCTCAAGCGCCTGCATAGTGCCCATGCGCCTAAAGACTTAGAAAATTTTCTGAAATTTTCGGGAAAGAGGGACTTTTAGACTATGACTTGGGATGTTTCCGGGGATGATATGTGATGATTATATGATGATGTTATGTCTGTTTAAGGCCTATTTTCTTTATGTTCCTTATTATGTATTACTCCGTGGCTTTACGTGGTGTGATTATATTAATAAACGTAAAGTATTATATAATGAAAGCGGAAGTTAATGTTAATGAAAAGTGAAACGTAAAGAATGAACGAAGAGTCTTGCAAGCAAACGTAAGGAGGTCCACACCCAATGAAGGGTGTTAGCTCAACTGTGTGCGGTTTAGCTAACCCAGAAGGATGCACACGAGGGTCTAATCCTTGTGATTGACCAAACGTATGGGACCCTTGTCGCTTGCCCCAGGTACTGGAGTCAGCTTCGTGCACAATGTTAGGGGTCTATTTATAGACTTCGGCCTAGTAACCAGCTTCGTGCACAATGTTCGGGGTATAGCACATGGCATTGGTCCGGATGAAAGTGAAAGCTAACGATGAATGAACGAATGACGTACGATGATGAATGATGATGAAAGATAATAATAAATATTATCTGTATGTACGTATGATGGATGATCACGAATGAAAAGTAAAGGAAGGTTTTCTAAACGAAAGTAAAGTATTTCTTTTATAAAACTAGAACTCAATCAGCAACGCTGACTTTTATGCATTTTCAGTTGGCAGGTAATGGTTGCTGAGGATGGCACGGGGTGAAGCTGCTTGGCGGGTTTTGACTGGCATCCATTTTGTGTAACAATGATGTTTTCGTGTAGTAATGAAACCAAACGACGATTTGTTATGTAGTAATGTTGTAAACATCAATTGTTAATATACGAAATGGTTTTGTTAAATTATTCCGCTGCAAATGTTTAATAGATTTTTATGTGATTTTGAAATATTATGTGCGATGAATGTCCAACTGTGAGTGTCCCTGGGAACGGGGCCTTACAAGTTGGTATCAGAGCTAAAGTTTAAGAGAAATGGGTAAATTATTTCGAAAACCTAAACTTAAACTGAAAATAGGACAAATGGAAGGATGACAGCCCAAGTAGCTACTTGCCATCAGGTATTTTTCTTTAATGTTAACCGGTATTACGTGCGCATGTTATCTGCTTTATGTGTTTCTAGTAGATTTGGAAACTGATGTAGTCAGGATAGAAAATGCTTGGGGTATGAAGAGTAAAGTAAGTGGCTAATCACAACTGGCCACTGTAATTCGGGACTTACTATACTTGACATAAACTGAGCTATTACCTTGAATGACCGTGTTGGTGTTTGAATCTTATAGTGTGTTTAGAGGATGGCTGGTGGTAGATCTTCGAAAGCTTCTAGAGGTGGAGGTCGTGGTGGACGTGGTGCTGGACCGCGTGCCACAAGAGGTGGTGCCAAGGCTGCGGAAAGGGCACGTGAGGAGCCCGAGACTCATCACCAGGAAGGTGGTGATGAGAGTGCTAATCTGAGGGCCTCGGTGAAGGAGGCTGTTGTTGAGGAGGTTCACCAGGTCATGCAGACAATCCTGCCGTCTGTGGTGGTCGAAGTGATTAGAGCTGTAAGGGAAGATGAGAAGAAGGAGAAAGAGAAGACCACGGGAAAAGCGGGGCAGCGGGAGACTGAGACGGTTGTCCCAAGTGACGAGGAGGAGGAAGAAGCGGTGCTAGGAACGGCTCGGGGTTGTAATTATGGGGCATTCCAAAGATGCAAGCCCCCGACTTTTGATGGCAATGGCAACGCTGCTGCTGCTCATCGATGGGTGAGAGAAATGGAAGCTGTACTTGATATCAGCGAGTGCAGGGAGGACCAGAAGGTGAAGTTTGCTACCCACTCATTTGTGGACTCGGCTTTGTGCTGGTGGGACAATATTGTCCAGGTCGAGGGTAGCAGGGCTATTGGAAAGATGAGGTGGGATGAGCTGAAGAAGTTGGTGATTGAGGAGTTCTGTCCTCACAGGGAACTGGATAAGATTAAAAGGGAGTTCCTGCAGCTGGAGGCGGGAACCATGACGCACCAGCAGTGCACCACTAAATTCAATGAGATGGCGAACTGGTGCCAGATCAAGTGACACATGTGTCACAAAAGATAAAGAGGTACATCCAAGGTTTGCCGGCGGATATTCGCAGGCACATGATCGCCGCCTGGCCAAGCACGTTTAGGTCAATGGTTGATCTAGCGGGAAGGCTGTATGACGAGCAGGAGGTGACAGAGGCTGAAGTGAGCAAGAAAGGTGGCGGTGATTACCGGAACTGGAATGAAAGCGGTTTGGACGCGGTGGTGTCGCTCCAAACAGAAAGGTTGCCAGGGTGGATGACCGACGTGTAGCCACACCCGGTGTAGGAGCAAGGAGGTGTGGTAAATGCGGAAGGGAGCATACGGGGGAGGCAGATGGGGATCAAATGTCTGCTTTAAGTGTGGGAAGCCCGGTCACATAGGAAAGAATTATGGGGTGACGAAGTGTTTTAACTGTGGCGGAGAGGGTCACCTGAGCAGGGATTGCAAGAAGCCGAGTGCGGAGAGTTCCGGAGCAAGGAAGACGACCGGAACAGAAGGGCAGAAGGCGAACGCCAGAGCTTTTACGATGACCAGGGAGGAGGCTAGGACGGACCCCGATGTTATGTCAGGTACGTTTCTAGTAAACCAAACTCTTGCTTCTGTGTTATTTGATTCTGGTGCTAGTAGGAGTTTTATTTCTACTGCTTTCTGTGCTAATTTGCCCGTTAGAAGTAGAAGTATTGATGAGCCCTTTGATGTAGAAACTACCATAGGATTTCTGATCTGATAGAAGGTTGTATAGAACTAGAAGGTCATAGTCTTCCTGCTACACTTTTGTGATGACCTTAGGCGGGTTTGATGTAGTCCTAGGGATGGACTGGTTAGCGGCCTATGAAGCGAATATTGTATGTCGCAAGAAGATGATCAGACTGACAGCGCCTGACGAGAGTTCGGTGACGATCTACGGTGATAGAGTTACTACGATTCCGAAGGTAATTTCGATGGTGGTGGCGAAGAAGCGCATGAGGCGTGGATGTAGTGCCTACCTGGCTTATGTGAAGGATGTGGACACGTCAACACCACAACTGTCGGACGTACAGGTTGTGTGTGACTTTCCCGATGTGTTCCCAGAAGATTTACCAGGTATGCCACTGGACCGTGAGATCGAGTTTCAGATTGATTTGATACCCTGTGCTCAGCCTGTCGCTAAGGCACCGTACTGTTTGGCTCCAACAGATATGAAGGAACTGATGGTTCAGTTGTAAGAACTGTTGGATAAAGGGTTCATTCGACCGAGTATCTCTCCCTGGGGTGCCCCGGTCTTGTTTGTAAAGAAGAAGGACGGTAGCATGAGGATGTGCATCGACTACCGTGAGTTAAACAAGTTGACGGTGAAGAATCGGTATCCATTACCAAGAATCGATGACTTGTTTGATCAGCTCCAAGGTGCCAGTTGGTTCTCGAGGATAGATCTTCGATCGCGTTATCATCAGCTGAAGGTGAAGGAGCAGGATATTCCTAAAACAGCTTTTCGCACGCGTTATGGACACTACGAGTTTCTCGTCATGTCTTTTGGTTTAACCAACGCGCCAGCTGCTTTTATGGATTTGATGAATCGAGTGTGCCGGCCGATGTTGGATAAATCGGTGATTGTGTTTATCGACGATATCCTGATTTATTCAAGGAGCGAGGAGGAGCATGCCGGTCACATTCGGGAGGTGTTGGAGACGCTTAGGAGGGAGAAATTGTACGCCAAGTTCTCCAAGTGTGCATTCTGGTTACGTGAAGTTCAGTTTTTGGGTCACGTGGTGAATCCCGAAGGGATCACGGTCGATCCAGCGAAGGTAGAAGCAGTGATGCAATGGAAGTCTCCAAAGAAGCCATCCGAGATTCGTAGTTTCTTGGGGTTGGCGGGCTATTATAGAAGATTCATCCAAGACTTCTCAAAGATAGCATCTCCGTTGACTAAGTTGACCAGTAAGGATGTGAAATTTGTATGGGGTCAAGAGCAAGAAAAGGCTTTTGAGGAGTTGAAAGCGAGGTTGACGCAAGCTCTAGTCTTGTCTTCACCCGAAGGAAGCGAAGATTTGGTGGTTTATTCTGATGCTTCTTATTTGGGGTTGGGTTACGTGTTGATGCAGCGAAGGAAGGTTATAGCCTACGCATCCCGATAGCTGAAAGTTCATGAGGTTAACTACCCTACTCATGACTTGGAGTTGGAAGCTGTGGTCTTTGCATTGAAGATTTGAAGGCACTACTTGTATGGGACGAAGTGCACTATCTTCACCGACCACAAGAGCTTGAAGTACTTCTTTGAGCAGAAAGATTTGAATATGAGGCAGAGGCGATGGTTGGAGCTCATTAAGGATTATGATTACGAGATCCATTACCATCCGGGCAAGGCCAATGTAGTGGCGGATGCCCTTAGCCGAAAGGAGAGACCTGAACCGATCCAGGTGAAGGCTTACCAATTGGTTATGACCTCCGATGTTATGAAGCAGGTCAAGGAGTTTTAAAACGAGGCGTTGAAAGAAGATCGCCTTAACTCCGAACGGATGAGAGGTCTAGTCACGAAATTGGGTGAAAACACTTTCGGTGTTAGAACCCGATTTGGGCGAATGTGGATTCCTTGTAATGGAGATTTATGTGGAAAGATCATGGATGAAGCTCATAAGACTTGATACTCCATTCATCCCGGTGCTACAAAGATGTATCATGATATGAAGAAAGATTATTGGTGGCCGGGTATGAAGCGTGAGGTAGCGGAGTATGTGAGCAAGTGTCTTACTTGCTTGCAAGTGAAGGCGGAGCATCAGAAGCCATACACGAAGATCCAACCTTTGGATATACCCGAGTGGAATTGGGAGCATATCACCATGGATTTTATTACGAAGCTGTCGCGAACGGCAAAGGGATATGATGCCATATGGGTGATAGTCGACTGTCTGACGAAGAGTGCTCACTTCCTACCGATCCGTGAAACATATTCATCTGAGAGGTTAGCGGATCTTTTCATCAAGGAGATTGTGACTCGTCATGGTGTACCGGTGTCTATTGTGTCTGACCGTGACACCCGGTTTACATCCAAGTTTTGAAAGAGATTCCACGATGTGATGGGGACGAGTTTACATAGCAGTACGGCTTATCATCCTCAAACGGATGGTCAATCAGAAAGAACTATTCAGACGCTTGAGGATATGCTTCGGGCATGCGTCATTGACTTTGGAGGAAGTTGGGACGAACACTTACCGTTAGTTGAATTCTCATACAACAACAGTTATCATGTCAGTATTGGTATGCCACCCTATGAGATGCTATATGGTAGGAGGTGTAGGACACCCGTATGTTGGGGTGACATCGGTCAGAAGGAGTTAGGAAGCATCGAATTGATTGAGGCTATGACTGAGAAGTTAGAAAAGATCAAAGCCTTTATGAAGGTGGGTGATAGAGTTATGTTGAAGGTTTCACCTTGGAAGGGTATCATTCGGTTTAGAAAGCGGGGCAAGTTGAGTCCGAGATACATAGGGCCTTTTCGAATCATTGCTCGAGTAGGAGAGGTGGCCTATAGATTGGAGTTGCCCAATGAGTTAAGTGGAATTCATCCAACATTCCATGTATCTCATTTGAGAAAGTGCTTAGCTGATGAAGGTATGGTGGTACCACTGAAAGACATTGAGGTTGACGAACGCCTCAATTATGTGGAGCAACCAGTGGCTATCATTGACAGGAAATAGAAGAGGCTAAGGAATAAAGTGGTTCCCTTGGTGCTGGTACAGTGGAAGTATAGAAAGGGATCCGAGTCTACGTGGGAACCTGAGGAGGAGATGAGATAGTATTATCCTCAATTGTTCGAGGAGTGACAGGTTTCGGGGACGAAACCTATATAAGGGGGTGGACTTGTAACACCCGGGAATTTTAACAGAAAAAAAAAGTGAAGAAAAAGAAAGAAAAGCAAAATAACCCAAGTTAAGGGTTTAAAGTTGTGCAAGGGGCAAACTTTATCATTAATTTGTTCAAAAAGGTGGCATGGTCGCCCACCCCTTTGCACATCATCTTCCATCGGATTTTCTAGAGAGAGAGAGAGAGCAGAGAATTCTCTCGGGTTTTAGAGACAAGAAGAAGAAGAGGCTGATTCAGTTAGTTTTCGGATTATGGGGTGTTCTTGGCTGATTTTCAGCCTTTGGGTATGTGCTTATGTGTTTGTGTGTGCTCGGTTGTGTGTTTTTGGTGTTTTTAGGTGTTTGAGCTCATAAGCATTCGGGTTTGAAGGAAGTCTTACTCGAAGTTGCAAGAGGTGAGTTCTAGATCCCCTTTTTTTTTAAATGTTTTAACTGATTTTGGGGCTGGAAATGCATGTTTTAACGTTTTTATAAAAATTTGGGTGTGTACCCGTATGTATGTGTATGTGCCCTGTTGGGAGGGTGTATGTTTGGGAAAATTTTGATCATGTTCATGTTGTATGCTTGTTTTAATGCTTAGCATGCTAGAAACTAGGCTAGAACAGGTTAGATTGATGTTTTTGGGCCTGAAATTGAGGTTAGTTAGAAAACAGTTGGCCATGCGCCTAAGTGCTCATGCGCCTAAGATCATGCGCCCAAACAGTATCCAAAAACCAAAGGTACATGCGCACAAATAGTGCCCAAGCGCCTAGGATTATGCCCAGGCGCCTAAGTCAGGCTCATGCGCTTGCATAGTACCCATGCACCAAGAAATCTATCCATGCACCTAAGTAAGGCTCGTGCGCCCCAATAGTGCCCATGCGCCTGAGTCGCCCATACGCCTAAGTATTCATACGCCCGCATAGTGCTTAAGCGCACGCATAGTGCCCATGCGCCTAAAGACTTAGAAAATTTTCTGAAATTTTCGGGAAAGAGAGACTTTTAGGCTATGACTTGGGATGTTTCCGGGGATGATATGTGATGATTATATGATGATGTTATGTCTGTTTAAGGCCTGTTTTCTTTATGTTCCTTATTATGTATTACTCCGTAGCTTTACGTGGTGTGATTATATTAATAAACGTAAAGTATTATATAATGAAAGCGGAAGTTAATGTTAATGAAAAGTGGAACGTAAAGAATGAACGAAGAGTCTTGCGAGCAAACGTAAGGAGGTCCACACCCAATGAAGGGTGTTAGCTCAACTGTGTGCGGTTTAGCAAACCAGAAGGATGCACACGAGGGCCTAATCCTTGTGATTGACCAAACGTATGGGACCCTTGTTGCTTGCCCCAGGTACTGGAGTCAACTTCGTGCATAATGTTAAGGGTCTATTTATAGACTTCGGCCCGGTAACCAGCTTTGTGCACAATGTTCGGGGTATAGCACATGGCATTGGTCCGGATGAAAGTGAAAGATAATGATGAATGAACGACTAACGTACGATGATGAATGATGATGAAAGATAATAATAAATATTATCTGTATGTACGTTTGATGAATGATCACGAATGAAAAGTAAGGAAGGTATTCTAAACGAAAGTAAAGTATTTCTTTTATAAAACTAGAACTCACTCAGCAACGCTGACTTTTATGCATTTTCAGTTGGCAGGTAATGGTTGCTAAGGATGGCACGGGGTGAAGCTACTTGGCGGGTTTTGACTGGCATCCATTTTGTGTAACAATGATGTTTTCGTGTAGTAATGAAACCATACGACGATTTGTAATGTAGTAATGTTGTAAACAACAATTGTTAATATACGAAATGGTTTTGTTAAATTATTCCGCTGCAAATGTTTAATAGATTTTTATGTGATTTTAAAATATTATGTGCGATGAATGTCCAACTATGAGTGTCCCTGGGAACGGGGCCTTAGAAGTAGACCTAGTCTTCAGTCTAGTAGTCAGAAGTTCTGGAACACGCTCCCTATGAAGCATACGGTTAACATAGATAGGATAGTAACTACAATCCTGCGGAGCATCGCGTCCAGGTAGTGCAAATGGTTGATCCCAGTCCAACTCCTCGGGAGGATAAGGAAGTCGGGGCCACTCAGGTACAGGAGGATGAGAAGGGGAATCAAAACGCGCAGGCCTTTTACCTAAAGCCCGTGAAAAAGATGCCATGCTGCAGTGCACGTGATACGTATGCCAATGAGTATACAATAAGAGGATAAGCATCGAGTAACTAACTAACTGTGTGCGGTTATAGACTAGAGTGTATGCAACCTAGTTCCCTATAACCAATGGATCTGATACAAATCTGTTACACCCTCAAAATTCACGTGCGGGTTTAACCACGAGGCGTGTGAACAAACCAGGATCTAAGTCATTAGTTACTCAGAATGACACTGTATGAAACATTAAAATATTTCAAAGTTTAAAACATTAAAACTGTGCGGAAGCGTTTTGTAAATTAACCAGACCCAAAATACTTAAAGTGTAACATTGGCAAAACACGCGCCTAGCTATTATTTGTAGACACTAAAATTCAAAACCAAACGTCAAGACATAATATGTAGCTTTAAAATGCATGTTAGACTTGTGATGTGCTCCTACTGGCAACCGGAGTTAGGGACCTGAGAATAGCATACTAAAAGAGTCAACATAATAGTTGGTGAGTTCAAGAGTTTGCATTTATTATAATCAGTGATAGTTGAAAAACATACGAAGTGCACTTAAATAGTTAGCCAGTCTATATTCATAAGTAATAACCATAGTGATTTCACGATCGAAGCTGACTATGTTTTTCCGTTTGCCTCCCGCCACGACATACCAGGTCGTGACGCTGTTGGTTGTTTAGGACAATATTACACCCGCTTAACCTCCAGTCGCACGAGTGGGGCTTGTCAGACCCAGTAGTACTACCCAAGATTTCCCGCTAGATTTCTTAAATAAATATCCGAAAGAGTGCGGTCTTTCAATGTTATATAACGCTAAGTTATACTATGCACATTTCATAATAATAAAGCGTTTGTAAACAAGTATGCTATCTCCCCCAAAAGTGAGTGTTTAAAAGTAGGGCATGAACTCACCTTATACGCAAACCAACAATAAGTGCAAAGCTAGCGATGAGAGGAAAGACAACCCGTCAAAGTGCTCAAAAACACGTTAACCCTAGGGTTTTGAAACCAAAATGACACATTTGACCTAGTTGACCCGTTTGACCTGTTGGTGACTTGTTAATTGAAATCTTGTTTGATCAAGTATAGCAACTCATACACACATTTATCACACAAGTTATTCACATAAACCACATTGCAACACTTAAGTCTCATCATGATCTTCATGCTAACTTAGGTTATCATACAACACATGCAAACCAAATCATCATACCAAACATGTTCACAGTTAAACTCATCTACAGTTTACATATTGGGGTTTAGTCACTCACAACGTGCATTGTGGATCCATTCACGACTACATATCCTAAACCCTGCCAATCCTACAAAGTAGGGGCCTCAGATTCGCACGCATGTATGATACCCATCATCACATACCCAAATACAATTCATACAAGTCCTAAACCAACTTTATAATATTCAATTAATATATTGCATAACAAGTTCTTAACTTGTACAAAATGTCATACTTGCACATTTTCCAAGAACACTTAGATTTTCCCATAGATTCTTCAACTAACCATATGACCCAATTATCATAATCTAACACATTAAACATCATCCATGATCAATCTAGCATGCTCCTAACATCATAAACATGCCCAATTCACAAAACCCAATGTTTCACATCAATAAAGTTTCCCTTTTGGGAAAGTCATAACCAAAATCCATATCTTCATCATCTTCAATCTTAAATTCATCAATAACACCCCTAATCTAGTTCCTAGCAACCATAACAATCCATCTAACACATACTAATCATCAAAGCATGAATTTCCATGAAGAAAAGCTTCCACTTTAGGCAATGTATGAACTATATAATCAAACCATGGATTTCTTGCATAATCATCACAACCCAACATTCATACAACCTAACTAACAACATAACATCATCAAACAATCATCAATTTTAACTTTTCTTCATCAATTTCGAATTAGGGTTCATCAAGAATCAAAACCATGAAAAACAATCAAAATCTAACCTTTATGCAAGACCTAACAGAACTAACAGAGTTTGGTAATGAAAAATTAGAGGATGTCACAGGAGTAAGGCCAAATAATGCGTCAAAACAATGTATTTTATGACATTTAAACGCCATCTTAGCAATGAGATTTTTGTACACAAGTAACATGAGATTTTATAGAGTGGAAAACATTCTAGAGTAATAATACGTCAAAACATTGTATCCAAAATTCGCAGTCCCATTTCGGCCCAATAAGGGCCCACACGAGTACAAAACACGGCTCATCGTCTAGATAGTTAACACTTTAAACTTAGAATTGTTTTAAATGTCATATAACTTTTGACATTGTATACCTTGAAACCATCAATTGAAAACAATATTTTGAAACATCTAAGGTTCTTGACCCAATTAATGTTTGGTCAGAACTTCGAACCAATGAAAACTTGTTTTGACCACAAATAGGCTTTATGAATTACCAGATTTCAAAATTTATTAATTGACAATTATATACTTAAAGGAACAAAATATTCTATCTTAACATGACAAGATATTCCAAGATACATGTATATACATATTCATAAACATTTTCAAATATTAGTTGAGGAATTTTCCAAAACATAACCAAATTGTCATGAAATTAGTTACACGTTTGACTACAGTAAGAGAACGTCAACTTACCGACTCATCACATGGCCTCACGTTTTACACCTAGGTCACCAATGGTCCATCATAACTCCACTAATGTGAACTTACCTGAGTTTACCACCATATGTTTCGATAAGAATCTCTACATGTAACATACTAAACAAAATACCAACTAGAAAGACGACAAGGATGATTTGTCCGTCTTCGACTAAAAAGGAATTAAAACATGATGGTATCCCTCAACATTGAGGGTATCGCTTGATGATCGTTCCTAATTAAACATTTTACAATGCTAAACTACGACTCAACTATGAATTTCTCATAGCCCCTCTTTTACTTCTTTTACATACTTTTGGGGGAGGAACATGTGAACTAAAATTTTTGAATGACATTGATTCCATGTATCCACATAGTCCACTAAATTATGTATTACTTGAGTTTTCTGATTATCACACACTCTTAAGTCCTCGACTGAACTAAACAAACCACTTAACTACCTTACGTATCCTATGGATTGATATAGATAGTACTATCAGGGTCTAATAATGACCGTTAATCTGATTGATGGAACAAGTAAATTCGCAGTCAACTATGATGAATAATTATTTTCCTAACTTAAGTTAGGATTGCAAGTAGTTATGATATGTACTTGTGTGGGGCACTATGCTATTATCACTTTGGTTGAGGATTGTGTGCTCAACGTAGATACCTATCAACCAAACTATGTGGTGTTTATACATGATTACAACAATGATTTACTGATTATTGATTCTCTTGAAACAAATGCAACTAAAGGTTTTTATTAAGACTCAAAAACTAACGAGCTCACCAACATTATGTTGATCGGTTTTCTAACATGTTTTCAGGTAACTAAGCACCTAGGAAAACATGCACTTTTAGAAGGCATGTCTATGGCACCTTGAGAGATTGTGTAGTATAGGCTTAGGAATGTTTAGGCTAATGTGTTATAATTTTTACCTAATGATCGTTATGAAATATATAATCAAACGTTAGTGTTCTTTATATATTCCATTTCTTTATATGCTTGTCCACCTTCTCGTGATTCTGCCATTCACATGAGGGGTGTGATGAGTGTCTCTCTAAGAGACTTCTTTTCTTGCACTAGTGTTTCCTCAACTTGATTATATCTGTTTGTGTTTCCATTTTCTTCATAGGATTTTTATCTTTTGAATCGATTGGTCTGCGACGCTTTAGTATGCAATTGACTCATTAGCAACTTATGGTTGCCCTTTTGGGGCAATGATACTTAATGGAGCATTAGCAGTTGGGTGATGTGACTTGGTCACTCTCTTTGGGTTAGTAAATACATCTTGTAATTGATTTGCTAACCATTATAGATAAATTATCCTTTAAACTTCAAGGTCACACTCTTTTGTTTGAGTTTCAATACGTTCCACCTCATAATTTATTCTAACTTATTTCATCTTTTAGGTGTTTTCCACCTGCCCCTAGTGTGACAACTTGTTTGTGGGATGATAATTAGTTACACTACATGTTGAATAGCATGTCTCCACAAAGATTATTGTAGTTTTGAAGTCATTTAATAAGCGATTTACACATGTATATAACCGGATTTACACATATGTAAATAACGAGTCAATGATTTTATTAAAAAAGTTATATCAATATGGTAGGCGCTGGAAATATAAAAAAAATACTGAAATTAATGGTGAATGTATTTTGAGAAAATAATGTCATGAAAAAAGTTTTGAACATTTTAAAAAATAAAAAAATGGCACGTGACTTACGTGTGATAAGAAATGTATGGCTCATATTAGTTTATAGAGTTTTCACAAGAAATGGTGGATATCAAGAGAACCCTACCTTATATATATATAGGGCGGTTACTATACAAAGTGTTTTTTTTTCGTGCGAAGCCTACAAAGTTTTTTGGTGAAATTATCACGCAAGAACAATAATTATCATGTAATAACAAAGTGATAATTACAAAAGACAAATTACTCTCACGTGAAATTATCACGCAAGAATACCTTTTTGCGTGATAATTCCACATTTGCGTGATAATTCCATCTTTCTGTGATTAATTCTTACACTTGCGTTATAATTTCAACCATAACCTTTATTCTTGCGTGATAATTCCGTACGTTTCGCACAAAAAAATTACTTTGTACCATAAATTTTCTATATATATATATATACATATATATATATATAGGGGAAGGAATGATTGTTAACCCACCTTTATTGCGATAACCCGTTAACAGTAATGTAACAAATACTTATACTATGATTATGTAGTGTAACTAACTTTTACACGGCGTTACACCACTAATATAACAATTTTTCCCTCCATTTTTAAAAAAAATCATCATTTTATTAGAAAACCGTCTTAACTATTTTGTACGATGATATTTTTTAACGTTCATTGTGTACCAATAGTTTATCACTGTAACTCTAACTTACAATGATGATGTGGCATGTTATAGACCACTAGTTTGGTTAATGGATTATCGAAATAAATAAGGGTTATCATTCGTTCTATATCTTATATATATAATTATATATAGTACATGGTTCAAATGAAATTATTATTTCGAGAACATGCAAAAACCCGTCAAGATCAATCAAAATTGTTATTTTTTTGTTGTAATAACATTATTGCACATATACAAGATGGGTTTTCGCAAGTTCTCGCAATAAAAAAGGGATCTCATTTGAACTTTTTTCTATATATATATATATATATATATATATATAAATTCAAATGAAAACCAAAAATTTGTAAAGAAGCATAAACAATCAATTTAACTAATATACTATTTATTAGAAAATATATATCAATATGCTTA
Source organism: Flaveria robusta (assembly GCA_025506415.1). Taxonomy (NCBI): domain Eukaryota; kingdom Viridiplantae; phylum Streptophyta; class Magnoliopsida; order Asterales; family Asteraceae; genus Flaveria; species Flaveria robusta. The sequence continues at coordinate 8,161,400 of CM046459.1, read as the reverse complement.
TAATTGTACTATTTTATAGATAAAGTTTTAAAAAGACAATATCTATAGTATTTTGAAAATGTGCATATATGCACCCATATTGTATTGTATATATGAACACTTTATAGTTTATCTGAAAAAATTGTGTATAGATGTGATAAATTATTTAAACAATGTGATGATAGAATCAAACCATCTTCTTTTAGTATTAATATTTTTATTAAGTTGTTAGATGCATTACTTATGCGGTTCTTAATAGTTATTTATATATTTATAGTTCTCAATAGAATGCGTCCATATATTTATGTGTATATATGCAAGGTTATAACTCTGTGTATTACATGGTTTCAATAAAAAAATATTAAAAATTAATGTAAAGTTAGAAAATATAAAACATTATTTTGATATACGATATGATTAAAATTATATGTAAGAAAGTAGTTTAATTAATAAAATATTTTTATTAATCTTTTAAAAATTTCATTTTAAAAAACTATTTTTTCAACTCTTGTCTTATAAATATGTTAAGATACATTTCGTTCTAAGAATATTGTTTTTGAAAAATTTCATTTTTAATAAAATCTCATTATTTCAAAACTAGGGGTTTTAGTTATTTTTGTTTTATAAATAAATTTTCGCATTTAATTAATTTTTTTTGACAAAATATCAATTTTATAAATATTTTATTGTTTAAAAACTCTGGGTTTCAGTTATCCTTTTAATTATTTTAGAAAAACATTTCATATAGAACCTTTATTTTTTTTAAAAAAAAATCGGTTTTAGTATATTTCATATGTGTAGAAGGATATTTTGTTTAAAAAAAATTAATACTTTCTAAAAACCTTTTTTTTCAAAAAAGTGTATTTTTTAATCAAAATATTTAATTTTTAATTAATAAATAATGTTTTATAAAATTATTGATTTTAGAAAAAAACTAAAATGTTTAAAGTGAGAGAGAGAGAGAGAGGGAGAAAGAGAGAAGAAGAGAAATAACTAAATATAGAGAATCTATCAATTAGTTATTTTGACTTGTTAAAAATTAATAAATGATTTTGAGCGAGAAAATAAATGATAGAGTTAATATGAAGGTGATATGTTTCCACCCAATGTAATCATTTATTAATTAGATATGTATGTATATATATATGTGTATATATGGGTTGGTTAAAATAAAAAAAATGTGTTTGCCTAAAAAACGTAAGAAGTTATCTCAACCATATATTTCATTTGCCTAAAAAACGTAAGAAGTTATCTCAACCATATATTTCATGATTAAATGGTTGAGATCAATATTTAGGTTAAAAATGGTCCTAAGGGTATTATGGGAAAAACCATTTTTGATAACTTTTTTTAAAATTCTCCCACTTTATTTAAACGCTTATAACTTTTTTACACGATTTTATTTTTTAAAATAAATTACACCATAAAATCGAGTGTTTTTTCCTTTTTAATTCAAGTATAGTATTGCAATACTTTTTTTTAAATTTAAAAAATAGCTGTTACGAAAATGTAATTTTTATAATAAAACAACACGTTATGTGCTATTTTACGGTAAGACACTACTTTTGTGCTATTTTAGGGCAAGTCAACACGTTTGGTGTTGTTTTAGCATAAACTAACACATTTTGTGTTGTCTTATGTTAATACGTCATTGACAACTATTATGAAATTGTGTTGTTTTACAATAAAATAGTGCATTTTATGTTTTTCCATGATAAGAAAATATTTTTTATGTTTTTTTATGTTATATATTGTTTTACGGTAAAAGATCATATTTTGTATGTTTAGGGTAAAAGAAATATAAAACAACATACATTTATGTGTTTTTACACTAAAGTAACAAAATAAAATATCATATCATGTGTTGTTTTATATAAAACAGCACGTTCTCTATAGTTTTAACATAATATAACACATTCTATAGTATTTTATTATGTTGTTAGCATATAAAATAATACGTTTTGAGATGTTTTCAAGTAAAGAAGCAAATTCTGTATTGTTTTCATGTAAAACAGGATGGTATATGCTGCTTTCATGCTAAAAAGCAAAATTCGTGCTACTTTCACACAAAACAATGTATTATCTGTTGCTTTCGCATAAAACAATAAGTGATGTGGTTTTTTAACATAAAACAATATGTTATTAGTTGATTTAGAGTAAACCCACACAATCAGGGTAAAACAACACAAAACATGTTATTTTAACAAAGAACAAAACTGCCTTTTTTTTTTTCTAATGTATCACTTGTCAATCTCTTATCTTTTCTTATTCTTTTTACCAGAATCTTCCCATATATATATATATATATATATATATATATATATAACTATATATTTGAATTAATTATTTATTAATAGATAATTATTAATATTATTTAAATATATATATTTACATAAAAAAAACTTGAATTTCAAATCTAGATAATTTCATACACTATAAATAAATGGTTAAGGGTTTGAGAAACCTAACCACAAAACCCCCAATGTCATTCTCCTCACTTTCTCTCCCACGCTGTCGACCACCGCCCCAGCTAGTGACCACCAAACGCCACCCGGCTGTCGTTGTCGATCATTTTCCGCCACACCACCACCACTGATTATTGCCGGCCACCACCTGGAAGCCAGTTGTCATTGTAGCAGCACAGCGACCGCCACCTATTGGTCTGTGATCTCCGCCTCCTCCTTTCGTCGACTACTACAGCTAATCGCCTCCTTTCATCGTCCTTAAATTGTTATTAGATTGTGAATTTATTCGACGTGTTTACTAAAATTTTGGAACTTTTGGATTGGGAGAAACACGAATTACAAAATGTGTGTGATTCAAGGATTCATGAAGATCGGACAAGCATCCAAATATGTGCGTCATCGTGTGTAACTTCTTTGATGGTATTTCGACTTGCTAGTCATGGTAATGTATTCTAAACACCATATGTAGTGTTTTAATTTAATGTTTTCTTTGATTTATGAAACTGGATCAGAAGAACCAATTCCCAACATAATTTGATCAAGACTTCCGCTACACGTTCTGATTTGGTTATTTAAACCTAAAAACAGCATGGGAACTCCTGATATTTTAAACAAATAGCTTCAACGTTAATGGAAAGTCTTGTTAAACACCCCATCTACTTTAAGAACAAAAAAAGGAAATACATTTTTGAAATGTCTAATATTTTTTCTAAATATATCACACCCTCGTTGATAGCGGAAACATAAAGATACAACGGATGAGATCATCATCGCACATTTGAGGTTAAAGAGAATCACTAAATGTCTTCTCCATCACTGGATCATGACGTCGCCTGACACTGAAAAAACTAGTTCCAAGTGCAGCCTATACCATAGCGAACATCAATTAGTCATAAACACAGACTAAAGTTACAAACCGGAGTAACCGGGGAAAATACACCCACCAAGTACAAAGTGGACCATTCAACATATTAATTTAACATAAACATCAAACAAACATATTCCAAAAATCATTCAAATTTTCTAATTCTTTTGCATGAGCGGTCATAGCTAATTGTCCTTGAATTAAAATAAAAAGTCTCATGTACCATTGCATAAAAAGAAATGATCTGACAAGTTAAAGTACATCTGTAAGTTCATAGGTTTAAATAGTTAAATAAGTTGCCATGTATTTTATAAATATGCATGATTAAGTACATAAGCAGTCTGAGTCTCTAAGACTCCATCATAAACCCTGACCAAACCTAATGACATGCATACCCCAAGATGAAGCACAAGCATAACACAACTAGATTAGTCGTAACTTGCATGTTAACAATAATGGTAGGGGTGTCAATGTGTTAGTACTAGTAATGCCTCTCCACAGTTCCACACTGAAGTTAAATAGTCATGATTGAAAATAAGGAGATCTAAATACAAGAACACACTCATGAAGGACTTTTAGACTCAATTTTATGACCCAAACCACACACGTTAGCCAATCAAAGTCCAAAATCTATGACATAGTCCAAGACATTTGAGGATGATTTTCCACAAAGTAAAACATACATAAAAAAGAGTTGTGAAACTTGCCTTGGTCATAGGATAAGTGCAAATTTTATAGTCTAATTATCAACTACAACTGCAATTATCAAATTAGAAACAGATTACTAAAAGGGTAAGAATGGCCATTGGTCATAATCTAAGTGGTTAAGTCCTTAAAGTCTAACCATGTACTTAGTCAATTAAGTATGTTGTTCATCGTATGTTCATGTTCAATGTCCACCTTTAGGGTTTCTAATTTCCAAATCCTTACATTTGATGTTCTCTACGCGTTCTTATAGGAGTTCATGATCGGTGTTGTACATGTCTTGATTTGAGTTCAAAGATTAGTTAACCTTGGGTTTCATATGTGACACCCGACATTTTCTCCCCGACATTTTCAGGTTAATTACGTTAACGTCGTTAGTAACATCTCGTTATCCAATTAAGTTATGGATGCAAGTCACGTATGAGTCTGTACCTGAACATTGATAATCAAAATTAATAATAAATATTTTGAGCAAATAAATAAATATAAATTTTGTGAATTTATATACTACGTGTTTCGGTGGAGCTATGTGTTACGCAATTGATACATGATAATTATATAGTTATGCATTAGATATATATGTATACAATTGATATATAAAATGCGTGAGTTTTCATATTTATAATTTAAAAAGTTTTGCTTCGTTAGTTGGATTTTTAGCACGAAAACGCTTGTAAAATAGCAAAAGCCCAACCCAAAGCCCACTAAAAGCCCATCAACTTTCTAAATACACTACCTAGTAAAAACTAGCCAACCCTAACCCCCATTCAACTAAAAATCATTCAGCCGAACATTAATTCCCTTTTTTGAAGAAACTTGTAGCATAGATCGGACGATCCCCGAAGATCTAACCGTTGGATCGATGAAAATATTTACAGGAGGTTCTAGACACATACACGAAGGTTTTCACTATTGGGATTTTGATTTCAAAGCCTGGAAGTTGGGTTTTTATTTTTTCGAGCAAAACAGTGCTTCGGGGAGGATTCCGGCGACTGATCGGCTTCTGGGAGACAGATCCGGCGGTGTCCAGCAACCGTAAGTGGTGCTGACGGTAGAGCTTAGTGAGACGGACGCGTGGCCACTTGAATCACTCAATTCCGAGGTTGTTTGATATGGTTTCGACCTCCATTCGTATTTGGTTCAATTCAAGTGTGATTCGTATTTGGTTCACAACTTAACGAAAATTGAGGCAAGCAAGTAAGAATTCTTTTAGGTTTTATGTATTCTTCGACCATATGATCATAAAACCCTAGATTCATCGAAACAACAAAAATTAATAATAAATGCAAACTTTATGATCGGTTGAGTGATTGTATGCTGATTACATAATATTGGTGATTAGGAGGAACCATAAATTGCGGAATTGCTTATATGTTAATAGTATTAGTAAATTTAATTTAGAAATGCTTTCTAGGTCGCATAACTTGGTACATTTAGAGTGATCTAATGGCGATTGAATATTGTGATAGGCATAAACAAATGAATTGGGTGTTGGTGTGAGATCTTGTGCATGATTTGTTCATATGTTTCCAATAAAGGAAAATTTATTGGGTTAGTACTTTGTAATGAGGGTTTTGGCATGCAAGACAATTTGGGATGATGCTAGTGGGTCAATTTTGGTGTATAAACATGAAAGAATTGATCAAACGTGTAAAACATAGCTCGTTTCTGATAGTTGGCCAAAAATAGAAACTTTGTTAGTTTTGAATTTGCATGATAGACTTGGTTGGGAGGTTGTATTATTACGAACATGTTGGTTAAGTATTATGAAAGTAATCTATTGAGTTGAATCTCATAAACCAACTTCGATGGTTAAGGATTGTTTGGAGTTTCTAGATATATAGAAACGTTATTGGAAATGATGACTTGTATATATTAAATATTAGGTTTGCATGATAATTTTGGGGATGATAACATGTTAGTGATGACAAATCTATGTGATAATAGCCATAACCGGTAGTAAACGGGTCAGTACACGGGTCACGTGGACTTAACTTACCCAAAGAGGAAACTTATGAAATTTGGTATGTGTAAAAGAAAACCCATGTGTGTTTCATGAAAGATGATGATTGAATTTATCTTTTAATGATTACCTAAGCATATAAGAATGTTAATTTTCCATCAACAGACATCTTATGACATAAAAACTTAGATTTTATGATTGTGGCTTTCTAAAGTTAGTAATTTATTGGATGTGTAAATTGCATAATGTGACTTAGAAATGCTACACAAGATGTGATAATCTAGGGTATATTAGCTTAGCTACTTAAACATGTTAGCCAAGTTGGTTTACTAAAAATGTTGGTTCTTGATCATGATTGCTTAATTTGATTATATGTGCCAAGCGGAACAATAATATACTTAACGGGTCACCGACAAGTCATTGGGTCAAACTCAGTCAGTTAAGGTCAAACGTAGTCAAAGCTGGTCAATGGGTCAAATGACGTTCACAAAAAACTAGTTTTTTTTATTTTTTATAAATTAGTCATTACACATGTGTAAATCTTGTTTTACACATGTGTATTTACAGGTATTACATATGTGTAAAATGGCGTTCATAAAAAAACTAGTTTCTTTTTATTTTTTATAAGTTTTTTTAAATTTTTTTATAAAAGAGGGAAACAAAAGAAACATTTTTGTCATTTTAGTTTTTTTATTTTTATGTTATTTTTTATTTTGTAAATTTTTTTATTATATTATCATTATTTACCATTTTGCCATTGAAAATGTGTGGCTCACATTGGTTCCTGGAGTTCTCACAAAAAAAGTGAGTTCTCATATTAGTTCCTAGAGATCAACGGCTCATATTTGTTTGACGTTTTGTACACGTATTCAAATAAAAGTACAACTTTTTATTATTTTATTCAAAAAAATATGAGACATTGATCTTTATAATTCAAAGTTAGAGATTTGGTTTATTGGTTTACACAATTTCTCTTGGTTTTTATTTGAACCCAATCCTATATATATATATATATATATATATATAGGGTAGGGTTATCTTGAAAACCACACTCTTTTGTAAGAACTCTATGAACTAATCTCAGCCACACAATTAAGTCACATGCAACTCACATGTCATTTCCACCTTTTTTTTAAATGTTCATAACTTTTTTTCATGATATTATTTTTTCAAAAAAATTGCATCATAAAATTCAGTATTTTTTTATCTTTCCAACGCCTACCATATTGATATATATATATATTTTTTTAAATCACCTACCTGTTATTTACACAAGTGTAAATTATGTTATACACATGTGTAAATCCGGTTTGACACATATATAAATCTGGTTTTACACATGTGTAAAAAGAATTTCGAAATAAAAAACGAGTTTTTTTTTAAACATTTTTTTATTTTTTTACGAAAGAGGGAAACTAGAGAAACATTTTTGTGTATTTATTTTTTACATTTTCATCTTATTTTTTTTATAATTTTTTATATTATGTTTATATTATTTACCATTTTGCCATTGAAAACTAGTGACTCACATTGGTTCCTAGAGTTCTCGCAAAAAAAGAGAGTTCTCATTTGATCCCCCCCCCTTATATATATATATATATATATATATATATATATATATAAAGAGAGAGAGAGAGAGGAGGGATTTTAAAAAAAACTAGAAAGTTATGAGAAAACTAGAAAAAAACAATTAAATCGGGCACATAATTTATAAATTTTTTTATCATTATCATTTATATATGTGTGAGTATATATAAATAAAGAGTGAATCAAATAAATATCGTAGCATAGTTTTGCATATACATCACACATAGGTTACGTACACGTAACCATTTTTCATTCGACATAGTGTTACGTATACGTAAGACTCTTCATTCTCGCATGTATGCTCAATATATATGTACCAAATATTTAAATAATATTTTAACAACTAAAATAACAAAAAAGTAATAAATTATGTTATTAGTTTCCGCGGTTTTCTTTTGTTTTCATATATATATATATATATATATATATATATATATATATATATATATATATATATATATATATATATAGGGTAAGTAACGGTTGTTAACCCACCTTTATTGCGATATCACGTTAACACTAATGTAACATGCACTTACAACATGATTATGTAGTGCAACTAACTTTACAACACGTTACATCACTGATATAACAATTTACCCTCCATTTTTTTAAAAGTTCCACCTTTTTTTTAAACCTTCTTAACTTTTTTGTATGATATTATTTTTTATACAAATTACATCATTAAATAGATTATTTTAATATATTTAATTCAAGTATAGTCTTTCTATATTTTTTCTTTAAATTTTAACGTTAATTGTGGACCACTAGTTTGGTTAATGAGTTAATAAGTTATTGCAATAAATAAGTGTTAATATTTGTTCTCTATCATATATACATTATATATATATTGGGTAGTTTTATCTTGATAACCACCCTATTTTGTAAGAACTCTAGAAACCAATCTCAGCCATACAATTAAGTCACATGCAACTCACATACCATTTAGACCTTTTTTTAAAAACGTTCATAATTTTTTTTCATGACATTATTTTTTCAAAAAAATTGCACCATAAAATTTAGTATTTTTTTATATTTTCAACGCCTACCATATTGATATATATATTTTTTTAAATCACCTACCTGTTATTTACATATGTGTAAATCCTGTTATACACATGTGTAAATCCGGTTTGACACATGTGTAAATCTGGTTTTACACATATGTAAAACGAATTTTGAAAAAAACAAAAAGTTTTTTTTTTATTTTTTTAAAATTTTTTTATTTTTAACGAAAAAGGGAAACGAGAGAAACATTTTTGTGTATTTATTTTTTCATTTTCGTCTTATTTTTTGTTTTATAATTTTTTATACTATGTGTATATTATTTACTATTTTGCCATTGAAAACTAGTGGCTCACATTGGTTACTAGAGTTTTCGTAAAAAAAGAGAGTTCCATTAACTAATTTGAGCCACATATTTTCAAGGGGAAAATAGTAAATAATGATAACATAATAAAAAAAATATATAAAACAAAAAACAACATGAAAATAAAAAAAAGTAAAATGCCAAAAATGTTTCTTTTCATTCCCTTTTTCATAAAAAAAATTTATAAAAAATTAAAAAAAAATTATTTTTTATGAACGTCATTTTACACATATGTAATACCTGAAAATATACATATTTAAAACAGGATTTACACATGTGTAATGACTAATTTACACATGTGTAAATAACGGATAAACGATTTTTTTCAAAAAAAGTATATCAATATGGTACGCTTTGGAAAGATTAAAAAATACTAAAATTAATGTTGCAATTTTTTTGAAAAAATAATATCGTGAAAAAAAATTATGAACATTTTAGGAAAAGGTGGATTTGACATGTAACTTGCATGTGACTTAATCGTGTGACTCATATTGGTTCCTAGACTTCTCACAAAAAAAGATAGTTCTCAAGATAACCCTACCATATATATATATATATATATATATATATATATATATATATATATATATATATATATATATGGTAGGGTTATCTTGAGAACCACCCTATTTTGTGAGAACTCTAGGAACCAATCTTAGCCACACAAATTAAGTCACATGCAACTCACATGCCATTTCCACCTTTTTTTTATAACGTTCATAACTTTTTTTATTTGTTCAAAAAAATTGCACCATAAAATTCAGTAAATTCAGTATTTTATTATCTTTTCAACGCCTACCATATTGATATTTTTTTTTTCAAAAAAATCACCAACCTGTTATTTACACATGTGTAAATCCTGTTATACACATGTGTAAATCTGGTTTGACACATGTATAAATTTGGTTTTACACATGTGTAAAACGAATTTCGAAAAAAAAGAGTTTTTTTTTAGTTTTTTTAAATTTTTTTTATTTTTTTAATAAAAGACGGAAACGAGAGAAACATTTTTGTGTATTTAATTTTTTAATTTTCATCTTATTTTTTGTTTTATAATTTTTTATATTATGTTTATATTATTTACTATTTTGCCATTGAAAACTAGTGGCTCACATTGATTTCTAGAGTTTTTACAAAAAAAGGGAGTTCTTATTTGATCCTTCCCCTATATATATATATACACATACATATATATGCGCATATATATACACATACATATATATACACATATATATACATATATATATATAGGGAATGGTTCAAATAAAAAAACCATTTGCCTAAAAAAACTAACAAGCAATATGGGATTGACACATGGCAAAATTTAAATTAAATAGAAAGGGTAATATTGTATTTAACAATCAGCAACATATAAAGAGCACCAAAATTTGTTTTTTTTTTCAATCTGTTCTTAATCTCAATTGATTTTATTCACCTCTTCTTTTGGTTTTTGATTTTATTTAATCAAAACTCAATCCAATTTCAATATAAAATTAATTTTTTCTTCTAAATCTGTGTATTCTGATCAAAAGTAATCTAATTTTAATTTAAAAACAACTTAGAACAAAGGTAGTTTAATATTACATTCATTTTTTAATTCGAAACTCATGCAAAACAACACAAAACTATGTTGTTTGACGCGAAGCAGCACAAACTATGCTTTTTGACGTGAAGTAGCACAGAACCATGCTGTTTGACGTGAAGAAGCATAGAACTGTGCTGTTTGACGCGAAGCAGCACAGAACTATGCTGTTTGACTCCACAGAACTGTGCTGTTTGACGTGAAGCCTGTTTGACGCGAAGCAACACACAACTACGTTGTGTGAAGCATGTTTTGATGAAATACAGCACAAACAATTCTATGTTTTTTTACTATAAACAACACACAAATTTATGTTGTTTTATATAATATTTTTACACTAAACAAAACAAAACATGATCTATTACCGTAAAACAATATATAACCTAAAACAATATATAAGATGTTTTCTTATCATGGAACAACACAGAATGCACCCTCTTATCGTAAAACAATACAATTTTAGAATAATTTCAAGTAAAGTTTTGACATTAGACAACACAAAACATTATGTTTTACCCTAAACCATAACATAACATGTTTTTTAACCCTAAAACAACCCATAATGTGTTGTTTTACCCTACAACAGCACATAATGTGTTGTTTTAACGTAAAATAGTACAAAAGTGTTGTCTTACGACAAAACAGTACATAATGTGTTGTTTTTATCATAAAACAACATATTTTCGTAACAACAATTTTTTTTGAAAAAAAATATTGCAATTCTATACTCAAATTAAAGAGGGTAAAACGCTTGATTTTATGGTGCGATTAATTTTAAAAAATAATATCGTAAAAAAAGTTACGAAAGTTTAAATAAAATGGGGGAATTTGAAAAAAGTCAACAAAAGTGGCTTTCTCATACTACCATTGTGACCACTTTTATGCCTAAAAATTGAACTCAACCACTGCCTAATGAATTTGATGGCTAAGATTTTTTCTTAGACTTTTTAGGCAAATAAATTTTTTTATTTTAACCAACCCCTATATATTTTATATATATATAAGAGATCAAATGAAAACCTTGTTATAAATAAAAACCTTGAAAACCATCTTCAACCAATCATAAATTTTTAAAATTAATTTATATTAATTTAAACAAAAGAGTCTTTTTGTAATTTTGTTATAAACTTAATTTGAAAATAGTCAACCCATTAAATGGATCAGTTATTTTTCTCTAACAACTTATTTTAGTTTCTTAATTATAAAACCATTGTCGATTTCTTCAGCATCATCTTTTTGATATTCATATATGCTTTGTCCGATTAACTTCATTCATCTTTTTTGATTCTTATAGTAAATACATAAATGAGGTTCTTTTATAAATTATCGATTTCTTATTTTTAATTTTCAAGTTTTAGCCATGGATGGTTCTAGTTTAGAAGAGATAAATCAGACAATTGGTTTCATTTAAACAAACAATCCAACTCTTAATAATGTTGATATTGTTGATATTATCGGTGATGTGATTACAATGGATAATGCAACTACTATATACCATCGGTATGTATCGAACAATCTGAAGAATTAAGCGACAATGATGAAGGTGTTAAAGATATATTTGTTGGTATTTTTTTACAATTCAGGTATAAGTATCATTTTTTAATTTTCGTATTGTTATAGTTATGTCCCCTATGTTTTTAGTTGGATAAGTTTTTTAGTATTTTTTTTTAAATTAGTTTACGTATACATATCTGAAAAGTTCATCACATTTATAGTTATGCTTCATGTATTTTGAGTTGTCTTACGTATACGTATCACGGCATTTTGCATATATACACTTTATTTTATTATTTGAATTGTGTTGGATGAAGGAGATAACACAAATGTTCTAGATGACAACGAGTTCAATGAAGTCAAAATTGAGAATGATACTTTATTTCTCAACCGGTGTTGAAAATGAAGGCATTCAAGTGTCTTTCATATTATACTCAAAGGTGATATGATTCGTTCTCCAAAAAGTGAAATCAAATTTTGGTTTTGATCGACTTAAAGTTAAGGTTTTTTATTGTTGTTTTAACTTGTTCCATGATTGTTACAATTTAATTAGGTTGATGAAAGATGGATTGCTTTGGATGTTCGGTATGATAGAAGTACCACTAACAACCACTCTTATAGCATTGGAGCTTGGAGCCTATGTAATTACATATTTGTAAGTTGTACAATATACATATGTTTATTTGAAGCAAAAGGATAAGTCGTCTTCTTCCTATTGTTAGGTTACATGTATGTAAAATTTTCTAGTAATGTCAAGATGAGATGATAAAAATAAACCAATTTACATATATGTTTGCAAGATGAAGATAGCAATGAATTGGATGGAAAAGAAGTATGAGGATAAAAAGAAGATGAATTATGGAAGACAATGATTAATTAAACGAATTTACTTGTATGAATTGAGGTAGACAATGGGTAATTAAATAAATTTACTTGTATGTATCCTTGATGAACAAGATGGGTACGAAGAACATGAAGATTTGTAGTTCTATCATAATCACATATATGTAACATAGTTGCTACATATACGTAAGTCTGTTCTTACATATGTGTACTACTATTTTCTTACGTATACGTAACTTGGGTATCGTTTTTAGCATTGAAAAGTTGGTACGTATATGTTACATGTATTTTTCCAATGGTTTTGGTTGTTACTACATTTGTTACATGTATGAAAAGCTGGTACGTATATGTAACTCTAATGTTACACATGCGTAACACAATGTTACGCATGCATAACTAGTTGTTTCCTTTACTTTAGTTCTCTTTATTTAGAAGAATCATGATTATCTAATTTTTCAATCCAAATTATAAAAAATAATACATTTGATAATTTAAATATAAATTTAATATAAGAGAAAGGTGAGAGGTAAGAGAAAAAAGGAAGATGTGAGTAAATTTAAGAATTTTTGTAATTAATGTGGTAGTTACCAAGTTAATAATTTTTTTTTCTTTCTATTTTGCCCTTAATGTCTATCTAAACACTCAGAATCTTCTATTTAATTACTAAAATGCCACTAATAAATCTCAATCATATATCAAAAAGATCAATAGTGAATAAATGATTTTTTTGGTTTTCAATTATATTATAGTTTTCATTGAAACTCTCCCCTATATAGGGTTAGGTTCAAATGAAAACTTCATTTTTATTGAGAACTTAAAGAACTAATCTGGACCACTCGTTTATTATTTTTTTTAAATTACAAATTAAACGTAAAGGGTTAAATGATAATCAATTAAATAATTTCTCTCTCTAATTAATTAATTACCTATTATCTCTCTAATTATTAAGTAGTTATTTTTATCTCTCCGCTCTCCAATTAATTGACTATTTGTTTGTATTATTTTTAAATTTTAAGTATCTACGTATATGTGTGTGTAAATATTTGATTTTATTTACATAGTTATGCATATCTAATACGTATTTTCTTATACTTAATTTGTTAATTGTTTGGTGGGACCTTTATATTTTTTGAAAAATTAAAGTATTCGTATATTACTTATTTCAATCTTGATAATTCAAAAATAATTATAAATTATATAATAATAAGCTATTAAATAGTCACTTATGAATACGTAAAACTTTAGATATATGTAAATACTTTAATTTATACATATATAAAAAAGTTGTAAAATTGTAAACTCATAATCCATTTTAAAATATTAATAATGATCTTGATTATTGGTGTTAATTCTTTACATTTAAATACTTATAATACCTATTTACGTATGTGTAAAACAAGCTTATAAAAATGAATGTTTATTTGCATATATGTAAATATTCATATTAATCATTTATTTTTCAAGATAATAACTATTTACTTATGTGTAAATTATTATACTTATTATTTACTTATTAAATCACACGCTATTTACTTATACGTAAATCATAAAATAGCCTATCTATTTACATATACATATGCTTACAAAAATACATGTCTAGAGTTACTTCTTTTTACATTTGTGTAAAATTCTATCCTTGTATACAAATACCAATATATTTTTTCTTAAACATACACAATTAATGATAATTAAGACAAAAGTTTATTAACTGAACATTACCAACACAAACAATTTCACGAATCTATGAACAACATTAACATCATAAACCATGGAATTGAAAAGGAAGTGCAGATTACAAAAGTTATATGTTTACATGTGTAGAAACACAAATATGTATATTTTAACATGTGTGCACGTTTAACCCATTTCAAACACAAATATTTTTAGTCGTCTCTTTTTCAAAGAAACATCCAACACGTATCGATATGGTACCAACCTGAACCGACCCGCAAAAGTAGTTAAAATAACAAATCTTTAATATTCTTGATCTCGCCTTCTATCATGACAAATCTTTTGAGAACTTTTACTTACAAACCTCACAAATCTAACACAAAAACAAACAAGAAACCACATTATATTAAAGACCCATCACTATATACCAAGAGATAAATTATAATAAAAAATAATTTGTATGATTTTGTGTATAATTGCAAGTGAAACTTTTTCCGGAACTCATCACATATTTATGCATCCATACTCGAGATCTCCAATTATTTAATACATTGTTGTTCGCATTTGAAAATTCATTTGTTATGAATCAAATTTCAATTCCTTTTTAAATGCTTCAAAAGTCATAATAAAACACCAATGTGAAACGGTAATGTTTGAAAAAGAATCTATATCTATATATAATACTAAAACAGTAACTTGGAGGGACACTTGGCATATTTCTAGGCCTCTAAGTTAGTTTTTCCCGCCTCTCTCTTCTCTTAAATAATTACCTAAATTAAGAAAAGATTAAATAATTTTAATTCTTTTTTAGATTACAAATAAATTTTTAATAAATTAGGAAATATATCTTTTTATTAATGTTATTTCTACTAAAATTTTCTACTCTATTAAAAAAATGCTTTTTTTTTGAAAAACAAATAGTTTAAACTATTTTATTACTTATAATCCTCAGTTATACATAATTTTTATCATTTGTTATTTTACAATAACGTTTAATAACTAATAAATTTTTTTATTTTATTTAATATGTTATTTTTTTCAACTCGTGTAATACACGAGTTAACTAAAGCTAGTATATATATATAGGTCTATGATAGGCTTTTGTAATCAATATTATAAATAAAAAAATTAATAGGGAAATAGTTACATATAGTTTGATGACAATAATAAAATATACTTATAACAGGTATAACGTTTCATACCATCTATAAAAATTTATTATTGATAGACGAATAATGATCAACTTAAAGGTCTTTGATTTCATTTATTTTAAAGAAGACAATATGTATACGCTACATGGGAATTTATGCTATAAATATGTCATAATCTACATACCAAATCTCTACAGGAAACAATAATATGGTGGCATTTTATGTGATCCTCTCCATCACTGTCTTTATATGGATTACAAAATTTATCACCATAAAAAACAAGAATTTACCACCAACCCCATTCCCATGCATACCCATACTCGGTCATCTTTACTTAATAAAAAGACCTCTTTATCGAACCCTGGCTAAACTATCTAACCGTCATGGTCCTATGCTCATGCTCCGGCTGGGCATCCGCCAGCGCTTTCTTGGTGTCGTCTCCTGTAGCGGTGGAGGAATGTCTCACCAGCAACGATGTTACTTTCGCCAACCGTCCGCATTTGCTCGCTGGAAAACACCTTGGGTATGATTACACCACCCTTTCTTGGTCAAGCTACGGTGATCACTGGCGTAACTTACGTCGTATCGCCTCGCATGAGCTTCTATCGGCCCATCGATTACAAACCCTGAATTCTATTCGTGCGGAGGAAGTGCGGCTGCTGGCTAAGAAGGTGTATCGTAGGGCGATGACTGATGGGACGGTGGAGATGAAGTCGATGTTCTTTGAGCTGATGTTGAATGTGATGATGATGATGATTGCGAAGAAGAGATATTATGGTGATTCGGGGGCGGACGTGGTGGAGGCGCGGCGGTTTAAGGAAATTGTAGAGGAGACGTTTGTGTTGATGGAGACGACGAATGTATCAGATTATTTGCCATGGTGGAAGTGGGTTGGAGGGAGAGCGTTGGAGAAGAAGATGGTGGCATTAGGGGTAAAAAGAGATAGTTTTATGCAAGGGTTGTTGGAAGAGCATAAAAGAAAAGTGATGGTGGCATCGGAAGAGAAGGAGGAGAAAAGTAGCTTGATTGAAGTTCTATTGAAGTTGCAAGAAACAGAACCGGAGTATTACAAGGATGAAGTCATCAAAGGATTAATAAAGGTAAAACCAATCTTGTGAAAGATATATAGCTTTATCGGGTAACTAATTAAACTAATTTTTCCAGTCTAATATATTATATAATATTTCTACTCTAATAAAAATATATTTATGTGTGACATTTACATTAATTACTAATAATATTATTTAATTGATTTAGATCTAAATTAGTTTTATAAGTAATTGAGAAATAGATCTTTTTATTAGTGTTATTAATAAGGAAATAAATTTTATAAATTAAAAAATTTTTCAAAAACACCAAACTTTTTTAAATATATTTTTTATAACGGTTTATTTTGAAACAAAATATTTAATTTATTTTTGGGAAAAAACAAATAAAGGTAATAAAAGTTTAAAAAGTTAATATAATTTTTTTATTACTTATATTTCTAGCTTCACCATATCTTATATTATAATTTAATTTTATAATTAATAAATTTTTATTTTATAAAATATTTTATTTGATCAACCTGTGTAATACACGGGTTTACTAAATCTAGTATATTATAAAAGATGATAGTTAGTTGTAGGCCGTAAACAAACCGAGCAGAGTCAAGCTAAGGCATGCGCATGAGCTCGAATTGTTTAGAACACAAGCCGAACAATGGAAGCTCGTTGATTTTAACGAGTTTAAATGTAGTAATCAACGAGTTTAAATGTAGAGCTTTAGCTAGGCTTGTAAAAATTTAGCCGGCTCTTCGATAAACAATAAAAATTGAAAAATATAAAAGAATTTATATTATCAATTAATAACTGTTAGAAATAAAAAATTATTTAAAACTGAAAAAATGCTAAGAAGTAAAATATATATACCCAATCAATGTTGCATGTACATATCACCGAAAGTTCAAAAACTGTATACACAAATCTACTTTACAATATGGATAATGGTGAAATAGAAAAGTACATATCTTCATTTTATAATTATTATGGTAGCACAAATAAAACTTTTGTGATTTTACGACACTTGTTGATGGTAATGATGTATTCTATTTATCAAGCGGTAAGAATTTGAATTATTCATTGTACAAGTTTAACAATATTTGGGCATCTAATATGAATGATTAGGTTCACATAAGAAAATATTAAAATTTATGCTCAATATTGATATATAATAAACAAATAAAAACATTTATAGTTTTCATTTTTATATATGTTTCAACATCAACTTTTAATTTTTTTTGTATAGTAATAAATCTATATAAGGAAATTACCAATTAAATATTAATTTAACCATATAAAATGTTTAGAAATGCCTCCCTAAAACCTACTTGCATCGCTAATGACATGAGATATTACTGGCATACAACTTGACGATTACTATTATGACTTTTGTAGTTGATTGTTTGACTTTAGAGAGCGAAAGAACACATGAACTGTTAAATTTAATGTCATTAATAATCAAATAAATAACTTGTTAAAATTATTATTACCTTTGATAATTTGTAATTTACCCTTACAATGTTTTTCTTATATTCATAGATCACAAACTACATCATAGTTTAACATTTCTTGTTCATAGAAGGTACTACTATCAGCAGGAACTGATACATCAAGTGGAACGATGGAATGGATGTTATCACTACTGTTAAACCATCCTAAAGCTCTAAAGAAGGCACAAGCTGAGATTGACGATCGTGTAGGGAAAGATCGTCTAATTAATGAATCAGACCTACCCAACCTTCCTTATCTACGATCCATAATAAATGAGACTATGAGAATGTACCCAACCGGTCCACTCGTGTTCCATGAGTCTTCAACGGACTGCATCGTGGGAGGGTACCATATCCCAAGTGGCACAATGTTATTAATGAACATATGGGCAATACAAAATGACCCCAAAACTTGGGATGACCCAAAAATGTTTAAGCCCGAGCGTTTTAGAGGATTAGAGGGTTCGAGAGATGGGTATAAGCTAATGCCGTTTGGGTCTGGAAGGAGAAGGTGTCCTGCTGAAAACTTGGCCATGCGCATGATTGGACTCACAATGGGTATGCTTATTCAATGCTTTGAGTGGGAAAGAACTGGCAAAGAAATGATTGACATGACCGAAGGAAAGGGATTGACTTTGCCAAGAGCTAATCCTCTAGTTGCAAAGTGTCAACCTCGTGGAAATATGCCCAAACTAATATCTCTGCCATGAATGAAAACATTAAGCGTCATTTAAAGTAACACATTTAGGTTAAGCATTAGATTGAAACTTTTATGTAACGTATACTATATAATAAACGAATAACTAGTTTTGCCACATATCAGTTTTCTAGACATCCTAAGATTAGTTTTTCATATAAATTGGTATTATAAATCATTTTCTCTTATTAAAAAAAGTTAATATAATTAATTATACACCACATAGTCTATTTCTTCTCTATGTTTGTATGTGTCTCTCTCTCTCTCTCCATATCTATCACCCTTTCCTTTATAACATCAAACTTTGTTCAAAACTAAAATTTTAAATAAATTAAAAATCAAATCTATTTATTAAAAACACCTTAAAAAATGAAATCTTATAGAATATAAAATTTTCTAAAGCAGCGAACTTTTTTGGAAATATTTGTAACATCCCGGGTTTCCAGGATCAAATGTAATAGTTATAATAAAATAAATATAAACTTTACATTTTGTATATTGTTAAACGAGTAAATAATGAGTGAAATGACTATTTTAAATTTAATGTTTTAGACGAGTTTTAGTGTCTTAAGAGACCGTTTAAATATATATAAATATAATAATATATTATATTTCACTAGTACAAAAAGGGGCAAAAGGGGCGGGTATTTTGGCTATAAGGGGCGGTTTTTAGCCCGCCCCATATGGCTACGCATCTTATGACATATTTTTATAAGGGGCGGTTTTCATAAGGGGCGGTTTTTGAACCGCCCTTATATACATCAATAAGGGGCGGTTTTTGAACCTCCCCTTATGTACATCAATAAGGGGCGGTTTTTGAACCCCCCCTTATGTTCAAATAATGAGGAAAATTTTTTTTATTGTTTAATATCCAGGAATATTTTCCTGTACAAACCGCTCAATCAACCAAAAATTATAAATTTGTGCATCAAATGTTTCATATATTAAAGTATCATACATTATGTATCAAACGTTCAAAATCAATTCAATATACAGCATCTAGACAAAAAGCACGTATATACACCAAAAATTCCCAAGATAATATCATAAAGTCAACATAAATAAATCACCCTTTTAACTAAAACGTTTGTCGATCACTTTCGACATCAATTGTAAAACTAAATCATCAAGCTTTTCCGTTGCAATAATCCCTTGTGTATTCCATACCTAAAAACAATTAGATAAAAAAATTGTAAGTATATAATCTACTATTATGTTTAATAAAATATACCAAAACTTACACGGATGGGGAAATCATGCGGAACATAATTGAACAAGTCCATCATATGCTTGATAAGGGGCGGGGGTGGGGGGTGGCGTTGAAGGAGGAGGGCGGCGGGAGAGAAGGGGCGGGAGGAGGAGGCGGCGGGGGAGAAGGGGCGGTGGTGGGGGCTGCGCCGAAGGAGGAGGGAGGAGGAGGCGGTGTTGGAGGCTGCATCGAAGGAGGA
Source organism: Flaveria robusta (assembly GCA_025506415.1). Taxonomy (NCBI): domain Eukaryota; kingdom Viridiplantae; phylum Streptophyta; class Magnoliopsida; order Asterales; family Asteraceae; genus Flaveria; species Flaveria robusta. The sequence continues at coordinate 8,141,051 of CM046459.1, read as the reverse complement.
GGAGGCAGCAGGGAGGAGGGGCGGTGGTGGAGGCTGCGCCGAAGGAGGAGGGAGGAGGAGGAGGCGGTAGGGGAGAAGAGAGGAGGAGGAGGCGGCAGGGGAGAAGGGGCGATGGTGGGGGCTTCGCAGGAGGAGGAGGAGGCGGTGGTGGTGGGGAAGCCGACACAAGGTGAGGGCGAAGAGGAGGCACTTTTGGAGTTTTGGGAGGGAAAACAAAAAATTTCATGTTATAAGTGACCTAAAGAGGCGGGTATGGGCTCATAAGGGGCGCCCTGATCAAAAGGGGTGGGCATGGGCTCATAAGGGGCGGTTTTATCAAAAGGGGCGGGCCATGCTCATAAGGGGCGGTTTTATCGTGTATAAGAGGCGGTTTTATGGTATTATAAGGTGGCATAAAGGAAGTATATATTAAATATTCAGTATCACATAAGGGGCGGTTTAGAACCGCCCCTAATGGAAGCATAAGGGGCGGTTATAATACCCGCCCCTAAAAGTATATATTAAATATTAAGGGGCGGTTTAGAACAACCCCTAAAGGAAGCATTAAAGGCGGTCGAAATACCCACCCCTAAAGGCGTTTATTATTTTTCCAATAGGACATAAGGGGCGGTTTAGAACCGCCCCTAAAGGTGGTTTAAAGGGCGGTCTTGATACCCGCCCCTAAATCTAACTTAAGGGGCGGTTTCGCCCTACTTGTTCTCATTTAAATTTTTAAAAGGCTTTAAGGGGCGGTTTTCTTGAACACCCGCCCCTTAAAAAAATTAAGCCCGCCCTATTTGTCTCTTTTTGTACTAGTGTTTAAAGGTGATCCTTTTTTAACGAAATTTGTGTCGACTCGTAGAGAAAAATAAGCTCGTCTCAACGACATATTTGAAATTTTACAAGACGTTATATTTAAAAAGTTATAAAAGAAAAATGAAGTAAGTAGCTGAATTAATTATAATGATTTGATAATATTATTATTAAAAAAATAATTAAGCTAACATGCAGGCACGTCACTTTTGCATCCCACATCGCCTGCATTTCTTTTTCACCCGCTTGCCTACTTTCTTATAAATAACCTTAAGGTTGAATTTAGATTATAAGTTTTCTTGGTAACGCTCAAGTATAAAGAGAATCCCGAGTAATCAATACCCCATTGGGTATTGTTATTAGTCGTTTTTGGAGCTCGGGTAGGAGGGTGAGTAGGGAGACTCTACATCAGATTGCCGTAGATAGTTTTAAGATATGTTCTCGTTTAAGTTTATGTCAAGTTAATTATTACTTATTTTTTATTTATATTAGAGATAGCGTTAGATTTAGTAGTATTATTATTTTAGGTGTTAGGATTATTATTAGGGTTGGGTTTTAGATAGCTTAGCCTTAGTTAGACGTGGACTGATCACCCATACTTAAGTAAGGCAGCGCTAGCTAATATCCAACCATGACAATGACTAGTTAGTTGTACCATCGCCTAACCTAGGATTACTTAAACTGTATAAGGATCTTGAGATATCACCAGATCTTACTAGGAAGTGATTATCAACTTTTGAGCAACTCCTAAGCAGGTTAGTTATCATGACTTTTTTCAACACTGTGAAAATATACTCGTTCTGTCTGTACTGCTAATAATTATAATGCTTACATATATGCACGGGTCGGTAGGGGTATACGGGATCCTGATATATTTAATAGGGTGTGTCAAACTGGCTGAAAAAAGGATGGGGTTCTCCTATGCATCAGGCATATACTCATACCTATTTGACGGCTGGGAGGGTCTAACAAACCTGCTACCGGTGGTTGTGGTAAAACCAAGGAAGGCACTGAGCCTATCACAACCCATATTATATGCATGTCAAAGTTATTAATTTTGTAAACTGTATAGCATGAGCTCACCGGCATTAGCTGACCTCTTTTTGAGTATATGTATCACATGTAACCCCTAAGTAAATGCTTAAAAGCTGCTTAATGATAGAGGATCTAGAAGACCAAGAAGTTTTTATTTAAATTTGTTTCTTGATACGGTTGTAAATTAGTAGTGTAACAAGTGGATGATATTAAAGTTTGTAATAAAAGATATGTTAGCTTCCGCTGTAAGCTGTATCGATTGTGGACGCTCGCCCGGGTAACGGGTGGGGTGTCACAGTTGGTATCAAAGCCTGAGGTTTTAGCGAATTAGGTAAATTTAGTACCTAGGCTTTAACCAACACGTCATAAGGACCGAGATGACTTACTCTAATACTAGTATTTTATTTAATCAATTGATTTAAGAATACTTAAGTATGGAAAATGAAACCTTTAGGCCTGCTTGATATGATTCTTGGTGGTGGGTATCAGTAAGACTTGTTACGATAGGTTGCTAAGGGTATTGTTATAATTTATAAAAGTTAGGTTATATTTTGACTATGAAGATTGATTGTTAAAAGTCTTTGATACTAGGTCAATACAAACATGTGTAATCCCCTAAGATTTGAATCACATGAGTACATATCTGTACAAAGTGGCAACCTATTAAAAAGCATATATTTTGGTATATAACAACGTCATATGCTTAAACTTTAAGTAAAATAAAACATACTGTTGAGTATGAAATGGCCATGTTTGTGACACATGGTGGCTAAATTAAGAGCATAAAAATGTGTATGACATGGCTAAACCATGATAGCTAAACACATAGCACATGATATGGTATATAGTGTGGTCGTATCTTTGAGCTATAATGACCTGACCAAACTTGCAGGGTATGATATTGTGTATGACGTGGTTTTGTTGTTAAAAGAAAAAAAAATGAATATACAGTCTTATACTTCATAAAAAGAAAAAGAACCTGTATACTAATTTATATAAAGTATCATATTAAAACTATGTCTAGAAACATAAATGATAGCTTTATTAACAACCAAAACTAAGTTTATTCCAAAAATTAAAACTCTAGCCCGGAATGCGAAGACCTAAGTAACTATAAAAATACAATTAGATAATCAGGTAAATATTAAAAAGAAGAAAAACACCTAATTTAGAGAAAGTAGAAAACAAACTTTAGAAAAAAAATTCCTCGTCATCTACAACTAAGATTGAAGACAAAGAAACTAGAAAATAGAAAAATAAGTATAAGAATCTGCAAGTAAACTCTTCATGATATGTAGCTTTGCAAACTTTAATAACAACAAGGGATCTATAGAGGCACATAAGTACTTAAGTCAACTGAAATCAGCCTTAGACATTTGTGACCACACGAAACCAATAAGATCTGATTTGTTATATACTTATTTCAATGAAAAGCATTACATTGGTGCAAATAGAAGCTTAGTATCAACTATCTTTAAACCTTACCTGAATTAAGAATCTCAAGCTTTAAAGCATACCTTCATAAGTAGAATGACAAATAGGAGACAAAAGACAATAGTGACATCATTAAGAATCGTATGATAAGCCTGAATGATAACTTGATTTCTATTGACTTGATACTTGTGGAAACCCAAAGAATTTAAGGTAGTCAAAGAAATTGACTAGCAAACCTTTAACTAAGTATAAGTCACGTTTGACAGAAGAATAGTATAACTTAGATTGCCAAAAAAATGTTAGTATCTGATGACAGAGCAGAAAACATTATCCCTATGACTCAAGTCCATAAATTTTCAAGAAAATGGTACATTATTGATCTAGCATATGCCATCAACAACGTGAAGAAACTAAAGGTTTGAAAACATACCTAAGACCAATTTTAGAACATGATATGATCACTATAATTATTGGTAATGCTTTTCGAATTGACCAATGAACCTGAGATATTCATGGATCTTATGACAAAATTTATAAACCTTACTTGGATAATTTGTAATCATCTACGGCGACAACATTCTGATATATATATATATATATATATATATATCCTATGGATAGAATAGATCACGAGGATCATCTTAGAGAAATCCTAGATTGCATAAGCAAGAAAAACTATGTGCTAATTCTTGGAATATAAATTTGAAGTATGTAAAGTTTAATTCTTGGGCCATATGTTCAATGAGTAAGACAAACAAGTAACACATGCTAAGAACAAGCAGTTAAAAAAAATCCCACATGATTTTGAAGATTTTGGGATTTGAAGATTATTATTAAGGATTTATTTAAGATTTTCTAAATACTAGTAAAAATAAAAAGAATTGTTAAGTAACTACAACTATGATATACGATACCATCCATGAGAAAGCAAAGTTAATCGCTCGTGCGCTTTATAAACAAGAATGGGCCTAATCTAGAAAATTTGAATATCTAAAAATAATATTAAGATAAACTCCTTAGTATAAATTAAAATGCACAAGAAAAATCCTTGATAGAAAAATCACATTAAGAAGCAATGAAGGATTGGTAGACGAAAACTATTAAGAGATAGAAGTGATAGTATCTAAAGACTCCACAATCATATATGGGTTTCGAGTCTTAGCATATTACAAGATATGATACCAAATGAAGCCCATAAATCAAAATATAGAGCACACACAGGTAGTAATAACATGCAATATAATTTAAGAATTATTATTGGTATTCAGGAATCAAAGATCAATCACAAGGCGTGCTGGAAAATTTCTTTATCTACTTAAGGATTATGGTGAAACATTAGAAATTATCTAACTAGATACAACAATCTTAAATCTCATAATGGAAATAAAGATAACCAATAGACTTTGTTAATTTCATAATTAAATTATGGATATGACACCATCTAGCTAGTGGATGATAGGCTTACCAAATTAGTACACTCTCCACCTATCTATCAAACTATAAGATAGAAATGTTAGTTACACTCTATTAGTCTCACATTAAGATGTGCCTATCTTGACTATATCTGATAGAGGTTATCGTTTCACTTCAAAATTATAATAGGATTTCTAGAATAAACTAAGAACTCGACTACATAATAGTAATAGACTTTCTTTGAGAATTAAAACCCTAAGCAATATAATGTAGGAATATATTAGAATTCGCATAACAAGAGTTTGATATAATTTGATCACTTTTGCGCTAAAGGAAATTCTAAGAAATAAAGATATGGTGGTTAACAAAACAAGCAATTAATCATACAATGTTGGAATCTTAGCTTAGAAGATAATTCCATTAGTATATCGAGAGGTAAGGTTAGAAAATAGTCTAAGAAGACTTGGGGATTTGCAGAAGAAATGAAAGCCAAATATCCTCAACTCTTCGGGTAAGCTTCGAATTTCGAGGACGAAATTTTTTAAGGGCGGAAGAATGTAACATCTCGGGTTTCCAGGGTCAGGATCAGATGTAATAGTTATAATAAAAGAAATATGAACTTTACATTTTGTATATTGTTAAACGAGTAAGTAATGAATGAAATGACTATTTTAAATTTAAAGTTTTAGAAGAGTTTTAGTTTCAATATATATATATATTATATTTAAACGTGCTCCATTTTTAATGAAACTTGGGTCGACTCGTAGAGAAAAATAAGCTCTTCCCAACGGCATATTTGAAATTTTATAATATATAAATATAAATATAATAATATATTATATTTAAATGTGCTCCGTTTTTAATGAAACTTGGGTCGACTCGTAGAGAAAAATAAGCTCGTCCCAACGACATATTTGAAATTTTATAACACGTTATATTTAAAAAGTTATAAGAGAAAAACGAAGTAAGCATGTGAATTAATTATAATTATATAATAATATTATTATTAAAAAATAATAATAAGCTAGCAGGCACGCACGTCACTTTTGCATCCCACATCCGTTGTCTTTCTTTTTCATGTGCTTGCCTGCGTTATTATAAATAGAGACTGTAAGGTTGAATTTAGATTATAAGTTTTCTTGAGAACGCTCCAGTATAAAAAAATCCCGAGTAATCAATATCCCATTGGGTATTGTTATTAGCCGTTTTTGGAGCTCCGGTATGAGAGTGAGTAGGGAGACTCTACATCAGATTGCCATAGATAGTTTTAAGATATGTTCTAGTTTAAGTTTATGTCAAGTTAATTATTATTTATTTTAAATTTATATTAGAGATAGCGTTAGATTTAGTAGTATTATTATTTTAGGCGTTAGGATTATTATTAGGGTTGGGTTTTAGATAGCTTAGCCTTAGTTAGGCATGGACTGATCACCCATGCTTAAGCAAGGCAGCGCTAGCTAATATCCAACCATGATAATAACTAGTTAGTTGTACCATCGCCTAACCTAGGATTACTGTATCAGGACCTTGAGATATCACCGGATCTTACTAGGAATTGATTATCAACTGTTGAACAACTGTTAAATAGGTGAGTTCTCATGACTGTTTTCAAAACTATGATAATATACTCGTTCTATCTACACTAGTAATAATTATAATGCTTACAAATATGCATGGGTGGGCAGAGGTATACGGGATCCTGATATATTTAATGGGGTGTGCCAAACTGGCTGAAAAGAGGATATGGTTCCTTGTATGCACCAGGCACATGCTCATACCTATTTCATGGCCGAGAGGGTCTGACAAACCTGCTGCTGGTGGTTGTGTAAAACCAGGGAAGGCGCTGTGCCTATGGACCCAAATATCATAACCCATATTGTATGCATGTCAAAGTTATTAATTTTGTAAACTATATAGCATGAGCTCACCAGCATTAACTGACCTTTTTTTGAGTATATGCATCACACGTAAACCCTAAGGAAATGGTTAAAAGCTGCTTAACGATAGAGGATCTAAAAGACCAAGAAGTTTTTATATAAATTTGTTTATAGATACTGTTATAAGATAGTAGTGTAACAAGTTGATGATATTAAAGTTTGTAATTAAACATATGTTAGCTTCTGCTGTAAGCTGTACCGACTATGCACGCTCGCCCGGGTAACGGGTGGGGTGTCACAATATTGAATATTTTTAAACATCCTTTTAGAAAAACTTTAAATAAAAAAAATTATATAAAAAAAATTTAGGAAAACAAAATTATATTATAATTGGAGCTTTTAAAACAACTAGATTTTCATGAAAAGACACTTTTTCTTAAATAGTTTTCGAAAACAAGCATTCCATAAATAAAGATTTTTATAAACAAAAGCTAAAAATTAATATTATTTTTTTATTACTCACTTAAATATATTCAATTTCAATCATATTTTACCTCAAAATATCATTTTTATAGTTCCTAAATTTTTTTTATTAACTATTTAAGATTTTTACCCAATCCATGTATTACATGAGATTCTAGTCTAGTTTTTTTCTACTCTAATAAAAACGTATAATGGGGTGACACGTGGCAGCACCATATTTATACTCATCAAAATTTTCCCACTTCTCTCTCATATTAAATAATTACCTTAATTATCAATAATATTTTTTAACTTTTTATAGAATAAAATAACTTTTTAATAAATTTAGAAAAATATCTTCTTATTAATGTTATTTCTAAGAAAATAATTTTTATAAAATAAATTTTTCTACAAAACATCAAAGTTTTTTAAAATTAGTGTTTTTAAAAAGTAAATTTTTTATAAATAAAAAATAATTCAAATTTAAAATTAATAAAAATAATTTTGAAAATGAAATTTTTTAATATGGTTTGTTTTGAAACAAATTATTCATTTTTTTCTTTTGAAAAAAGAAAATTTTAAAACAAAAGTTTAAAAAGTTTATATAATTATTTTATTACATATTGTTCTTACTCATATGTAATTTCACTCATATTTTCTCGTGGAATATCGTTTTAAACTTAATAAAATTTTATTATATTTAATATTTTATTTGTTCAACCCGTGTAACACACGGGTTTACTAAATCTAGTTATGTATATATATACAAACACACACACATATAATATTATGAAATTAACAAAATTGAAAATTAACCACTAGGAACAGGGTATGTGTTGATAGTGAATATTTAAAATTTACTTGCATATATTTGTTGCAATGGTGGTGTATTATATATATATATATATATAACAATACTAATAAAAAATATTTTTTTTACCACTTGTCATTCTTTTAAACCACCTTTTTAACACTTGTCATTCTATTGAACATCCTCACTTAATTTTCCCTACAAAAGTATATTATATTAATTTAAACATTCAAACTAATTTTTCTCTCTTAATAAAAATAAATTTTATTAATTGATACATTTCTCTCTCTCATCTATATTTTTTAAAATTAAACTATGTTTTTAAAAACAAATTTTATTAAGAAAATTAAAAACCACATCTTTTTATTAAATTAAAAATAATTAAAAAACAAAATTTTTATATAATATAAAATTTTCTAAAACACTAAACACTTTTGAAGCAAAATATTTTAAATCGGTGCTTTTTAAAAAAATTTATAAAATTATAAAAATATTCTAAAAGCAGTTTTATTTAAACAATCAGAATAATTAGAAGCTCGAGTTTCTAATAAACAATATTTTTATAAACAATATTTATTTTATATAAAATCTAAAAACGAATGTTTAAAAATAAAAATATTTAGATAAGAGAGTTAAAAAATAGTATAATTATTTTATTTCTTAAACTATTACGTATATATAATTTTAATCATAACTTATATTAAAACATCGTAATGTAACTATTCGTGTTTATAACCAACTATAATGCGTTTAATAATTGGGTTCTAACCTATCTATTAATCTATACATCTATCTATCTATAACAAAGAAAACTTGAAATAAAACTTGACACAATTGTAAATTTTATCATACTAACTTTCTTATTTCTCTTTATTACTAATTAATAATATTGAATACTAATTTTACTCATACTATTTTTAAATTAAAATTATATAATTTAGTAAATTAAAACTTATTTTTTTATTAAAAACACACTTTTTAAAAACAAATGTTTTATAAAATACAGAATACAACAAAAACCCACATATCTTATATAGAATAAAAGTTTAAGAAAAATATATTATTATTTATTTGCTTAAAGTAGTTATTTATATATAATTATAATCATATTTTATCTTCAAACATGGTTTTATAAGTCATAAACTTTTATTACTAATTGTTTACTATTTTATTTATTCAACCTGTGTAATGCACGGGGTACTAACCTAGTATATATATATATAACTTTCTACTATAATAAAAAGGTATCTATGGGAACACATGGCAGCACCACGTTCATTTTTATCAAAATTTTCTCGTTTCTCTCTCTTATTAAGTATCTACATTAATATTTCTACTCTAATAAAAAGGTATCTTGGGTGACACATGGCAGCACCATATTTCTCCTCACCAAAATTTTTTCGCTTCTCTCTTATATTAAATAACTAGGTTAGTTCTCGTGTAATACACGGATTGAATAAATATAATATTAAATAATTATTAATAAAATTTTATGCTTTATAAAATCATGCTTGAATATAAAATATGATTATAATTACGTATAAATAGCTAAGTAAATAAACAATAATGTATTTTTCTTAAACTTTTTTTTATAAAAAAATTGTGATTTTTAAATATATTTTTTAAGAAAAATGTTTTTTTAAATTTCGTTGTATTCTGTATTTTGTAATTTTTTTTAAAAAAGTGTGTTTTTAATAAAAAATAGGTTTTAATTTATTAAATTATGCATTTTTTAATTTAAAAATGCTATGAGTAATATTATTAGTATTCAATATTATTATTAATAATATAGAGAAATGAGAAAGTAAGTATAATGAGCTTTACAATTGTTTCACGCTTATTTTAGTTTATCGTATTCGCCTAGAAGAAAAACAAAAATTATGTTTTCATTATGATCTTATATAAGGACAATTACTTAAATACGTTCGTATCGCCGGAAAGGTAAAGGGGTCAACAAGTCAGGTTTTACTACAATTACTTGAAATGACCCGCTAAGCATCCATGGCTGAATGGTTAAAGCACCCAACTCATAATTGACGAATTAAATTTTAAATCTCTCAAAAAAACCTGATACTTCTCTAACATAAAATATATGTGTAAAATAAACACTAATAGTTACAATATAATATTTTAATGTAAAATATAATTAAAATTATATATACGTAATAGTTCAAGAAGTAAAACAATTATACCATTTTTTAACTCTCTTATCTAAATAGTTTTATTTTTAAACATTCGTTTTAAGATTTTTTATAAAAAAATTTTGTAAAAATCTTGTTTTTTAAAAACTCTTGTTTGTAATTATTCTGGTTGTTTTAATAAGAATGTTTTAAAATATTTCACATGTTTATAATTTATTTTCAAAACAAAACGATTTAAAATATTTTTTTTTAAAATGTTTAGTGTTTTAGTAAATTTCACATTATATAAAACTTTAGTTTTTATTTATTTAGATTATACTCAAAATATGAAAAAATAGTTTGATTTAAAAAAATACATAAGAGAGAGAAATATAACAATTAATGTATTAATTTTTAATAAGAGAGAGTTATATGAGTATTTAAATTACTATAATACCCTTTTGGAGGAAAAATTGATGTGTGTAGGTCTAGAAAAATATCAAGTGGCAAAAAAGTGGCTTAAGAGAAGGACAAGTGGCAAAAGAAACCTTGTTTTATTAGATGTTATAGATTACCTTAATTATCAATAATATTTTTTAACTTTTTATAGAATAAAATAACTTTTTAATAAATTTAGAAAAAGATCTTCTTATTAATGTTATTTCTAAGAAAATAATTTTTATAAAATAAATTTTTCTTACAAAACATCAAATTTTTTTAAAATTAGTGTTTTTAAAAAAGAAATTTATTATAAATAAAAAATAATTGAAATTTAAAATTAATAAAAAAATTTTGAAAATGAAATTTTTTAATATGGTTTTTTTTAAACAAATTATTCATTTTTTTTCTTTTGAAAAAAGAAAATTTTAAAACAAAAGTTTAAAAAGTTTATATAATTATTTTATTACATATCATTTTAAGCTTAATAAAATTTTATTATATTTAATATTTTATTTGTTCAACCCGTGTAACATATGGGTTTACTAAAGCTAATTATTTATATATATATACAAACACACACACACACACATAATATTATGAAATTAACAAAATTGAAAATTAACCACTAGGAACAGGGTATGTCTTGATAGTGAATATTTAAAATTTACTTGCATATATTTGTTGCAATGGGGTGTATTATATATATATATATATATATATATATATATATATATATATATATATATATATATATAACTTTCTATTTTAATAAAAAGGTATCTATGGGGACACATGGCAGCACCACGTTCATTCTTATCAAAATTTTCCCGCTTCTCTCTCCTATTAAATATCTATATTAATTAGTAATAATATTATTTAAATGTTTTAGATTTACATTAGTTTTTTTAAGTAAATAAAGAATATCTTTTTATTAGTGTTATTTCTAAATAAACAAATTTTATAAAATAAAAAACTTTTCAAAGACATCAAAAAATTTTAAATATATTTTTAATAACGGTTTATTTTGAAACAAAATATCTAATTTATTTATGTGAAAAAACAAAAAAAAAGTTTTAAAATAAAAGGTTAAAAAATAAATATATAATTATTTTATTACTTATAGTCATTAATCATATATTATACTATAAAAATTAATATAATCTTATAATTAATAAATTTTAATGCTATTAAATATTTTATTTAATCAATCTGTGTAATACACGGGTTTTCTAAAGATAATATATATATATGTATATATATATATATATGAACTAGTTAACCCATTTAGCTAATGGAAGGATGACACATCGTCATTACTAAAGAGAGTATAATAGGGTATTAATGTAATTTAACATGGTACAACCTCATTAATTGTGACATATTGCATACATTTTTTTCTAATCACTCAAACCCCAATGTGTACTATGAGTTAATTATACATTTTCATATTTTTCAACTAAATAATTTATTTATATCGATACAAACATATATTTATTTCTTTTAAAATTTCTACTTTTTGTTGACTAAATCTACTATTTTTCTTCCTTTCTCTTCTTACCTTTTGTATGTATATCCATGATATCAAGCCTTATATTTTAACAATGAAATTTTTTTCATGTTAACCAAATATTGCAAAAATGTTTTACTACTAATTTAAACAAGACAATTTTGTAATGAACATAATTTTAGATATGTAATGTAATGAAACATAATTATTGCATTAACTAACAATATAAGTTGGGTGACTAATTTTACTTTAATTACATCAAATATATATTTTCTTACACTTTTTTACATCTTATTTTCATTACATTTCATTAAATTACATGATATTACATTACCAATAAATTTATATTTTTATTTGATTCTAATATTAGTGCAATCTGATATAATGTAATTAATATTTTTTGTAGTAATTAATTTAATGTAACCAAATGACATTTTATGTAACGGTTGATGTTAATTAATGCTACCTAATAATTTATGTAATGGTTTGTTATAAAGAAAAAATAATAATTGTTAATATTTAAATAGGGTTATGAAAAGAATAACTGATATATACATAAAAATAAGAGAAAGATTGATAACATGTTTGAAATTTGATGTTAATGTAAATGTAAATATAAGATAACTAATTATAAATGCAAACAAATTAAAAAGATCATCATTATAATACTTTTATGTAATTAATCTAAATATATATCTATGTTACCAAACCTTATATCTAAACAAAGGTAATTTTTATATATTAACCAAAGATTACATTATTTTTTACTACTTATTTAAACAACGCAATTTTGTAATTAACTTAATTTAAGATATGTAATATAATTGTTACATCAACAAATAATATAAGTTAGGTGACTAAGTTTATAATAGTTACATCAAATATAGATTTTCTCACACTCTTTTACATCAAAGTTTCATTTCATTACGTTATATATTCTTATATTACATCACAATAAATTTACATTTTTATTAGATTTGAATATTAGTGTAATGTAATATATTGTAATGTAATATTTTTTTGTACTAATTAATTTAATGTAACCAAATGAAATTTTAAATAATGATTGATGTTAATTAATGATACCTAATATTTTATGTATTGGTTGGCTAAAAATAAAATGTAAATATGACAAGAGTAAATGAAATATACATAAAAAACTAAAAGATTGGCATTTAACTGAAAGGTTGAAATTTTATGTTAATGTCAATATAAATATATACATAACTAATTATAAACGCGAAAATAAATTAAAAAGGTCATCTTTATAATACTTTTATGCATTTAATTATAAATATAGATATACAAAAAATGTTTAAATTTGATGTTAATGTAATATAACATAGATAACATAACTAGTGCAATTATATATATATATATATATATATATATATATATATATATATAAATATATATATACATAGGAGAGGGATCAAATGAAAACCATACTTATAATTAAAAACCATGAAAACCACCACTATCCAATTACATAATTGATAATTGATTTAACCATTTAATTGTTTAAATTATATTTGGTTAAATTTTAATCTTATTTTTTGAGGTCATTATATATATTTTTGTTTAAACTCCAAAAAACGACAATGATGACGAAACGACTTACTTATACATAACTTTTATGAGTTACTTGTTTATAACTCGTAGTTATACACTTGGTAACACGTATTTACATATATACATAACCCTTACATATAAGTAACTTTTAGTTGTACACTTTGTAATACGTACTTACATAACTGTAACCCATAGTTTCCATGGTTTTCATTTATAACATGGTTTTCAAGGGATTTCTCTCCTATATATATATATATATATATATATATATATATATATATATATATGTGTGTGGTGTGTGTGTGTGTGTGGTGTGTGTGTGTGTGTGTGTGTGATGGTTCAAATAAAAAGTTTATTTTGCCTAAAAAGCCTAAGAAACAATCTAGGCCGTTAAATTTGATAATCTAAAACTAATGAAGGGTTAAGATGCAAGTGGAGGAAAAATCAAGTGGAGGTGTATATTTGGAATATACACCTTTGTGGACTTTTTTCAAATTGCCCCATTTTTTTAAACGTTGATAAATTTTTCATATAATATTATTTTTTGAAACAATTACACCATAAAATCAATTATGTTTTTCCTTTTAATTTGAGTATATTATTTCTATACTTTTTTGAAAAAAAGAAGCTGGACAGTACAAAATTGTGTTGTTTTATACGAAATTTTGTTGTTTTCCATAAAACAGCACATTTTAAAAATAAGAAAACATATAATTTACAACAAAAAACACCAAATTTATGTGATAAAATACTACAATATTATAAAACAACACCGCTAAAAATACATATTTTAGTATTATATAATGTTAAAACAACATAAAAATAACATAACAGCCCAAAAACGTAAAACGTCACAATATATTTTAAGTAGTATAAATAACAAACCAACACAACAAAACATTAAATACAACACAACAAACAAGAAAAACAAAACAATACAACAAACATACATATAAAACTGCACAACAAAAAAACCATTTTATAACCCTAGATGTAGTTGATCTATGGTTGATATTGATTGGTGGCATGATTGTAATTAAGTTGATAATTTTAAGCATTTAATAAAGCTTTAAGGGTATTATAGGAAAAGCAAAATATATTAATTTGGAAACTGTCATATTTAATCAACTAAATTTCCTAAATTTAATATTCTCTCTCGCTTATTCTTAGTCAAAGAAATTAATACATGTAAGTTTATGAATTTGTAACATTCACAAAAATTTCCACTAGTACGAGAATTTTGGTAAAATAATTGTACAAAATAGTGTGTTACGTATACGGAAGACTGTGTTACGTATACGAAAGACTGTGTTACATATACAAAAGATTGTGTTACGTATATGGAAGACTGTGTTACGTATATGGAACAATGTGTTATGTATGCAGAACACTGTTTTACGTATATGCAAGACTATCTTGCATATACGAAACATTGTGTTACATATATGGAACATTGTCTTACGTATATGAAACACTGTATTACATATACATAACCCAATCAAATCGAATCTCAAATTTTCAAACCATCTAAACCACATTGATAAATATTGCAAACGTATATGCAATTGTTCGCATTTACGTATATGTAACTATAACACATAAAAAACGTATAAAATATTTTATTGAACTCGCAAATTTATGAGTATGTAGACGTTGTTGTGTGTCTGTAACTTGAGTTACATATATGTAACTTATGCTATTACATATACACAACTCATTGTGTTATAATATAAAAAATTTGAAAATAAAGACAAAGAAAAAAAGATTGAATCCATCGACTTTGTTTGTGTTATTCACTTAAAAGTTTAGTAAGATCAAAAACACTCCATGAGATCCTAAATCATTATTCATTCTTTGAACATTGTAATCAAAATTAAAAGAGTAAAAGACCACAAAGTAATTGATGAAAACCTTAAATAATAAAATGCTATAAACTCATAAACCTTAAAAAAAAAAAAAAAAAAAAAAAAAAAAAAGTAACACTGGATGTGCTTTGGAAAAATGATTATAGATGCTTGATACTATATGACACAATCTAGATTTATTGTTGTTCTTGAAATAAATTGTTGCTGATGATCTTTACACTTTAATTGAAACTAAAATTGTAATCGATGATTAAATGGTGAAAGTTGAAAATAATTTAGGATAATTAATCCATAAATATTGTGAGTATGTTTTAATTTAAAAATATTATACATGATTTGGTTCTCATTTAAATTTAAATATATTATTTATGGATATGATAGTGTGGTCTAATAAAAGAAAGTAGATTTCAAAATTAGTTTAGAAATACATTTACCAAAACACCCTTTATATTAAACTAAATATAAATAAACTACAAATTATGTGATTGGCTAGAAGTAGTTTTTTTAGTTTTCATTTATAAGTGTGGTTTTCATTTGATCCCTCTGCTACATATATATATATATATATATATATATATATATATATACAAGATTAGGATCACATGAAAACCCTTCATAATTGCAAGAACTCTTTAACCTCCTATGAGCCTTTGATTTAATATAAAAAATTTAGATGTCATATGAAGGGTCAAGATAAAATCAAAGGCATTTAGGTAAATTTGTATTTTTTGTACTTTATACTTTTGTTTTTGTGAGTATCTCTCATCTCTTAATCTATTTCCTATTGTTTCAAAATCCCATTTCAAACGACAGTAACACCTTATCTCAAAATCTCATTTTAAGTCTTGGATCCATCTCAAAATCAAACCTTTAAAGCTATACTTGTTAATTTTGCATCGATATTTCATTGCAACTTCCTTTAATCTCAAGTGCAACACCCATGGGGATGGATAATCTCGAGAAACACACCTGCTCAAAGATCCATATGGGGTCATCAAATCGAAGAGGAAGAATAAGAAGACAAGGATAGCTGCAAGCTTATCGCACCAGACGAGCAGTTTGTTCACTATTCGAAAGCATTTGTACATTTCATTTTAGTGATTTATGTTTTTTTATGTGAATTTGTTTTTGTTTCTAAATAGTTCATATTGATTTGAGGGAAATGGTGTGGTCTGTATAATTTGATTCTAGTTTTTGAGTGAAATGTGATATGAGTTTTGTGGTTTGAAAGTGGGTAAGAACACATTATGTGTGCTAATTTGTTGTCATTTAAGTTTTTGTTTTCGATTTGTGAAAATTTAAGTATGATTATTTTAGTGGTAACATTTAAAAACTGATTATTGTTTTTACTGCATCTTATTTCCAATTGTCTCCACGGATTAGCAACGATTCTGGTACCAAAAATTTTGGTAAGCATGGAGGCTGTATGGGTAACGTAAAAGTGCGAGGATTTAAGTCAAAGTCGACATCTTCTAGTGGTTTGCAAGTTAAGACCAATGCACGGGCCTAGCAAAGGTAAGTGGTACTCGAATAGGTGTTATGGATGGCCTAAACGATAATGACAATTCAACATTAAGGGCCCCAAGAATTTTTATTAATCAATTGCTTCATTAGAGCATGCTTCTTGCCACAATTACTACCATTTTCTTAACTGCGTAAAAGCAATGGAAGATGCTAGATTGGAAAACTACGCATTCAAATTTACTTCCTGATCTTGAACCGTTTGGTTTTAGGAGAATTATTAAAGGTGGTTTTGCATTCAAAGAAATACGAAGTAATTCACTGTAACCTAGTGTTTTTATTACACGAACTTTATTGTAATAAGCAAAATCTTATTGTTTAGAGATTTAAGTATAATTTTATGTTTAATGCTAGTTTTTTCTATTGTTAATACACTATGTTTCATCATTGTAATTCTGAAATTAAAATTTTTTTAGGTTTAAAGTTTGAATCTGCATTTGACAAGGAATTTAAACCCATTTTATTATGTTTATTAGGTTTTTTTTTGTTGGCTTGTATATATGTTTTTTATATAATTCATTGTAACGAATCACAATATAATATTTTTTCTCCTATAATTCACTATAATTTTTTTAGGTTTATTATGTTTAAAATTTTGCACACAAATAAACATGTTGTAATTTATTGTTAAATTAGTATAAGTGATCTATTGAAACGTAATATACATATTTTTTCTAACAATTTATTTTTTTTGGTTTTTATATATTCTTCGTTGTAATTCACTGTAAATAATTATAAATACGATGTAATTCACTGTAAGTATTAGAAATTTGCATTTGTGTTTGCTTTTTAATTTATTTTTCGATATAATTCAACATAAGGAGTTATAATATAATTTAATTTACAGTAAGTATTAGAATTAATACTCAAATAAAAATGATGTAAGTCATTGTAACTAAGCATTGCACTATGTTGCATCATTATAACCCTGATAAATCGACATCTTATTTAATGGTTGGATTGTTATGGTGTTAATGCATATACTTTTAGTTTACAATTGCTTTAGGTTTTGTTAGTGCATATGTTCTTAGTTTACATAGGTTTACATATTGGTTTACATTGAAAAAACATTAGTATTATAATGGTGTTGTTTCATTATAGTGTTGTAACATGTAGTTTTATAAGTTGTAAAATGTTTTTTCAGGTGTTGCACATGCTAGTTACACTGATGTAATGCAGGCGTCGGAACTAAACCTTAAAAATATGTTAACGCTATATGGGAATTAAAGAGAAAAATAATACGTGTTTAATGGTGTAATTTTTATAAAAATAGAATATAGTATAAAAAATGTTATGAATGTATAAAAAAATGGATGTAGAGTTAATCTCTATACTGATAAAAGAAGTTTTTTTTTTTTTTTTGTGACATGTGACGCAATTATAGACCATCTAAATTTTGTTTTTCTGCTTCTCTCTTTTAATAAGTAATAGCATTAACTTCTATAATTTTATTTTATTTATTTCAAGATTAAAAGTATTTTTTAAAAAAACTTTAAAAAATAAAATAAAGAAAAATATAATCTTAAAAAATGATATCATTGTTTTATTACTTAAAGCATTACTTGTACGTAATTATAATAATATCCTATCTCAAGATATTGTGTTATAGTTCATAAATTTTCAATACTAACTATTTAATATTTATTTATTCAACCCGTGTAATACACCGGATACTAACCTAGCTTTATATAAAAGAAAACAATATATGAGAAAAGAGAAAGTTACTTGTCACCACCATATTCAACCTTTATTTTCTTGGATTAGTTAAATGACCATATTACCCTTTTTTATTAAAAAACTAATAGACACATAGCATGATCTCTTCTCTTCCAAAGTAAATTAATGGATCAAATGGGGTTAGTAGGTTCTCGCAAAAACTAAAGTTTCTCATTTTAATCATTCCTTATATATATATATATATACATATATATAGGGGAGGGATCAAATGAAAACTATGTTTATAATTAAAAACCATGAAAACCACCACTACGTAATTACATAATTTATAATTAATTTAACTTTTAAATTGTTTAAAGTATATTTGAGTAAACGTAAACCTTATGTTTCAAGGTCATTATATATTTTTAATATATACTCCAAAGAACATCGATAATGACGAAAAACCTACATATACGTAACCTGTAGGAGCTATATGTACGTAACTCTTAGTTGGACACTTGGTAGCACGTATTTACATATACATAACCCATACATGTAAGTAACTCTTACTTGTACACTTTACAACACGTACTTACATATATGTAAACCCTGGTTTTCACGGTTTTTAATTATAAACATGGTTTTCATTTGATCCCTCCCATATATATATATATATATATAGGGATGGAATCATTTTAAAACTACTAAATATTTTTAGAACTACAGAACGAATGATAGCCTTTAGATCATTTGATCATTGACTTAAAACAATAATGTCAAGAATGTAAATAAAGAGAATATTGAGTACACATAATTACAAGAATATGGGTAGTTTGGGGATTTAACATCACAATTAAATTAGTTACTAAATTTCTCACAATCTTAATAAATTGAAAATCTTTAAAAGATTATGCATATTGAAATTGAAAATTACCATAATTTAAGAAAATCCTCAAATGTCTCTCATTTGAAATTAAAACCATTTTCAATATTGATTTCATATGCAACAAACTTCCAAATTAATTTCATGCTTTGTTACTACGGATACTTTGAATATAAACAAACCAAACTGTAAGAGTTATCTTATAGGCTGATGCTCACCAAAGATCTCTCAACATGCATTCTAAAGTACAAGGAAGTTATTTTAAAAGATTTGACAAAAACAGTAAAAATTCTCTAAGTGTTAAATCTTCTGAAGCCAAATGATCATTTCTTCCGAAGTCAAAGATAAAGTCTTCCAAAGCTTCAAGATAAAGTCTTCCGAAGCCAAAAGACTGATTTCTTCCGAATAAAAAGAAGACACGCTTTCTCTGAGATACTTTTGACAAAGCTGAACCACTTTTCGCTGCCACCTCTGAAGACTCACCAACTTATACAAGTTGGTGATAATTCCATATTATTGTCAACTATAGATTATGGTCATAGAGTCTATAACTTTCTACTTTGTGCTTTTGTCCTTTTATATTAGATAAGAATATGAGCTATGACATGTCATAGTCACATGTCCAAAGGCAATCTGCCCTTTGACTTTACATTAATCTTATTGTCTAGATTAGTGTTCTAGCTAGCCTTCAAAGTAGTCCAGCTATAGTATGTAGTATAAAGTATCTCATGTATCAGTCCTCAGGGACTAAGCCTTGTAACTGTGGTTTTACACTTGAGAGCAATATACAACATTTTTGAAAACCAATTACTCTGTTCTTGCTTGTGTTATTCACCTTAGTTCTTAGTTTCATCCCGCCGGTTCCTTATTTGATCTTATAAGTAGTTGTCTGTTTTCTCTCCAACAATTATAAAACTGTTACATTGATCTCCCTCACCCGGTCCTACAATTGGTATCAGAGCATTTCAGGCTCTTGATTGTAAGATCTTACCATCTTAAATCTTTTTAGTTTTACAAAACACTTATCAGGTCAAATGACAGCTCTCTCCAAAGCTGACATGGAAACGACACCATGGCCAAATCTTCACTTATACGTCTAATGACTTCGACACTTGATGTCAAAGAATGGAAGAATTCATCAAGTCTCAATACAATAGGATGTGAGGATCTGTTGTCTCTGGACCTCATGTCCTATGTACACCTTCAGCAACTGCTGCTGGTGAAATGATTCCTAAGGAAGTGGCTGATTAATCTGATGAAGACCGGAAGATAATTGATGTAGATTAGAAGGCCATGACCGCTCTCCAAACTGCTCTTCCTAACTTTATCTATAGAGGCTTCAAGAAGTGCAAAAGTGGAAAGCAACTCTGAGATGCACTTAAGCTGATGTATGAGGGGTGTGAGGAAACAAAGGAAAACAAGAAAGATATAATGAAGTTGCAATTTGAGAATTTCACCTTTAAGACAGGTGAAACCATGACTTAACAATAGTTCAAGTATGTTGAGATTGTGGACACTCTGGTGCATACTAGTATCAAACTAGAGAATAGGGATATTATAAGGAAGTTCATGTTCTCTCTTCCTAGAGAATGGACACACTACTATATGGCCATTAAGAGAACTGAAAATCTCTCCACCCTTACCCTTACTGAGTTGTGTGGTATCCTTAACAGTTTCCAAATGAAGATGAACATGCAAAATCCATCTCACAACTCATCCAGTACCCACAAGAGTTCTGCCCTCCATGTGGTTGAAAGGGATAGTAGAGAAACTCAGCATCATCTTCTCAGCTACCCTGACGACTCACAGAATGGCCCTTTCATCACCTTTCTGGAGACACCAAGGGAGAGCTACATCCAAGGAAGCACATTCCAAGAATCATAAGCTCTTCTTAAGCCTTTTTGTCTTCTAATGAATGTTTAGGAAAATCAAAGAAAGCCAAGAGAAAGCCTAAGAGATCAGGGCAGCCAAGAGAAAGAAAGAATTTGATCAGGGCAGCCAAGAGAAAATCAAAGAAAGCCTAAGAGGTCAAACCCACCTTCAACCTAAAGCAGATTCAAGTCTTTATATTTGTTGGACTTGAGGTGGTGATGACAGAAAACTTAACTATGGATTCTAATACTAGGAGTTCTAGTTCAAGTTCAAACCATCCTTTTCAAAAAAAGAAGGTTGATCAAAAGTGCACCACTGCTACACTGCCTGAACCATCCAGCTCCAAAAGCAAGCCTATCCTTCCAAACCTTGCTGCATCATCTGTAAAGGTGAAAAAGAAACTAGGAAGAAATCAAGCTCAATCATCTTCTTAGAAGAATACCCTTAGAAGTATGCTAGTTGAATGCATCATGTGTGGAAGTACTTCTCACTCTTCTAAGGATTGAATTTACAATCCTAAAAGTAATGTCAACATGACCAAAAAGACTTGTGAGAAGAAGAAGAGGAAGATAGCTTTGGAAGGAGAGCCACTTTCCTTCGGAAACTCAAAAGTGAAGAAAAGGAAGATAGGTGGAAAATTTCCTTCAGAAGAACATTTGGTCTCAGAAGAAAGTAATGCTTCCGAAGCACTGAAGTCTGCTGCAGTGGATGCAAAAACTTCTGAAGATTCATTCTGCAAAACTTCCGAAGTTGTAAAAACTTTTGAAGCATTAAAGGCCAAGTCTAGTCTTTCAAAGATGGTATGGAAGATGAAAAAAGGCCAAGTGACTGAAGTTCCCTCTTCATCAACAGCTCAAGATCCTCAAAGCTTGCATATAGGATCCATAACTGTTGAGATATCTTCTATTTAGATTAATGAACCCAAGACAAGCAAGGCTTAGGTTTCCAAATGTAAATAACCATATCTTTCTATGCAGGAATAGCTGAAGACCAGGAGGAATGTTTGGATCATTGACAGTGGTTGTTCTAGGCACATGAAATGCAATGACTCTTTACTTCAAGATTTTGTGAAAATAAATAGATGCTAGTTGCTTTTGGAGGATAATCGGGTGGTTACATTACTGGTAGGGACAAGGTCAAAAATTGTAAGCTCAGCATTGAAAAGATAAACTTTGTCAAAAAGCTTGAGTACAATCTTCTGAGTGTATCTCAGTTTTATAACCAGAAGCAGAACATGTTCTTTACTAAATATAAGTGTATTGTTCTCTAGCCCGGGGTGATCATTTCTCAAGAGTATATTCTACTTAGAGCCCCAAGAAAGGGAACATGTTCAAGATGGATTTGCAAGAAACATCCCCTACTAGAGAAGTTTCCTACTTTCTATCTAAAGCCAATAGTGATAAATCTATCCTCCAGCATAAAAGAATGTACCATGTAAACTTTAAAAACATGAAAAAATTGATTAAGAATGATTTGGTAACCGGAATGCCAAAGATAGAGTTTACAAGTGATAACCACTATGTTGCATGTCTGAAAGGAATGCAATACAAAGTGTCTCACAAGCCAAAGGAAATCAACTCTATCACTACTCCCCTTCACTTGTTATACTTGAATCTGTTTGGCCCCACAAGTGTGATGAGTTTAGGAAGAGCTTCATACTGTCTTGTGATCATAGATAACTTCACTGGATATACTTTGGTCTTCTTTCTTAAAACTAAGGATAAGACCCTTGAGATCTTGAAGTCTTTCATTCTGAATATTGAGGATCAATTTGATCACAAGGTCAAAACCATAAGATGTGATCAAGGAAACAAATTTAAAAATCATATCCTTGATTCATTTTGTGAAGAAAAGGGTATTTCAAGACAATACAGTGCTCCTAGAACTCCTCAATAGAATGGTGTTGCTAAAAGGAGAAATAGGACACCTATTGAGCCTACAAGAACCATGTTGTCTGACTTTAATTGCCCATCACCTTCTTGGTAGAGGCAGTCAACACTATCTGCTATGTGCAAAATAGAGTTTTAGTTGTTAAGACTCATGGTAAGACTCTTTATGAGCTGTGGCACAAAAGGAGACCTTTCATTGGTTTCCTCAGGTCATTTGGATGTCCATGCACCATCTTGAATACCAAAGATCATATAGCCAAGTTTGCTGAGAAATCAGATGATGGACATTTTATTGAATACTCTTTCCAAGCAAAGGCTTATAGAGTATACAATCTCAGAACCAGAGTAATTAAGGAGTCACCTAATGTGACCTTCAATGAGCACACTCCCGGTGTGCCGGTGTGAAAGGTTCTGGTCCTGATTGGCTCTTTGATCTTGATTTAGTTGCCAACTATTTTAACAAATCTTGTAAAGTTGTTTCAAGATCTACAGCTAACTTATTAGCAGAAGATCTTAACCCAAGATTTGAGCTAAGAAGACAAACTGATAAAATTTCTTCAGCTCCAGTGGTAATAAACCCTACAAATGGAAATCCAGTCAGCATAACCATGACAGACTCATTAGCTCACATATCTGAAGTGTCTACCAATTCAAGTTATCAGGCACAATATTCAAATGAAGGGATTTCCAATGAAGGAGGAGATGCAGATGGTGACAATGACCAAGAGTTTCATGATATTAAAAACCTCTCCACTGAAGACAACATCAATGATGTCACACACTCATTAGATCAAGTTTCTCTTGATAAGTGTGTTGATATGGTGGGTGATACTCAATCACCAGATCTAAATTTCACTAATTTAGATCTATCAAATCAACTTGCTGTGATTCCTCAACTTAGAATCCACAAGTCCCATCCCATTACAAACATCAATGGAGATGTTGAGATTGGGGTGAGAAAAGAAGACAATCCCACAATGCAAATGTTTGTCTACACTCTTGTTTCTTGTCCTAGATTGAGCCAAAGAAAGTTGATGAGGCTTTAAAGGATGGAAGTTGGATTGAAGCAATGCAGGAGGAACTACTTCAATTCAAAAGACAGAAGGTTTGGAACCTATGTCCTCTTCCTCATGGGAAGACTATTATAGGAACCAAATGGGTTTTTAGGAACAAGAAGGATGATAGAGGACTTGTCATCAAAAACAAGGCTAAACTAGTTGTTCAAGGATACACTCATGAAAAAGAGATTGACTACACAGATATTTTGCTCCTATGGCAAGACTTGAAGCTGTTAGGATATTCCTTGCTTTTGCTGCATCCAAGGATTTCAAGGTCTACCAACTTGATGACAAATGTGCATTTCTATATGGAGTGATTGATTAGGAAGTTTATGTCAAACAACCACCTAACTTTGCAGACCGAGATCAGCCGACCACACACTTGTGTCGCCGCCGGCAGAGAAAGCCTTTGGTGACTCCGGGCAACGACCCTCGTGATGTGTGTCGCCCTAGAACAACATTCAAAACACCCAACTAAACCAACATCTAAGAGTAGCAAAAGCTCAAGTAAGAAAGTCTGAAGTAAGCATTAACCTACCATCACCGAAATCAAGACAAGACCAAAGGGCCATCGGCAGCTACCAACCAAAATCATATCTGAAAACCCTAACACCACACTGAAACGGCGTGTGTAGCCGACGGCGCCATGAACGGACAAAGACACGTCACGACACCATGTCAACCACAAAGAGTATGTAGCATGACAACAGAAACACCACCATCACCAACATCAAAAAAAAAATTGGATATGAGACCAGTCCAACATCAAACAAAGATAGGAGGCCGACATGCAACCGACATCAACGACGTAGGTGGTGGCGCGATGGTGGTGGCGCATCGACGGTGGTCCAACCGGACAATCTCCCCTCAAACTCTCATTTCTATTTCTCTCTCTAAATAATGGTTGCAAGCCTGCAAGTGTTATGAAGATGAAGGGCGTTTAGAAGGCAAGAAACCCAAAAAGACCAAATTGCCTTTCGCAGGCAAACAAAAATTACCGAATTACCCTTTCTTATATTCATGAAGTTGGTAAATTCATATATAGGTAAACTAGAAACAAAATATGTTAATGGTGCTGCAGATTTAAATGAAAATAAGTAACTATGGACATGGAGATAGATGATTTACATACATGTAAAGATGAATGATTTACGTATGTGTAAATAGTCAATTTACACATATGTAAAAGAACATTTTACATGTATGTAAAATGAAAAACAACTCAAAACATATATTTTTATGCATATGAGCATAATCATGTATATTTGATTAAAAGATCAACAATTCATAATAACAAGATTTTTGAAAAAAAAATATACGTATTTCTGAGATTGAAAAAAATCGTTCATCTAAATATGGATGATAACTAATAACTAGTTTAAATATTATACTGCATTAATTGTAGTAAACAAAAAGGTTTATTTTAGGAGATAATCAAGGAATTTTGAATAATAAAGATAATTACCAAAATGAAATAGCTACTCATTTTACCAAAGTACCCTTTGTAATAAAAAGAAAAAATTTAAAATCAATTAAATGAATGGCTATGATTAGTTCAAGTTTTCATAAAAAATAAAATTCTCATTTGAATCTAATCATATATATATATATATATATATATATATATATATATATATATATATATATATGTATGTATGTATGTATGTATGTATGTATGTATGTATGTATGTATGTATATGTATGTATGTATGTATATGTATGGATCCATTCAATTAAGAACCAAAATTTTGTTAAAAACCATAAGAACCATTTTAAACCATAGATTAAACATATCAAAGGTTTTAATTAATTAGGGCATTTTTGTAATTACTCATAAATTTAAGACTAATTAAGTATAAGCAAAACGGTATTACGAGAATTAAACTCTCGAACAGCGCCCCACTTTCACTTTTGATTTTTTTTATTTTAAAACGGTATTGTAATTTTATTTAAACAATGATTGTAAGACCTACCCAATACTAAAACAAATTGTGATATTTTTAAAAGACCTACACTTTATTAAAACTAAGAAAATATACCTTATAGTTTGATTTGAATTTTATTTAACCCTATACTTATATAACCATAATTTCATAATGAACTTTAAAACATGATATTAATTATTTCATAATTTTTTTTTTTAATTTTGGCCACACATAGCGCAGGTTCGCGTCTATGATTCAACATTACTTTTTAATGATTTTACGTCATATCGAAACACACCGAACTTATTGTTTACTCTTTTAGTTACAGAATCATTTATTTAAAATATTACATGTTAGCTTATATGGTGGGTTATTAGTTCTTTATTTTTATTTATTTAAAATAGATCTTTTTCTTTTTATTTGATTGCGTAATGCGGTAGTAATTAGTGTTAGCATAAGAAATAAATTCTTATATTAGGGCAAATATTATTACAATACAGGTTATTTCAAATACAAATATGTATATATGTATTTTTTTTCTATTCATGTGTGTATATCTTGAGCATAAATTTATTATTTAACTTATTACACTTCCATCTCACTTTAAAATTTCTTACAAACAACAAAATGAATGGATAATTTACAAAAGCCACTTATACATTGAATTTTAATAGTTGTTTCGTAGATGCTATAAGTAAATGAAAACAAATGAAGAGGGCGTAGATGAATATCATTTGTTTCATTCCTCTCTTTGTTTCTCTCATATCACATTTTTAGCATGTATATATTTATTTTTCTTCCAATACGTGTATTTAAAGTATATGCACATTTGCACTATATGCGTATAAAGTATATGCGTATGCCCTTCGAGACAAACACAATATGTGTTTTTATTTTATGTGTATGCGTACATGTATTCAGAAAAATTAGTTGTGCATATGTGCATCTTCTTAATAAATGAGTGAATGCATATACGCATTTCTACCCTTTTTAAAAAATGAATGGATGCGTATATGCAGTTTTTAGAACACTATTGTATGCATTTATGTATTATTATAAAAAAATATTATATGCATTTATGAATTACTTTATATGTTTGACGCAACCAACAGCCCAACAATACACAAGAAACTTTTATTCACTAATACAAATTCATATTAACGGAAATCAGTAAATCAACATACTTTAACATAAAATTAGAAATTAACTTTTTTCTTCTTAGAGGACTTCAAATGTTACTGGTGGGAAGGTTATGGACCATTAGTGTAACATGATTTTTCTTAATGATCTCAACCTAATAACCACTATACCACCATCTTTCCGGCCTAGAAATAATAAAATCTATTAATTCATGAGAAGCTTCATCAATTCAACAAAATCAAAGCTAAAACCCAATGAACTCATGTTCGGACTCACATTTGTACGAATGTTGTTAGCAACCTTATATTCTTATAAACATATCTTATTAATTATCATATTCTTACCGTTTCTTCTTACAAAACAACACAAAATGATCTCCCCGACTACAGGAGACACCGGATTCGTGGTCGTAACCATCTTTCCAGCCCCTCAGTTCTCACTGCATTTCGTCCCTTCATAGTCCAAAACCATCTTCACATTGCTATTGCCAGAAGAGGGTGGTTGGGAACCACCAGAGCGTTCAACTTTTCCCTTTCTCTCCTTCTTTGAAATTGCAAGCACAAAGAATCATAACACTAATTTGAGAAGTCAATTTTAGTTACCAACAAAACCCAAATGAAAAAAATCGACAAACTATTACAAATTATTGGATCAAAATGCATAATAGTCCAATAACTCATGAAACTTGATACTTCACCATCACCGAATCACAATTGAAATTCCAACACTTGATCAAAATAGACGAAGAAATCAATATGTTGTATTGCGGGTATCGATCGCTATAAACAACAGAATAACAAACCCTAGAAACACAACATTATAAAACACCATCGTGAGACCCACCGAAAAGAACGTGATGTACATGCGTTTGAAGAAAGAGGGATAGCGGACATCATGGAGGAAAAAGACACATGCTTTGAGGTGTAAAACAATGTGACGGAGAAGACGACAGTAGCGGTGGATAAAAGGGAGAAAATGAAGAGAAATATGAGATAACAGAACTGAAGACGACAGAAGGGGTGAATTTTTAGCTTTGAACATGTGATTTGAAAATATAGATGGCGATGGCGTGCTTTACTGGTTTATTGGAACAATCGAGGACATGAAGCCACTAAAAACAGTTAATTGCATACCTTAATGAAAGTACCATAATACCCTTTTTGATTTGTAGAAATTTAAATAATGATAAAAAATATATTGATGCATCCTATTGTAAACCACAAATATGTAAAAAAAACTATTAAAAATCACAAAAGCAATATATATAACATCTTAATAAAAATAAAAATATTAAAAGATGATAGTTTGATTATATCTTTTCATTATTTCAATAATTTATCTCCTCTCTCCTTAATTTTTTAAAAAAATTATAAAATATTCATATATGCAATACAATGTGGGTGCATATATCCATATTTTCAAAATACTATAAATATCGTATTTTTAAAAATTTCTCTAAAAAATACTAAAATTACAAGCATTTTGAAACATTTTTAAACATTTTTCTAATAAAAAGAACAACAGTTCAAGTGATTTTTTGTGATTTTTTACAAATTTGTGCTTCTCATTTGAATGTTCCCTTGTATATACTTATATATACATATATATACAGTAGGGTTATATTGAAAACAATCATTTTTTGTAAAAACTCTATGAACCAATATAAGCAATACATTCAACATCACATGCAAGTCACATATCATTTTCATCTTTTTTTTTAACGTTCATAAAAAAAATTTCACGACATTATTTTTTTAAAAAAATTTCACCGTTAATTTCAGTATTTTTTATCTTTCCAACGCGTTACATATTGATATATATTTTTTAAAAAAAAACCATCCACCTGTTATTTACATATGTGTAAATCTGGTTATACGCATGTGTAATACCAAATATACACATGTGTAAATCCGGTATTACACATGTGCAAAATGAATTTTGTAAAAAAAAAGAGAATTTTTTTTATTTTTTATAATTATTTTTTTATTGTTTTTATAAATGAGGAAACTAGGGAAACATTTTTGTGTTATTATTTTTTTTATTTTTTTTATTTTTTTTATTTTTATGTTATTTTTCATTTTATAATTTTTTTATTATGTTTTTGTTAATTACTATTTTGTCATTAAAAATTAGCACTGCAAGAAATGTCTTCAATAGCGGCGACATTTATAGCGGCGACTATAGCTATTAGCGGCGACAACCAATAGCGGCGACACCATTAGCGGCGACTGTCGCCGCTATTAAATGACGATCCGTTTGCTTTTTAAAGACTAAGATTTAGCCATTGAAAGTGCGCTAGATCTCACGGTCAAGGTTTCACCGTACACAAAGACCATTAGCGGCGACATTTAAAGACCATTAGCTATTGCCGTACACAAGTCGCCGCTATTGATTCACATCTGATAAAAGCGGTTTTCCCCTCCATTTCCTGTCTTTCCCTCCACACCACACCTTCAACAGCAGGTTACGACCACTAGGGCTCCCCCACCTTCGGCGACCACTAGTTCAAGACCACCAGGCGACGACCACCACTCCTCCATATCCGGTCACCACCTTCTTCAAACTTCGTTCGCCACATTGCTCAACCTCCTGTCACCTCTCTGCCTTCTCTCAAAATCCGACCACCACCACCCCCTGATGACCACCACGTGGACCTGCTGCTACTACCGTGGTTGCTCTTGTCGTAGATCTCGACCACCGTCGCCGCTAATACCTTTCTACCTTTCTTCATTTCAACACAAGTTAGAAGGTAATTTTTTTTTGTTTAAACACAATTTTATGCTTGTTTATGTTAATGTATGGTTGAAACATATTTAGATTTTCATTTTTAGTAGGTTGAACATAATTTTTAGTATAATTTGTGTAATTTTAGGTTTTAAAAAAAATTGTTGAAGATGGTGAACTAGTGAGATGGATTTAGGTTTTTTGGGCATTTGATGTAGAGTATTTGTTATAGATTTGATAAATAAAATTTGATGCTTAAAATTTAGTTCAGTTTAGGTGTATTTGGGTATTTGATATAGACTTTTTGTTAAATTTGTATAAATATTTTTAGATGTTAATGTTTAGTTGGTTGAATAAAACCTATTAAAATATTTGTGTAATTGTTAGGTTTTAATTATAACATGTTTAGATTTGGTATTTAGTTACTTAAAATTTAGTTAAAAATTATTTACATCTATTTATGCATTTGATATACATTTTTTGTTTAAGTAATTGAAATATGTTTAGATTTTAATTTTTACTTGGTTTAATAAAACTTGTTAAAACATTTGTTTAACACTCTATAATGAACAAAAATAAGAAACAAAACTAGTTAGCGGTAATGAACAAAAATAGAAATTACCTAAATTATCAAATGAAACATGAAATTAATTGAAACAATTGCAATAATATTGCAATTCATTCAAACAATTTCATGTTTAATTTGATTTTTTTTTTGTAATTTTTAATTGTTGTGTATTATTAGCTTTTAGGTTTCGTATATTTATTTTAATCACCACGATCTTAGAAATACCCACTCGAAATTGATTTAGTAATCAATTTCGGGTTGTCTCCATTTTGGGACTGCTTTTTGAATATTTTATCTCATTTAGGATGTGAATGTGTATTACTTGATTGTTTGTTTAAGAAAGATTTGGTTGTCATTTTCTCTTTGCTCCTCGGGTATATATTTCTATATACTTGGGAGCTAAGAGGAAATGCTACCGAATTTTTCTTAAACAAATAATTATATAATACACGTTCACATATGAGATAAGGTATTCAAAAAATGAGTATAGCATCCTACCTTTTTGAATTATCAATCTGTTATCCTACCCTTTTCATCCACTTAAATCTTAATATATATTGCTGTTTCATAATAATGACTGTCGATAAAAGTTGGCTTCTTAATCCGAACCGTAGATCACCTGAGTATCAACAAGGACTCAACTCTTTTATAACTATGTGCGAAAAACTTATCGACAGTTATGGCCAGATTCGATATACGGTATTATTAGGATGGGTTAAAATGAAATATCATTTAGAAATATGGGGCATGTGCCGGTCGTATAAGGATTGGATCTATCACGGTGAAAGTTTAATTCCTGAAGTTGTAGTTATAGATGACGTTGCGTCAACAAACAAAATGGCTGATGTCATCAAAGACGTTATGGAGGAGAGTAGCGGTATCAATGATGATTTTGAGAACTTGTTAGAGGAAGTTCAATCAGAATTATATTCGGGTTGTGCTAAGTTTTCTTCCCTTGACTTTTTAGCAAATGGCTTAATAGCTCATTTCAATGAAGAATAAAGTTGTTACTAATCTCACATTTGATGGCTTAAGTTGTTATCCCCATCTCATTATATAGAAATAAAATCCCACTTCTCATTATTTATTGGTTTAGGATATGAGTCGATACATGTGTGCAAATATGACTGTGCTCTTTTCTGGGGAGAAAATCTTTTGTTAGAAAAATGTCCAGTTTGTAATGAGAGTAGGTGGGTCGATACAAATACAAAGGGCAAGAAGTTACCTCACAAGGTGTTACGATGGTTTCCTTTAACCCCGAGACTACGATGATTGTATTCTTCAAGGCACACGGCAAAGGATATGATTTGGCATAGTACCGGATGATCAGAAAAGGGTACGATGCGTCATCCTGTTGATGGTAGCTCGTGGAAAGATTTTGACATAAGGTACCCGACCTTCTCGAGGGAACCGCGAAACGTTCGCCTAGGGCTTGCAACCGACGGTTTTAATCCATTTGGTAACATGAGTTCCGCTCATAGCACGTGGTCGGTTGTACTCACCACAAACAATCTGCCTCCATGGTTATGCATGAAAGAGTCCTCATTTATGTTGTCATTGTTGATTCCTGCCCCTAAATCACTCGGGAAGGACATGGATGTGTTTCTTAGGCCGTTGGTGGATGAACTTAAACAATTGTGGGTGTCAGGCGTACGTACTAAAGAAGCGGCGACAAATACGTTCTTTACAATGAAAGTGGCGTTGTTATGGACTATAAACGATTTTCCAGCTCGTAGTAGTTTATTAGGTTGGAGCGGGCAAGGTTACAAAGCATGCCCTACTTGTAATGAAGAC
The DNA here is from genome assembly GCA_025506415.1 of Flaveria robusta. Classification (NCBI taxonomy): domain Eukaryota; kingdom Viridiplantae; phylum Streptophyta; class Magnoliopsida; order Asterales; family Asteraceae; genus Flaveria; species Flaveria robusta. The sequence continues at coordinate 8,108,689 of CM046459.1, read as the reverse complement.
ACTCCTTCGATGCGTGTTACAAATAAAGTTGTATATGTTGGTCATCGACGATTCTTAGATGCTAACCATGAGCGGAGAACAAGTTTAGAATTTAACGGAGAACCCGAGATCAGAGCCCCTCCGAAACAATTTAATAATACTGACATAGAAGTTCAACTTAGTCGTCTACGCCATCGTTTGCCGGGTAAGCATCCCAATTTTGGAGGTGTAAAGTCAAAGAGGGAGGAGACTACATGAAGTAAAATTTCCTCTCTTTCACTTTTCATCATTAATTAAATATATTTTATTTCTCACTTATTGGAGAAAAACTGTTGACTATTTTATAAGTGACGCATATAGAAATGTGTCAAATTCAAACAAAACAAATCGTCAACAACAAATATATACAAACCGTGGGGGAACAACTTTATATAGTAGTTATTGTTATAAGAAGGTAATGATTTAATTTTATATATTTGTGTATTATATATTATTATTTTTGAATATATAATATACTTTTTAAGCGCAGAATAAAAGCAGACTTGAGACGTTTCATGATGCTCTTACTGGCAAAGATGGGACATTTGATAGCGAGGTAGCAGAGCAACAATATGTAAGTATTTCTAGATAGTATAGTTTTCAAATATATATATATATATATATAATATATATATATATATATAATATATATATATATATATATATTTGTATAAATATGTTAATATATTTTTGTTAATTAATACAGAATCAATTAAAGGAAAGGTTTGATGAGATAAGCCAAACCCAAAATGAAGAAAGTGGTTCATCAGCGCTGAATGAAGTTAATATTTTTGAGTCGGTGTTGGGACAACGACGTAGACATATTAGGGGGATTGGGCGTAAACCATCATCATCTGTAGGGACGACTTCTTTTGTTCATGATCACGAACAAACACCTCGGTCATTTACACAGGTAAGTGTATTATTGTGGTTTTAGGTTATTTCGACTTTTTATTGCTAAAAATAGACTTAAAATTGGATGTGTTACGTGTATCATAGTTGGTTTAAGTTTAGCTTAAACGGGTCAAAACGACATGAATTGAGTTTATACATGTCAAAATAACTTAAAGTTGGATGTGTTAAGTGGATAATAGTCTATTTCAAAATGCGCAAAAGGCTCCAAATCAAGCCGAAGAAGACGATTCGGACGAGGGGGATGAGTAGTGTTTGTATCACTGGATTACGTTTGTTTTTAATTGCTTATGTATGTTTAAATTTGAATGTTATATATTAGGAAATCTATCTATATATAGTGTATGAATTATATATATATATATATATATATATATAGGTTTATTTGAATTAGTAGTGTATTGTATAACTAGATTTATATGTATGAAATTTCAATATTATTGTCAATATATCTAGGTTTATATGGGTTGAAAACTTAAAATTAAAAAAAAATAAAAAAAATATATAAAAAATAAAAATATAGCATTAGCGGCAACTTGTAAAGTATTAACGGCGACACAATTAGCGACGACCTATTAGCGGCCAATATTTGGTTTTTAGCGACAAAGTATTAGCGGCGAACTATTAGCGGCGACATGTCGCCGATAGAAGTATTAGCGGCGACATTATGGGGTATTAGCGGCTATAGTTGTCGACTCTAATAGTCAAAAATTTTGTAGTGTAATGACTCAATCATTGATCCCTCACCTATATATATATATATAATACACGATTAGGTTTTTTTAAAAACTCTTATTTTAGTGAGAATTCTAAAAACTTATATCAACCATTTATTACACTAATCAACGGTTGTGATTAAAATGTTAAAATTATAAATTAATATATCATTTAATATGTTAATTTAAAAATGAAGGGCATATTAGTAAAATTACAAATATTTGAAAACTAAAGTTATGCAAGAATCTCATACTATTTTAATAAAATCATCTCTCAGTACATTCCTAAATTCGTTTCTATATTATATCCAAAGAAAAGGTCAAGCAACGAACGAGACTATGCAGATATTCGATTGAAGGGAAGGCGAACAAGAAAATAACAAGCAATCAATGATTTCGGCTTCCTTCTTCTTCACTAGTCAGAACTGAAATTATCGACTTTTTTGCACTCATTGAAGTTCTTTTTGTAGGGTTTGGTTCACATTATTCACTTTTTTGGATGTAATATTGGCCAGTGAAGCAAACTACGTACATATGTCTATTATGCCTAGATAACATGTATGAAAACCTGTGAAGATTATAATGTTATTCTATAAAAAGATTTACATATGTATTAAATTACAATGAATAAGTATATCTATATCTCTGCTTATTAACCAAAATCAGTACATGTGTATTATGCCTTAATTAACATGTATGGTTTCTCTGAAAATTATAGTTTTCATTCTATGGAATACATATGTGTTATTTAGGGTGAACATGTATGCATATCTCTGTTTATATTCGTTTATCATCTTGTTCTTTTCATATGACTTAATAATTAATAATGTGTTGAATTGTGATGGGTATGTCTATTCATTAATCAGATGGATATTTACTGAACAGATGCATATCTTTGTTAAGAAAGTTTGCCCATTTATTGAAGCCAAAAAAATTTCTTATTGAACCAAAAAGTTAGGGTGTATAACATCCCGTATAGCGTTATCAGGCACAAAAAACCATAGAAATACAGTGATGGAGGAGTTAATGGGTGTGAAGTTTATGAAGAAAATATGTTGTTGTTAGGTTATTTGGGTAGATAAATAAATTTATTTGGGCATAATTTGCACATGCCACTTTGAACTTATAGTATAAGTTGTAACCTGCATTCTATAACATTTAGTTATACTTGACATTACCCTATATATGAAAAAACCAAAGCGATAAACAGTGAATAGAGGGTATTTCGGTTATTTGCTCCGTTTCTCGGTTGTTGTGCTGTTGCTTTTACTGTCTTTCTTCATCCAAGGCATCAGTTTATCTTCATCTTCTTCAATAGATGCGCAGGTGCCTCATTACCCCCGCTCATGCCAACGACGGTCGTGTGGCGTCGCTGGCGTTTCAGCCGCTGTGCCGGTGCCCTATATATGAAAAAGCCAAAGTGATGAACAGTGAATCGAGGGTATTTCGGTCATTTGCTCCGCTTCTCGGTTGTTGTGCTGCTGCTTTTACTGTCTTTCTTCATCCCATGCATCCTTTTATCTTCATCTTCTTCAACAGATGCGCAGGTTCTTCATTACCCCCACTCATGCCCATGATTGTCGTGTGGCGTCGCCGGCGTTTCAAGCGCTGTGACGGTGCCGATGGCTATGGTGGTGGCGTTAGAGAGGGTATGTGGAGGTCGGAGGACTCGGGCCGATGAGAGGTGGCTGTTCGTTTCCGCTTGGACGCCCAAGGCGCGGTCGTGCTATGGTACACCTCGATCTCTCGTCTCATAAACTATTGTTGTAGGTAGACAATTGGGCGCTTCGCCTCTCTCACCGGGTGTATGGTTGTGCCTTGATTGTGACATCGGCGGCGTCCACCTCTTTGTTGTTGCGGCGTCCTGCCCTGTAATGTCACTCGTAGCACCGGTGGTTTCTGTTTTCCCGACGGTCGCCGTGGTAACCTTTCGTCTACCTTGTTGCTGTTAGTGTTAGGCGATGGTAACGGTGGTCATGCCGGTGGCATTTGTTGTGTAATTGCGAAGGTATGGTATTTGAGGTAAGGCTGACGGTCGTGGTGGTCATGGCGGTGGTACCACCGCCTCTAGCCTTTCTTTGCCTCAAAATCTCTCGATTACCCTTTTAGGGTTTTCAGATCTCGCCGGCCACCGCCGCCCGCCGTCGCTGGGCCGTGCATGCATTGATTGTGACACTTGCTGCCACCGGTGGTTGTTGCGATTTGTCGATGACGGTGACCTAGGGTACATTGAGACATTAAATTGATGTTTCTGGGTTTTAGTTGTTGTTCAAGATCCCAACTGAGTTTTCTGTGAGACCCGATTGTGTTGGGTGATGATGATGATGTTAATGGTCATGGTGGTCACTTAGGTCGATGAATCTAATGGTTAGGTCGGTGACGATGAATCTCGATTCATCCGAGGCTTTTTTAGAACGGTAAAATATTCTTTCTGATTTTCTGTAATATTTGGCGATGAGGATAAGATGATAGATGTGTTTATTGCTTTGGCGTGCCAAACTAATGTGTGCAGCCATAAAAAACAATCATCTCTGAGCCAACAACGATGGATATTAACGGTTTAAAGGTAATGATGATATGAAAACGTGGGTGTCGTTTTAGCGGGGCAGCGATCTTTTGCAGCCACGACACATCATTTCTGAGCCTTCTAATCCAGTTAATACCGTTGTGGGGCGTTGTGATCGGATTTTTAACCGTCGCGAAGCGCGGTCGGTTATAACCTAGTTTCATTGAATTAATGAGCTTCCAGGTCAAAATCAAGAAGCATTTGTAGGAGTTTTATTAAATATTCCTAAACAATAAATTGAGGAAAAACTTGTGATAAGATCTGATTCGCAGATAGAAGTGTTTCATTTTAGTTCATAATATGTCGACCCGTTTGACACAGTTAAATATAACTCGCTATGTTTTCTCCTTTTTAATCAATAACCCATTTCATAAAATCTTCATAACCAATTAATAGAGGAAAATATAAGTTATTGTATAGTAAAAATACTGAATCAATAATAAATAATCTAGAGGTTCCAACTTCAATACATCACTTATGAATGGGTTGATTCATGTACTATGTATTATAAAAAATTAAAATTCTTGAGATTTATTATAGATTTGAAAAAGAACTACCGAGTCAATATATGTATATATATATAGATATAGAATAATATAGCACGACAAAATAAAGTATAATTTTAGGGTGAAGAGGGCATTGCCATCATTCATCACCACGTACACTACACCATATACCAATTAATTATATTTTATTATGTCACTCTACATCACATTAAATCACGTACACCATCAAATTTGGAATGAACACTTATGTCATAACATGTCACAAGTTTTTTTTATAAGAAATAAATTCTTAAAATTTAGAAATTACAAACTAAAATTAAAAACTAAATTAAAATAAAAACCACATAAACATAATGAATAGAAGGAGCCGTTTCACTAAGATGATTCGTACGGATTGTGAAATCAGTCGGTTTGTATGTGGTGGTATTGGTGGGTTAAAAGGTTGGGTAAAAAGAGCCGCTTCACTAGGACCCGCAACACCTTCGGGTTTTTTTTTTTTGGTGGTCGGAGCTCGTGTGTGACATGAAAAGAAGAAAACATGGCATGAAGGAACTGACGACTATAGGGAGCGGATGTATGAAGGGGGCAGGGGTAGCCCGACCTACCCTTGAACTCTCGTATGTACCGTAGTGCAATTTTTTTTAACCGTTGTATGTATCGGGATAGCATTGAGTAAAAATTAGGATACCCCTCCGATATGAAAAACCCAAATTAGCGTAAGATTAAAAGCCCAAATAAGAGTAAGATTAATATCTCATTCAATTATAAGTTCATTCATTTCAATTATATTAGCTATCTATATTATAGAAAAAATAGAGTTTTAGCAACAATAAATTTATTTATCTTTTACGTTGGTTCATTAAAGTTTGTTTCTTTATAAGTTGATCACCTCTATTATATACATATAAGAATATTGTATATATATTTTACGCACGTTTCTATATAATATTTAGTACTGAGTATGCACAACGCGCGATCATAACCAATGGTGAAGCCGTGTTTATTTTTATCTATATTTTGGTATGTATATATTTTTTAAATGTGATTCTGGTCAAATAAGGTATGCTTTTGACTTTAAAATATTATTTTTTATTGAATTTCAAATATACAGTAGTGAAGTGCTATTTTAATTTACGTTTTAATATAAGCTTTATTTTGAACCACACCGTCTCAAATATTTTATACTTTTTAAATGCAATATATTGCTAAAAGGTTTTTGTGACATAGGGGTGAAATCTCACTAGTATATATTGAAGAACAACATGATTGCTATATAAAACTAAAGGAATTAGATTTTTGCCTTAAAACTTTATTGGGATAAGATTTTTACCACTATAGCCATATCTTATTTCTAATTTATTTTTGTTTTATATTTTTATTTTCAGCCCTTATAATATATACAGTGTATTTTTTAATCCATTTGGTTTTCTAATAGTTTTATTTATTTGTAATAACTTTTGTTCGCTTTTTTTTTTATGAAAAATATTATGCGCACTTATCTTTAGTTTTTTAAAATATTCCAATATAAATTTTATTTAAAATGAAGTATCTTTTTAGTGACGTATGATATAATCGTTATTGTTCTAGTAACAGTGAGTAACACTATTGAGTGATAATAGTTTTTACAACGAGGGAAGCTTTGGGTTTTAAACGGGAATATAGTTGTCTAGACGTGTTTTGGAACTGTATTTTGATATTTGGAATCATGGTGCGATCCCCGTCGCAACGCGCAAGGATAAAAATCTAGTTAAAATAATGACACCGCAAAATAAAATTTTTTTATTATTGAATGAATATTCTAAATTTTTTTCACTATTGAATCAATGTATCGAAAACTAATTTTTTTGGGATACCACTGATTTTTTTCGTTTTCGTTAGATGCCCCACTGGACAACTATGTTGCCGTTCGACGCTAGCCTTGGCTGAAAGCTCACGGAGCCTGCACCACTCCACCCTGATATTGTTTTACGAGCTTTATTCTCACAACTTGTACAATCTTCATGAGGAATTGACTATTACTGTATATGTTAACTAAGAAAAACATAAATATCACTGTATGTATGGTTTGCTTCGTACATGAGCAAAATTCAATCGCCGAATTTCTTTCCTTTTACCGGTTCATGATCATTTTTGAGGTTCTAAATAATCCCTTTAGATTCATACATCACATCAGTACTTTACCGGCCAGATTCTCTGTTCAAGGCATTAAATAGTCCACTCTTAATTACAATTAAACTTTTTTTTTTCTCATCAAAGTTGTTAAATCTCAATGTTTTTATAGTGTCCAAAAAAACTTGTGACTCGTATATTACTCGTAACTTGATTGGAATTTGTTTGAAAATATCACATTCGAAATCGACTCGTTTTATAAACGAGCCAAGCTCCCGGTTTATAAATAAGCCGAGACCGAGCCAAATCCAGCTCGGCTTGTGGCTCGCTCGTTACGTTAGTGCACTCATTGACTCACTCGTGAGCTCGCTTGTTGCCTCTTTTAAATTAAAAGCTAAATTATAAATTTTATTAAAATATAAATTAAATTTATATCATGTTATTTAAATACATTATAAATATATGGTAAATTTGATATTTTTCAGTAAGAAAAACCTAAATATATAGTATGACTAGGTTAGTATCCCGTGTATTACACGTGTTAAATAATAAAATGCAAAATAATTAGTAATAAAAATTTATAAATTATAAAAATATATTTGAAGATAAAATATGATTATAATTGGATATTAATAACTACTTTAAGTAAATAAACAATAATGTATTTTTCTTAAACTTTTATTTTATAAAAAAATACGGGTTTTAAGTATTTTGTTTTATGAAAAATTAATTTATTTTAAAAAAGTTTATTGTATTCTGTATTTTATAAAACTTTGTTTTTAAAAGTGTATTTTAATAAAAAATAGGTTTTAATTTATTAAATTATATAATTTTTAATTTGAAAATGGTATGAGTAATATTATTAGTATTTAATATTATTAATAATAATAAAGAGAAATAAGAAAGTTAGTATGAAAAACTTAAAATTGTGTCAAATTTTATTTTAGATTTTTTTTGTTATAGATAGATAGATATACAGAAAAATAGATAGGCTAGAAACCCATTTATTAAATGGATTATAGTTAGTAATAAACACGAAAAGTTATGGTACGATATTTTAATATAAGATATTATTAATATTATATATACGTAATAGTTCAAGAAATAAAACAATTATACTATTTATTTAACTCTCTTATCTAAATAGTTTCATTTTTTAACATTCGTGTTAAGATTGTTTTTATAGAAAATTTATTGTTTGTACAAATCTTGTTTATTAAAAACTCGGGTTTCTAATTATTCTGTTTGTTTTAATAAAACTGCTTTTAGAAAACTTCATACTTTTTTATAATTTTTTTAAAAAAGGATCAATTAAAATATTTTGTTTCAAAAAGGTTTAGTGTTTTAGAAAATCTCATATTATATAAAAATTTTGTTTTTTATAATTTCTATGTTAATAAAAGAATGTGATTTTTTATTTTCTTAATAAAATTTAATTTTAAAAACATAGCTTGATTTTAGAAAATCTAGATGAGAGAGAGAAATGTATTAATTAATAAAATTAATTTTTATTAAGAGAAAGAAATTAGTTTGAGTGTTTAAATTACTATAATACTCATTTGAAGGGAAAATAAAATGAGGATGTATAAAATAATGACAACTGTCAAAAATGTAGTTTAAGAGTGTGACAAGTGGGGAAAAAAAACCTTGTTTTATTCGATACTATAGATCTAGATTAGAGTTTGTAAAATATCAATATCGTACAATTGTTTTAACGAGTTAATATAAACAAATATAGAAATTTTTATATTTTATTTTATATACAATGAATAACAAAAATATAAAAATTTAATTTTTTAATAAATAAGTATGCTTGATTCGTATATAAACAAGTCGAGCCGAGTTCATATTTTCAGCTCATAAAAATAATTAAGTATCGGCTCTGCTCGAAATTTAAACTCCCTACTATTTCCCACGTTCTCGTCTCAAATACTTCCAAACTTTTAGGTAATTTATTGTTCTTATGCCCCCCAACTTTGTTAGATGTGTAAGAACTTGGTAGCCTAAAATTTTTGAACCAAAAAAATAGATCACAATCTTTTTATTTTCTTTATTCAAACTTGTCATCATGCATGCATGAGTTGTGTTACCATATTTGAAGAAAGAAAATATACAAAATCTTATTCATGATGAATTATACATTCTGGCATATGTTAGATTCCTTGTATTTTATAGATGAAAAAAATCTAACTTGTTGAAGTCACTAGTTTTTTTATGAAAATTTTATATGTTATATGTTATTAATCATTAAGTAAAAAAAATAATAAATAATAAATATTTAAGAAATTATAATAACAAATAATAAAAATTAATAACTAAAAAATTATATTAGGATATGATATATTTGAAATCCTATAATAAAAATTACATTTTAAGATATAATATATTTTAAGTAAGTCGTAATATTTATAATAAAAATATTCGCGTTTTAGATATTTAGTTTTTAACTAGTCATAAGCCCCCGCGTTGCAACGGAGATGTAAAATCTTATCAATTAGCACCAATAGCACCCGACTATCAATGATCACAAACACCTAAAAAACTCGTTTTAAAGAAACATAAATAATGAAAAAATAAAAACAAACGAAAAATAGACGTAAAAATATTTCACTACACAGGCGAAATGTAAAATATATAAAACAATAAGTAAGTCGATATAGGAGCAGTGCACTGCAACGAGGCTGCTAAATGAGGAAAAATATGCGTAAAAATAATTAACCACACATGCGTGCAGCGGAGTCAAAATATGTAAAATTTAGATCGAAACGTAAAACGAAAAAAATATAAAATATGAAAGTATATGAAACCAAAGTTGAAATTCAAAAACTTTTAGGGCAAAATTGTAAAGATGTAAAAGTATTGAGTTAAAATTAAAAAAATTAAAAAGTAAAAATAAAAGACAAAAGAGGTGGATACAACCCAATATAGCGTATAGTATAACTCATGATGCACACCAAAGTTAATAATCAGTATATATATAAATTATTTACATAAACTACTATCATATAATATGAGAGAGATGCGATAAAATTTTTCCGATTGCAACATAAAATGTCACGTGTCTTAAATATTCATTTATTATATACTATAGATTTGACCTTTTTAATATGGTTTTGTTAATTAATCTATTTTACCGATTGGTTTTAATTATAAATTATCATAAAAACTAAAACCCTTATTCCTGATCATTCATTTCCAGACAGTAAATTATCATGTCCAATAATCCCAAGGGTAAATTTTAATTTATTCTTTTTGATCGAAATTAAATTTCCTTAATCGCACATTAAACGTGTTACTTTCCATAGATAATTACAAGAAAAGTTCTATCCTTTTATTTATTTCATACTGAATTTAATATCATAAGTTTCTATGTTTGGTTCATGGAGAAATTAGAAGATTAGCTCCTTTTATTTATTTCATACTGAATCATTTACATGAAGCAGATTAGGTCCATGCATGAAGGATAAGTTCTTGCAGTGGATTTTATTTTAAGGACAAATCTATTCTGCTTTTATTTTTAAATTGCTTCATATTACATAATGTCTGGATTTGAACCTAGGACTTCCCCTCTTGTAGTGGATATTGTGTGATAATAATAACAATAATTAAAAACATAAATAATACACACTTTTTTTTGAACGGCCAACGAATAATTTTTAAGCCCGGTCACCCGGGTAAACCCATTGGCGAAAGGCCACCCACGCCCGCGAACACAGACAGCGCTGGTGACCCGGCTCGCCCACCATTCCAAGGGAAACCCACCACCTAAAGGCCCACTGTGGTAAAACCCTTGGCCCACTTGGAGCATATTGCACCTAGTGAGACTCCAACCCATGACCTCCACTTTGAAAAGTCATAGGGCGCCTACTTCTAAACCAGTTGATCTAAGACTCATTGGCTATAAATAATATATACTAATAAAGCAAAATAAAATTTTAACACATATCGTCTCCTCACACCCTTATTATCACATGACATCTTCTCACACGTTTTTTTGTCGCATGCCACTAACATAAAATTTTACAATTTAAGATCATATGCTAAAGATAATATTATATTCTTTTCAAATTATAAAATATATTTTTTAATAAAAATATATTTTTTAAAAAATAAATAAATGTGATTTCTTTAATACAAAAAACTTTTTTTTTGAATGACTTTTAGAAAACAAATTCATTAAAATAATTGGAATGTTTAAAAAGCATGCTTTTTAAACACGAAAGTTTTAAAAAAATATTATTATTACTTAAGTTAGCAGATTATACGTAATACAAATCATATCTTATTTAAAAATTATTTTATGATTTTTTTAAATATTAATTAATAACTATTAATTTAATAATTTAATTCAAACATGTACGATACGAATTTTTAATTTAGTAATAATAAGAAGAAGAATAAGAGACCCTAGATTTCAAAATTTTCCTCTTATGACATGTGTTGAATTTACCCCAATATCTTGATATGTGACCCATTCAAACCATGCACCAAGACAGAAAGGAAAGGGGGTAGGACCAGGTTAGGAGTGGTAAGGCAAGTAGGGTTGGCTACAAAATTTCAAACTTCAAACATCAAACTTCATTCATCCTCTATAGACACATTTGGTACTAATAATGGATGCATTTTCAATCATCTATCTTCTATACTTTTCTATATGTTTACAGTTATATTTATAATTATCTATAATGACAGATAAATTAAAAAACATATTAACGACTTGTAATGCACAAAATGAACATTGATATACAAATCTTCTCCCATAAAATAATATAAAAAATTTATATATATTAACTGAGAAATAAGTAAAAAAAAATTCAATGGTGGAGTAAAATTGTGCCGATATCTAAGATTTCAGTAATATTGTTATTAGAAGAATATAATTAGCAGCCCATAGGTCTTTTGTCCCATATATGCTCACGGACTTCATTCACTTAATGCGGTGTTCACGTTTCAAAAGTTTTATATGCTGTTGCATGCTTTCTTCCACAAACAAACGTTCCATTATCTCGCCAACAGTCTTTGAATGTGCTAATGAGCTAATTTTCCATTAGTTTTCAGTACTAATTTCGGTATTAACATAAAATTTTATCTCGCAGCATCCTCTTATGTGGATGTTATCCTTTTAACATCATGTGGTAATCTTTCATGCTCTCACCTCAATACTCACTACAACAAAATCATTATATGGTATGCCTATCATCTGATTTTTGTTTTTCGATCTAGTTCGGATCGGGTTGGAGGAAAAAAATTAAATCATTACACTTGATGATACTTCACTAGAAAATATGCAACACTCTTATAATTTTTCTAATCTTTTGAAAACAGTATAAGAAATAGATTAAATAATTATTTATAACTAAACTAGTTTTAGTAAACCCGTTTATTACACGGGTTGAATAAATAAAATATTAAGTATAATAAAAATTTATCAATTATAGAATGATATTTTACGATAAAATACAATTGAAATTACGTATAGCAAGAACAATATGTAATAAAACAATTATATCAACTTTTTAAACTTTTGGTTTAAAACTTGTTTTTCCAAAAGAAATAATAAATATTTTGTTTCAAAACAAACCGTATTAATAATATCATTTTTAAAAATTTTCTTATTATAAGTTTTAATTTTAATTGTATTTTGTTTATAAAAAATTAACTTTTTAAAAACACTAATTTTAAGAAAGTTTGATGTTTTATAAAAATTTCTTATTCTATAATAATTATTTTTAGAAATAACATTAATAAGAAAATCTATTTTAAATTTATTTAAAAAACTATTTTTGTTCTAAAAAAAGTTAAATAATATTATTGATAATTAAGGTAATTATTTAATAAGAGAGAAAAGCGGGAAAATTTTGACGAGAATGAATGTGGTGCCGCCACGTGTCACCCCAAGATACTATTTTATTAGAGTAGAGAGATAGTAATAAAGTGTCATTTTCGTCCCTGGCGTTTTGCTGAAATTGTCATTTCAATCCAAAAACTTTTTTTTTGCCTTTTCAGTCACTGTAGTTTACTAAGTGTTGCCATTTTCATCCATTCCACTAACACCGTTAAAACTCTGTTAAATATGGGTATTTTAGTCTTTTTCAACACCCTAATTATTCAATTAATATAAATTAATCAATTAATATTCAATTAAAACTAAAAAAACACATGAAGTGACTCGTGAGACCGATCGTTTCGATTAATTCTTACACATATTGTTCGATTAAGGTCTGCTTTAAGATTTCAATTAATCTTCGCGTTTTGTTTGAACGTGTACTGTTGTTCGATTGAGGTCTAATGTTGTCACTTTTTGTTTTATTGAGGTCTGCTACTGTCACATTCAAAGACCTCAATCAAAGACCTCAATCAAAAACCTCAATCAAATAAAAAATGTCAACAACAAATCTCAATCCTACAACAGACCTCAATCAAATAACGGTACACATTCGAACAAAACGTGAAGATTAATTGAAATCTCACGGCAAACCTCAATCGAAAAACATGGGTTAGAGTTAATCGAAGCTTTTAAATCGAAGCGGCTGGTCTTACTAGTCGTTTCATGTGTTTTTTAATTTTAATTGAATATTAATTGATTAATTTGTTTTAATTGGATAATTAGGGTGCTCAAAAACACTAAAATACCCTCATATTTAATAGAGTTTTAACGGTGTTAGTGGAGTGAATGAAAATGGCAACATTTGGTAAACTACGGTGACTGAAATGGCAAAAAAAAAAGTTTTTGGACTGAAATGACAAATTCAACAAAACGTTAGTGACAAAAATAGCATTTTGCTCTACTATTAATTTACAATTAACAAGTAAATGACATCAAATAAATTTGTAAATAATTGAAAGAGTAAAGTGTCATTTTCGTCCCTGGCGTTTTGCTGAAATTGTCATTTCAATCCAAAAACTTTTTTTTTGCCTTTTCAGTCACTGTAGTTTACTAAGTGTTGCCATTTTCATCCATTCCACTAACACCGTTAAAACTCTGTTAAATATGGGTATTTTAGTCTTTTTCAACACCCTAATTATCCAATTAATATAAATTAATCAATTAATATTCAATTAAAACTAAAAAAACACATGAAGTGACTCGTGAGACCGATCGTTTCGATTAATTCTTACACATATTGTTCGATTAAGGTCTGCTTTAAGATTTCAATTAATCTTCGCGTTTTGTTTGAACGTGTACTGTTGTTCGATTGAGGTCTAATGTTGTCACTTTTTGTTTTATTGAGGTCTGCTACTGTCACGTTCAAAGACCTCAATCAAAGACCTCAATCAAAAACCTCAATCAAATAAAAAATGTCAACAACAAACCTCAATCCTACAACAGACCTCAATCAAATAACGGTACACATTCGAACAAAACGTGAAGATTAATTGAAATCTCACGGCAAACCTTAATCGAAAAACATGGGTTAGAGTTAATCGAAGCTTTTAAATCGAAGCGGCTGGTCTTACTAGTCGTTTCATGTGTTTTTTAATTTTAATTGAATATTAATTGATTAATTTGTTTTAATTGGATAATTAGGGTGCTCAAAAACACTAAAATACCCTCATATTTAATAGAGTTTTAACGGTGTTAGTGGAGTGAATGAAAATGACAACATTTGGTAAACTACGGTGACTGAAATGGCAAAAAAAAAAAAAGTTTTTGGACTGAAATGACAAATTCAACAAAACGTTAGTGACAAAAATAGCATTTTGCTCTACTATTAATTTACAATTAACAAGTAAATGACATCAAATAAATTTGTAAATAATTGAAAGAGTAAAGTGTCATTTTCGTCCCTGACGTTTTGTTGAAATTGTCATTTCAATCCAAAAACTTTTTTTTTTGTCATTTCAGTCACTGTAATTTACTAAATGTTGTCATTTTCATTCATTCCACTAACTTCGTTAAAACTCAATTAAAACTCCGTTAAATATGGGTATTTTAGTCTTTTTCAACACCCTAATTATCCAATTAATATAAATTAATCAATTAATATTCAATTAAAACTAAGAAAACACATGAAGTGACTCGTGAGACCGATTGTTTCGATTAATTCTAACACATGTTGTTCGATTAAGGTCTGCTGTGAGATTTCAATTAATCTTCACGTTTTGTTTGAACGTGTACTGTTGTTCAATTGAGGTCTAATGTTGTCACTTTTTTGTTTTATTGAGGTCTGCTACCATGCTCAAAGAACTCAATCAAAGACCTCAATCAAATAAAAAATATCAACAACAAACCTCAATCATACAACAAACTTCAATCCTACAACAGACCTCAATCAAATAACGGTGCATATTCGAACAAAACATGAAGATTAATTGAAATCTCATGGCAAACCTCAATCGAAAAACATGGGTTAGAGTTAATCGAAACTTTTAAATCGAAGCGACTGGTCTCACTAGTCGTTTCATGTGTTTTTTAATTTTGAATATTAATTGATTAATTTGTTTTAATTGTATAATTAGGGTGCTCAAAAAGACTAAAATATCCTCATATTTAACAGAGTTTTAACGAAGTTGTAACGGTGTTAGTGGAGTGGATGAAAATGACAATATTTGGTAAACTACAGTGACTGAAATTGCAAAAAAAAAAGTTTTTGGACTGAAATGACAAATTCAACAAAACGTCAAGGACGAAAATAACATTTTACTCTAATTGAAATTATCGTTATTAAAAATACTAAAAATATAAATTAGATACATATATTTCAAAGATGATATATACGTTAGTTAAGATAAAAACTAAATATTTTTTAACAACAAATAGGTTGAAATTTTGAATTTAAATTTAATTTTATTATATTTTCAATGTACAAAACCCTACACTTATGAGGCTAAAGTGCAAGAATACTACATCACCCCTTTTCACAAGTACATAACCATTTTGACTAATTAATTTTTCTTTTGTACTTCATCTTTTTCATTTTCTTTGTAGTTTCTTTCTCTATTCCATATTTATTTCCATGGCTATCAAGGTTCATGACTTTAATCTTCTTTTTTCTCTTTCAATTTTCATGTAGTTCGTGTTAAGATTTCTTAGGTGTCACTTGTTTAACTGTATATATATAAAAAAAAAAATTATGGGTGTCAGATGTGTCCGCCCGTGTGCGTTACTTGCAACAATGACAATCTAGTGGTCATTAGCGTTTGCACTAATTCTCATTGATTTGAATAAACTTGAACTTGAAATATTTGTATTGTTTTTCATAGAATTTACATGAACTATGTGTTTGTTATCTTTGGATATGAATTTGAAATGTAGTTTTTAAATTTGTATTAAATTTTAGTTTCTTGCCTTTGTCCCTATAGACTATTTTAAAAAAAAAATTTAGTCAAAATCACCTATAGCGATGACAAGTGGTCGTCAAAGGATGACAATTAGTCGTCGCTAGAGGCGATTTTTCTTGTAGTGTTTACTTTCCTTCAAGTCATTGGATATTATAGATCATTACTCTTCAATTTGTTTATCCTTCTCATTGTCACTATGTTACACCATAATCAACCCAAACCTATCTAGTTCTCGTGTGACATCAAAATGGCTTTCATCATCGTTAAACTTTTGTCGCAGCACAAACCTAAATGCGTTTTACGTCCCTAAGGTTTCATAGAAATTGCCATTTGAATCCAAAAGTTTAAAAGGTTGCCATTTGCATCCAAAGATTTCACAAAAATTGCCATTTGCATCCAAAGGTTTCACTAAAATTGTCATTTGAATCCATTTGGCTACATCTAACTAACACAGTTAACTTTTTTCGTTAAGTTTTCAACATGAGAGTTATTTTAATAAAAAAATTAGAAAATAAAACACAAACTCACGTGAGGGTTTTTATATGTTTAGCTTCTTTTGATAATTGCAGTTATGTTTGACTTTATAATATTATTTTATTATTTTATCTTGTTAATGTATTTTGGTTTAGTAATCGTGTTACTTTTGCCCGTTTTATTAAACATAGATTTATTTTAGTTAAAGTTTAATTATGGTTACGATAATTGATATTTTATGATTATTATTCATGGTAGTTAATGTCATATTATTAATTGTTCTTATACTTTTATGATAATCTGTCTTTTATGGTTATAATTCAAATAATTTATGTTATTTGACTTCTTTGTTTATTTATATATTTTTTTGTTTTGTATGTTTTATAAAGTTGGAAATGAATTACTTTTACTTAGTTAAACTTATATTTTATTTTATCTAATAGGACGTCCAGAGATAAATTTCTTGATAAAATAAAATATCTGTTGACCTATCATTTCTCGTAAATTAAAATTGCAATGATGATTACCAAAATACACTGAACGCCTAAAACTTATCACGTAGATCTTATTTTTATTATTTTGTAATTGTTTTGACTAAAATACCTCTAATGTAGGAAACTTAACGGAAAAACTTAACGGCGTTAACTAAGAATAGTTAAGTGGATTCAGATAGTAATTTTTGTGAAACCTTTGGATGCAAATGGCAACCTTTTAAACTTTTGAATTCAAATGGCAATTTATATGAAACCTCAGGGACGTAAAACGCATTTAACTCAAATCATCTTCTAGATCATTTGTCTCGTCATACTTTTGCATATTCGATGGCATTTGACTTGTGAACTTGAAATTTGAAATTCTTCTATTAAATTTTTATTTAAAGAGTGTTTTTGGTGAGTCACAATTAGTAAGTTTATTATCCACATTAGCTATGACCTTAGTGGTCGGTGTTACAATGTAACAATTTAAGTTTACGTGTGAACTACGCTTGTTTTTTGTACAAATTGAAAGTGTAATATAGAAACAAAAACTTCTATATTAAACGTGCAATGTTTTATACTAGAAATGCTTGGAATGGATATGAATGAGAATACGAAAAAGCGGAATGGATTTAAAAATTGAGATAATGATAGAAACAAACTTGAATCATTTCAGCTTGAAGGTGTAGAAAGGCCTAAATGAATTTGTAACATAAATGGATATATAGTTTTATATGAAATATATATTTTGGAACATAGTAAGTGTGTGAGAAAGTGGAATCTTACTTTTTACTACTATAATAAAAGGGTAACTATAGTGGACACATGGCAATATCACATTTCACCTCACTAAAATTTTTCCGCTTCTCTCTCCTATTAATATCACATTAATTACAAACAATAAATTAATTACAAACAATAATTTAAGAAATATATCTTTTTATGAATATTGTTTAATTTCTAAATAAATAAATATTTATAAATTAAGAAACTTTTAAAACATCAAACTTTTTCAAAAATTTTAAATATTCTAACATTGGTGTTTTAAGTAAAGTTTTTATAAACAAAAATTAATTAAAATTATGAGTTATAATAAAAAAAAATTTAAAAATTATATTTTTTAAAATGTTTGTTTTGAAACAAAGTTTTTAACTTTTTTTAAATAAAAAAGTTTAAAAACAAAATATTAAAAAGTTTATATCATTATTTTATTATTTATAGTCCTTACTTATACATAATTTTAATAATATTTTATTATAAAATATCATTTTATAAGTGTTAAATTTTTATTATATTTAGTATTTAATTTATTCAACCCGTGTATTAACCCGTGTAATACACGGGTTTACTAAAGCTAGTGGCTAATAAAGTGTAATAGCGTAGAAATGAGAAACCGAAAATTAGTTTAGATATGGGCAAAATCCCTGTTAATCAAGATATCCCTAGTGGAATTCACATAGATGATGTAGGGGATTGAAATGAAAAACATAGAAAAAAAACAGAATGCATTTTGGGGTTGTAACGAATCAAGAAATATGAAATTAGTGTTGAAGACACGACCATGTCACGAGGACACATGGTTGTGTCAGCCATCCGACTCCTTATTCTAGTCGAGTATGCAGATGATTGTCGAGGAAATATGAGTCGCTTCTGGGTGAGACATGACCTTGTTAGTTTTGTAGGCTGAGAATATGGTTTTAGTGAAACCAATTTATCACATTTTGCATTGTGATCGGCTCGCACTCTCTATATATAGCAAAAGGTTGGCTTATAGTCTTTTGCTCACTTCTCAATCAAGAAAAGTCTCTCTAATCACTTGTTAGGGGTAGAAACTAGAGAGAGACTTGTTGTGGGAGTCTCATTTGGGATGCTCTTTGTTTTAATACTCCTTTTTGTTTTGAAACGTTTGTTATATTTTCGATGTATAGGGTACATAGTGGTGTTCTTGGTAATTGAGAGATCGCATATAAATACTCTTAGATTACAGAAAGTATACTTTTTAATGAGAGAAAATGAGAGGGATTGAATGGTACTTGACGGTACTTGAGGAACTACACAGCAGAATACCAATGGACCCAAAGGCACAACCAAGTATACAAAGGAAAGATGAAATCTAAACAATCTTAAGAACAAAAGCAAACTACTAAGGAAAATTTTTGTTGTTTGACTTTGTGTATATCATTAAAGAACACTATCTTTTCAACTCAATAAAATTTGCGCTAAACCAAGGCATTTAAAACCCAGGAATCAAGAAATTTTTATCTTCTCAATGTAGAAAAAAGAGAATAAGGTTATATTTATAGTGTTTATGAAAAACTATATTTTGTTAGAAAAAGGTGGCGGTCAAGAGTCTAAGGGGCCGTTTGGTTCTCAGAATGTTTTACAAATTAATTGGAATTGGAATCTTGTTAAAATTGATAACGTGTTTGGTTGGTTAATTTTGAGTGAAATTGAAATGTTAATTTTGAACATTCCATTGGATTGTTAAACATTTCATGGGTAAGTGGATGAAATGTGAATTCCAACAAATAAAGGAAAATTTTCCAATTCGAATTCCATCCGTTGAACAACCAAACATGATTTTGAATGGAAAATTTTCCAATTTCAATTTCAATTCCTGAGAATTCCGTGAACCAAATGGGGCCTAAGAGTATTTACAATCAATCCTTCATCACCAACCTTATAATTTAACTAAAACCATTATTTTTTAAATTCATCTCTCATTTTTTTAAACATTTTCATATCTCATTCCTCATATCTATCTCCATTTAATATCATAATATATTTATTTATTTTTTACTCACTCACATCCATTCACAGTAGATACAAAAAGTGGATATGGAGGATGAGTGAAAGATCCCAAATATGATGGATGTGTTTGATAAACGTCAAAAATATGGGGTTGGGTTATGAGAATTGTGGATGGAATAAAATGAATTATTTGATGTTTTTGTAAAAATATAGAGACGGGATGGGATGGGAATGCTCTAAGGGCTAGAATGCTACCCAAGCGTATCAAGATGGTGATCCCGGAAATCCAAGCGAACCCGAGCTCTAATCCGAAGCAAACCCGGCCACCCTTATATGATAGCTTCTTGTTGAAATCTATCAATATAGAGTTTTTCTCTGAAAAATAAAATAAAATTCACTTAAATATCCACACGCCCATGCTGAGACCCATCATCATATATATGCCCATCAGATTCTTTTTTGTTTCTTTTTCTACGCACAATTGTCTCTTACCTTGATGTTAGCTAATTTGTTTATTTATATAAAATAGTATTTCTTAAAACTATAAATTTTTCAATCAACAAACTCAGGTTACAACATTCAACCAAATTCAACCATAAATTCCCAGAAAAAAAATAAAATTAACAGTTGGAACGACTTTTTCTTACAACAATATCCAGATTTGCTATGCTTAAATCCTCATTAGAGGCACTCCACAAGACTATAACGTACAACCTTTTAATTCGAAATGCACTGTTTACCATCAAACTATCCTTTTGATCAAGACGAAAGTTAAACAACCAAGGTTAAATAGTAAAAAGAGAAAAGCAATCACTTTCTATTATTTCTTTTTTCATCCAACTATAGGGATTATCTCAGAGTATTCACAACCTAATTTTTATCTTTATTCATATAATTTACATTAAAAATTATTATGTTGCATAGACTATAACACACAACCTTTTAGTTTGAAGTACATCACTTACAACCAGACTATCCTTTTGATCGAGGCGAAAATTGAAAAATCTAGGTTAAATAGTAAAAAGAAAAGCAATCACTTTCTACTATTTCTTTTTTCATCCAACTTTAAAGATTATCTTTAAAGCATTCACAATCCATTTATTTTCTCTATTTATAAAATTATATCAAAAAATATTATTTTTTCTCTCACCTTTTAAATTATATAATATTTTTTATACCCTAATGTAATTTTCATTTTTTCTCTCTACTTCACTCACAAACACTTTTAAAAATATTTAAAAAAATTATAATGATTGAACAATATTTTATTAAATTTACATATTAAACAGTAACATTTATATTTCTTACACTCACAACTACTTAAAAACATTTTATATAATATAAAGATTATGATTATTTTTTAGGAGCGGATTGTGCATGCTTTTATAAAGTATTTAAAGCCTTGATAACCCTAAAATCAATCTCGTGTATGGAAGCATAGATTAAGCAAGCATGCCATAATAATAGCATATGAACACAAAAGGGAAACTGTGCAAGCTTCCTGAATACCATTCCGAAGCCCCATGCAAACTCTATCATATCTGTGTGTGAATGAATTGAATGTGTGTGTGTGAAAAGACACCCAATGGATTAAAGGTAAGCCATCAAAGCTTTATCTTTACATGTATGCATTCAGACTGTACTCTTCAGAAGTCTGAAGCCTGATTACAGAAAGACTGCAAAAAGCCCATCTTTTCTCCATTAATGGCCCATGTCACGATCTCCAAGGTTTCCACTTTCTTCACCTCCGCTCAATATTTACCATGCATACATCATGAAACAACACGAATCAAGTTGACAAATGCAAAAAGATTGCATATAGTACGGTTAAACTCTTAGGGTAAAAGGGTCATTTTGTAGATAAGGGTCAATCATACGACCACTATGGCTAAAGTATAAACATCTTTTCTCTAATTCTTTTTCTCCAAAGATTGATTACTTCGTGTTGGAATGTAAATGTAAAGTTTGTCATTAAAATTTACAAATCATAGTATCTATTATATATTAAGAATCGTGAAAACCATATAATCAAAATAACCGTAAAAACCACAATCACAAGAATTATAAAACCTAATAGAAATACTAACATATAGAACCAGTGGCGGTCGCATAACTCCTTTGTAGATCATGTTTAAAGCAATAAATAAATTTATAGAGTGACCTAATAGCGTCTATATATTTGTAGTTTTGAAATAATAAAAAAACATAATAATGCTTTTGAATTAATAGAGTTTTACAAGTAAAATGAAGGTAGATAACTATTGTTTGTGAAACAAAGCATTACAAGAAAAATGAGGGTAGATAACTATTTAGACTAATAGTATCCACTTAAAGTTAAGAGTTTAAGCTGCTTGATGTAATTAAATTATGCAAAATTAAGAGCAAAGTAACATTCACCGTTTAAAAAAACCATAATTCGATTGAAAGTGTGAAACTGAAACTACTTGACCTGAAAAAGCTAACAAAGATCAGCACAACTCAATAAACCCTAATAAACATTTGAAAGAAAGATAAGCAAAGGCTTACAGTGTGTTCTCAGTTAATAACTACATAAAGAAATAGAGATGATTTGGATCAAACAATACAGATCAGAAGTTACTCAAAACCCTAATGAAAAACCAACAAAAGTTCTAATCATAAAGCTCCCATAACAACAAGTATCCATGGCGGACCACTGGTAATCTCAGTACGGTGGCGGGTGTAGCGGCGGTTGCCGTGCAGTTGGCGCCCAAATAACGTCAGAAGGCAGATGAGAGCTGTACATCGACATTGAATCCGCCGCAGTCGACGGTGGTTGATGATGACCACCGCTATCTCCGCCAGTCGAAACCGCCGGCGGAGGAGACTGCTCACCTGCTCCGACCGACCCACTAGCACCACCGGAGTTCTCCTCGTCTGAAGGTAGTCGGTGATACAAAGGGTTATTAAACGACGCCGCTATGATGTACACCGGCCCGGCGGACATGAGCTGACCAGCGACGGCGCCACCCACTATCTGCCCCTGAGGGCCGGCTAACGATATGGTAAACCCGTTTGCGAACGGCACCACGGCGGAAGACGACGGCAGCACGGTGGCGGAGATGGAGAGAATATCGAAACGGCCGTGGAACGTGACGGTGCCACCAGGGGTGGTGGAGGGCTGCCGTAGTGAGACGTTAGCAACGGTGCCGGAGCCGGTCAACACACAGAGGCCGGTGTTGCGTTTCCGGCAGTAGCGGCCGACGGCGTCGACGATATCAGTGCCGGCGGGGAGTTCGAGGACGTATGGGGCCATAGACGGGTCGGGTTCTCGGGTAATAACAATGGGTGGTTTGGGTTTGTTTTTGGATCCAGGTGGGCGGCCTCTGGGCCGCTTGACCACCTCAATCGACGCTCCGTCGTTTGAGGTGGGGCACCCATCCCTTTTAGCAGGGGTGGGTGTGATCGCACGCGGGGGGCTGCGGCTACGGCTGTCAGCCTCCTCTGACGTGTTGCTGAGTTGAAACTGGTGGCTAGTGATGGCGAAGTGTTGTGACGGTGGCGGCGGTGGTGTTTGTTGTGGTGATTGGTGGTGGTGGTGATGATGATGGTGGAACTTTGAGAAGATGTTGGTGGGAGGTTGAGGGTGAGGATGAGGGTTTTTATCGCCACGATATTCTCCTTTCATTTTAGTAAAATAAAGTAATGGGTGTATGTATATTTTAGGAATATTGGATGTTTTATAAATGAGAAAGGGAGAGAGAGAGAGAGAGAGAGAGAAGGGTAGATCTAGAGAGAAGAAGAGAGAGGGGCGGTGGGTGAGCTTGGAATTCAAGTAAAGATTGCGCCGCTGGATGAAAGGTAAAGTGGGCCACAAGTGTGTGAAACGGAGAAATAAAACTAAGCTATGTCGATGTAATGAAACGAGATTTAAGGAGAAATAGTTTTCTTTTTTGCTTTTTTTAGCGCCGTGGGTTTATTAAAGCAATGTTGTAGGTTTTGTTTAACGCTAATTCTTTTTACTTTTTAATGGTTACTATATAATATATTTTTTTCTTGTAAAACGTATGAAGTTCGGAGAAAAGATTATCATGTAAAAACAAATAATAATGATAGAAGACGGATTACAATCCAGAATAATATCATGCAAAGATGAAATTATGTAACAATTTCACATTTGCGTGATAATTTCAATTTTACGTGATTAATTTTACACTTACGTTATAATTTCACCCGCAACGTTTATTATTGCGTGATAACTTCGTATGTTTCGCACAAAAAAAAACATTTTATACCGTAATTTGTCTCTGTAAAAATTTAAATTCATATCATTTTATGAGAGACAGAGCCAATGCTACTATTACATAAGGCTCGAACGTCAGTGTTACGAATACTATAAACAAAATTATAGATTAAAATTACACAATGATTACTACTTATCAAGGAAAATTTCAAAATGCTTTTATAAGGGACAACACCATGTAACACCGTAGCATTGATCTCAAGTTGATGTTGATTTTATGTGTACTTTATTGTTTCAGGTTTTCAAATAAATCATAATATCACTAGAAAGATTCTATTTATATCTTTGTTGTCGTTTATCTCAACATGGTTTATATCTTCCTGCTATTCTTTCACGATGTTTGGTCTCCTCTTATGTTGCCGATTACAAACTAGGTTATTTGCTTGTTTATGCACATAGCCCCTCAATTTACAAGACTAAAGAGTATCAAGGGTAACTTGAGGGAAAATTTCTTTCAATGAAATAAGGGTACAAAAGAAAAAGATATTTAATGAATTTTCATTGTCTTTTGTAATTTAAACCAACTAATATTTACGTTTGTTAAACAGACAACCAAATTCAAGTTTCATACAGAAATTGCAAATAAAATTATAATTAAAACAAAAGATGTTTAAGATATTAAAAATAAAAATGACCAATGAGAAATATGTGCCGCGAAGAGAAAATAAGTGGAGTGGTCAAAACATACAACAAGAGGAGAAAATACAAAAACAAACAAAAAAATAAAGAAAAATCGGCAGCCCACCTCGAATCAAAGCCTCAACTATAAAGAGGAAGAACTCGTACCACTTCGCTTGGATAGTTTTTCGTTAGCAAATTGCAGCATAAGTTACTTAACCTGAGAGAAGTTGGAGTGGGAAAAAAGAACTAAAACCTCATCATACAATCCGCATGTGTTGTACGATGACGGTCACGTGATTAAGGACATGTTTGCGAAATTCATAACCAACATCGGACATTAATGCACTTAACTAAATAAAATAAACATACTAAAAGGATACAACTTCTCGTATATAGTGGGTTTGCAACATAATAGTTTAAACAAAATTATTTAAACGATAGACATGCTCATCCTTGCCAAGTCATACAATGACAATAATGTGGGTAATAGCACATTACAACGTGTATGCAAACTTCTTCACACTACGACTTATTAATTTAATTACAGTTACATAGGTGGTGGATGTTTATTGGTGGCCGGAAAAAATAATCGGTGGTTTTGGTAAGGCTGGTGCGGGTGGGGTGAAAGAGAGGATGGGAATCGGTAATCATATGAGTTAAGGGAACCCCACTTTCATACACGTATTTTTATAATTTTTTGAGTTTAAGATTTAAATATATTATAAGAATATAATTGTCATTTTTAAAAATAGTTAGAACTAATCCTGCAACATGTCATTCATGTCATTTACAGAGCGCAACTATGTATTTAACTTATTATTGTAACATTATAATCAAGATAATAAGTATGACACTATGAAATAGAAGACGACTTAATTAGAATGATATTTATAACCAAATTTCAATTATCACCTTTAGACATTGTAACCTACACATTAAAAAAGATTTATTGGTTACCTTTCAAATAGAAATATTCCTCTACTATAAGATGGTTACTTTTTCTATTAGTTTATCATAGTTACATAAATTTAGTTTAATGGTATTTGACTTTTACTAGTCAAATTAACATGGAGAGGTTTGGATGAACATTTTATGGTGGAGTAGCAAGCATGTGAAGAGTTATGAGAATGACTTTTATCCTTCAATTCGTCGTACGCAAGTGGCAAGGAATGGGAAAAAGGATAGGATAGGGTTCAACGGATTGTATTTATTGAGAGACAAACATTAAATAATGTCAAAATTGGAGGTTCAAATTTGTGGACCCAAAATCATATTTCAAACTTTTATCCATTTGTAATAATTGTTCCTCATCCTTTTAGTCGTATTTTATATCATAAATATCTAATTTATAAGTCACAATGTTTATTTGATAAATATCATTTTAAATGCTTTTAAAAGAATTGACAAGATTGTTTTTAAAGGTTTGTGGATATATGCATCACCATCAGGTATTTAAACCAATTACAGATTAAAAATAAATTAGAGTGTATAAGTAGTATATGTAATTTAGACTGTTGTTTACATAAGATGAGATACCAACTTTATGACAACATAGGTGGGTATAATGGCAAAAACTGGTGGTTGTGATCACGATTGTATTAAAAAAATTATCTTATAGTTCATCTGAACTTATTCACCATTTATACATGTTTCTTGTACACTTATAAACTTGCAATTTTTAAATAAGGAAATACATCTTGCAATTAAATTGTCTTTTTATAAATACATGAATAATTAAACCAAGATTCTATTTCTTTGATTAAAATATTAAATATATTTACTCGAGAAGCTTTTAATTAAGATACTTTATCTGCTTTTTATTTATTTGAATTTTGAACCAAACATTATATAGATTTTTTCAACATAATTCAATAAATTTTATGAAAAAGAGAGCCGCTTAGTCTCTCTGGCTCTGTTTAACTTTGATTCTTCTATGATTTGATAATGTTTATAATCACCGAAAAGGTCACTTTCGTTGATTTATATCACCTTATATTGTTTTAATTTCCATGTAAAATACGAAACTTTGAACCTCAAAGAATTTCAAAAGATGCAAACTTGAATTCGGACCATGATGGAACATTTTCTTTCTGATAGATTTTTTACATATAATGAAAGAAATTACAAAATGCATTTGCTTTTTTGAAATAAAAGTATCATTACTTCTATAGCCAATCTCAGTTTTATCAGACCTCTTGTAAGGTTCAGTTACACTAAAAAGAATATTTAGGTTAAAACCTAATAATTAACCTTAACCATAAATTTTCTAACAAATGGTTAAGATCAGATCAAAACTAAAATAGTTGAAGGAAATAGAATGATAATTTAGTCATTAAAATATATTTTTTATAAAATTTCCCTCTACTTTAAACGTTTATAACTTTGTGTACGCCATTAATTTTTAAAAAACTACACCATAAAAATGATTGCTTTTTATTTTTAAAAATGGGCAAAAAATCCTTGTATATAAAAATAAAAATTTATGTCTTCCAGCTTATTGTGTTTTCAGACATATCATTGTGTGTTTAGTGTTAGTTATTATGTTTTTTCTAAATTCTATTGTATTTTTTTAAATCTATAAGATATTTAAAAAAAGATACTAAAATAACAGCGCTGTGATTATTACTCTATATATTATTGTACAAGGGAAAGAAAATGTAGTTTTTGTGAATTTTAGTTTTACTACAGCAAACTTTGCATATTTGCACTTTGTTCATATTTCTTTCTTTTTTTTTCAAATGAGGAATCTTGCATGGAAATTTTGGGATTTTCAAGTTGGCCACACCACACTAAAGTTTATGTTTTTTTTTTTTTGTTTTTTTTATTTTGGGCACTTAAGTTTAATTTGTGTGTTAAACACCTTAGCTACAATAGTTTGTAAAATTTTTTTTAACCACATAAGTTTTTTTTAAGATTTTAAAGTATGTAAAGTTTTAATTTTGATAACATAAGTTTTTAAGTTTGTGTTTCGATTACCTTAACTACAATAGTTTGTAAAGTTTTGACTATGGTCACTTATGTTTTTAAGTTTGGGTTTTGAACAACTTAGTGCGGAGGGAAAACGACCAAACTTCCACGGTGTAGAGTCGGTATTTGTTCAGTAACTTTTTTCTATACGAGATACGCGTCCGACTTTAGCTTCTTTTTTTTTGTCTGCCTTCTTTAAATAATTATTTTTGAAAACAGAGTTACATTCAAACTCAAGTATTTTTCTGGTATCATTAGCTATATCGAGTGTGGTTATCATTACGGGGTCTTGACGAACCAAATCGATTATGAGCGAACGAACATCTTTGCTGCCGGTATCATAACATGTATTTATATTCATTTTTACACTTTGAGATGAGTTCGAACCGGTAAATACCAAAGTCAAACAACATAACATGTGGATAATTATTAAAATCTCGCAACGAAGCGCGACTATAAAAAATCCTAGTTAGTTCTTAAAACACACAATAAAATAATAAAAAATGTATTTAATTCATGAAAAAGTATTACCAAAATAAAATGAAAAAAAGGGTAAAACACAAATACGAATGCATGCTTTTTAGTCATGTTTAATTCCATTTTGATTTTCTTCTTCGATAAAACTTAAAATGGTTGAAGCTTTTATTCTTTTATGAGCTTATCCATATCGGATGTTTTGTGGCCCATAAACGATATTGGTAGGTACCACTTTTGTCATATTTGTATTGGTTATCGATGATCTTATTGTTTTTTCCCCTTGTAGAGTTCATGGAATTCACGATTTTTAATACCATTTATACGTTTCACGTGCATATAGAGGTGTTAACTTGCGTGTTGCGACGGAGTGAGGAATTTACTAGTCTGTGTTTTTTATTCTTTTGTTTAGTTTATCAATTGTTTTGTTTTATGGTTTAAATATTTTATACAGATTATAATTCTTATCATATCTTATAGCTAACATATTGTTTAAAAATAATTAGAATTAAAACGAATAGTTGAATGATTCAACCATTAAGTAAACAAAAGGATTGAATATGGTTAAAGTTTAACGAATATTTTCAAGTAAATAAACATTCAACATAACATAGGTTAAATTGTTTTGATACCAAAATTAAAAGATTTCTTATAACATTAAAGATAAAAGTTTAAATCATAGATATATTAATGGAAAATCATAGGCCACAACTCTTTGAAGTAGAGTAGGGGCGAAAAAGAAAGATTTATTATGGCATTAAAAATTAAAGCTTTTTGTACATATGTCATCTTAAAATTGTCGTAAAGTTACAATTTTGTTTCAAAAAGATGTTTTATAGATACTAATAGATTATTATTATTATTATTATTATTATTATTATTATTATTATTATTATTATTATTATTATTATTATTAATATATATATATATATATATATATATATATATAAACCTGAGCAGGGAAAAGGTTCAAAAGGTAAGAGTGGGGAGAAGGTTTCGTGCCTATTCAGGGTGTTATTGTGGGCGGCCGACCGCGTGGGGACCCGTTTTTGCCCATAAGCCAAGAGAGCGTCGTGGCGTTTTAAGGGTCTGTCCATTACTGGTCACATACTATCCCCCTGGAAAGTGGCTGAGTAAAATTGCCTATAACACTCAAACTTATCTTTTGAATCCTGATTTCTGCTTAGACTTAAAATATATCTGGGTTTTTGCTCTTTATCCCACTAGATCCTGTCTCGTGGTGGTATCAGAGCCATGAAGCTCATTACTGTAAATATATAAAATAAATAAACAGCCATAATAATCAGTTGAGTCGTGTGTGTCTGTTTTAACACTTATCAAATATATTCAAATGAATATATTACGATCAGAAAATACTGTTAAAAACAGTATTGAAGAGGAATATGATATCCCTCACAATCTTGAATTGTTAAATAAATGGACAATTCCAAAAATTAATTATAAATTGATTTATAAATTAGGTACTTTTGAGAAAATAGGTCTCAAACAAGTTGTTAAAACAACTGAAGAAACATTTTCTTTAAATAAAGACGAAATGGTAGTAAAACTACTATCAAACAGAGATTTAAACAAATATAAAAAAGATTATAAATTTATCCATATTGGATTAGTTCAAATTGCTTTTAAACCTTTAACATTAGAAGGTTTACCAGAGAGTTTTATAGCAGCTCTCAGAGATGCTAGAAATCTCAATTGGAAACAATCCCTTATGGGAATAATCCAATCTAGCCTGGCACATGGTCCAGTCTATTTTAATGTTTATCCGAATTTACAATTATCTTTATCTGATGTTAATATTACAGATGCTTTAACATTAAATGTTAAAACTAATGATTATAACTATGCCCCAGGATCTGAGGTTATATGTATATGCTATAGGATTTATTATAAGCCTTTGTTTATATTAAATCCTAATTGTAGAATGGTAGATAAACCATTAAATGAAACAATTGTTATAGAAACTAACTTCGGTAAATCTGAAGTTACTACTAGAAGAAAAATTAAGTGGGAAGAAATTAATTTTCCAGAAAATTGGGTTATAGAAAAAACTACTCCAACAAAACAATACATGGATAATAATCCAATAAATATATCCCAAACCTCTGAAGGTTTATTTCAAATACAATTTGAAAATATCAAACAAAAATATGAACCATCCTTAATAAGGTCAAATATTTCATATTATCATATATCTCCCATAGATTATATGGTCAAGAGTCCTTCTAGGGCGTCTACTTCGAGAGTTAGGGAAGATTTTCCTGAAAGAAAAGCAGAAGAATTAAGAATAGATCCCAATAATATTGTAAGGGGAATTAAACAAATAGATTCGGAACTAACCGAATCAGAAATAAATTTCATATAATATGGATTATAAAGAAAAATTAAATTTTTCAAAAGGATCTCCGGTAAGACTAGAAATCTCAAAAGAATTTTACTTGCCAAAATGGGAAGTATTTAGAAAATGGTTTTTCAAATATTTTGAAAAAACAGATACAGAATTCTTTCAAACAGAATTTTATAAAAATCTGTCTGAGTAAAATGAGGTTATACCTTTTGTCCCATGGTTTATAGAAAAATATACTGAAAGTATGGTTTCAGTAATTGAAAGACAATTTAATATTAACGGTAATACTGTGTCAAAAGTTTTCCCTCCTTCAAATGGTTTCAAAATTGAAAAACAGGGAGAGGAAAGATTTTACCAAGCTTTTCAAAAATTACTGGAAGGTGAAACCTTAGCAGTAACAATTAATCATATAAATGATTTAATAAAACAAAATAATTTTTCAAATCTATACCTAATCATATTAGGAGAACAATTACAGGATATTTCTAAGAAAATGGATAAAATATTATCTCATTTTAAAGAAAAACAGAATATCATAATAAATGATAAAAAAGATATAGTTGCTACTCCGAGTATCCAATTACCTCCTAGAGTGGTAGATTTTAAAACAAAATTAGAAGAAAAGTTAATTCATACATTAAATGAATCTATTAATGGTTTAAAAAATCTCAAAATCAATACATTAAGTGATTTTGAAAAAGATATTAATGAAGAAAATTATAAACAAAAAATAAATGAAGAGATAAATAGATTATCTAAGTTTGCTGATAAGCCAACCCAAAGGATGTATTACTATCCTAGGCCAACACCTCAGGATGTTCTAATAGAAGAACAGGAATACATAATTAATAACTCGTATAGTGGTAAGATGATATATGAATGGAACATAGATGGTCAAACGGAGAGTCAAATATATAAGACTGTCCATAGAATGCTCATGTATTCAACCATATGTCAGAATAATAAGAATTCGACAAAAACCATAACCAACATGATCATATCAGGGTTTACTGGTCAATTAAAAGGCTGGTGGGATAACTATTTGTCCCAAGAAGATAGAGATAGAATACTTAATAGTATTAAGGAAGAAGAGAATAGTACTGAAAATAATTCAGTATACACTCTAATTGTTAATATCATAGAACACTTTACAGGCAGATGGTCTGATAATTCTGAAAATATTAGAACCCTTCTACAAAATCTTAAGTGTAGAACCCTTACATCTTTTAGATGGTATAAGGATACATTCCTTAGTAGAGTAATGGAACTCCCAGAGTCTAATAGCTCACATTGGAAGTCTAAGTTTATAGATGGTCTTCCACATTTGTTTACAGAAAGAGTAAGAAATAACTTACGGAAAGGAGAAAAAATCATAAATTATGAAGATTATACTTACGGGAAACTTATAGGAACCTGTATACTGGAAGGATTAAACCTGTGTAATGAGATTAAGTTGAATCAACAGATTAAGAAACACTCTTTAAATGAAAAGAGACAACTAGGTCAATTTTCTGATCAATTTGGTATGGAGGATAAGAAATTAGTATCTTCTAAACCTAAGAAATCTATGAAGAAATCAAATCCATATAAGGATCTGAGAAAGAAAAGAAAAAGAATAGATAAGAAGAGAAAATATTCTAATGAAGAAAGGAATAATAGATTCCAGAATAAACCTAAGCTAATATGCAAAAGGTGCGGAAAATACGGTCATACTGCAAAAACTTGCTGGGTAAAAAATAAGCTTAATAAGCTAGAAGATGAAGATTTAAAAAATAAAATCTTAGAAATACTCTTAGATTTAGATTCTGAATTAGAAATTGAATCTCAACCATCTTCAAATGAAGATCTAAATATTTTAGAAGAAGAAGAATCTTCTAACTCTTCCTGTGAAGAGAATTGTTGTAATAAAAATTGTTGCTCTTCTGAAATAGAAGAAGAAAACCTTTATCAAATAATTTTACAATTTCAAAATATGGAATTAAATGTCTTAACAAGTGAAATTATAGAATTATTAAAAGTAATAAAAGACCCAAATACGAAAGAAAAAATTATTTCTTCATACATGAGAAATCATGAAGAAGGTGAGTCTTCTAACTCACAGAATGATTTAAAACCATTCACTTTAGCTGAATTAAAAAATCAGTTAAATAAAAGAAATATTTATAAAAACCCTTTTGATATAAAGGAATTAAAACATGAGATTGATAATCTAAAATCAGAAATAAAACAATTACAGAAAAGTAATACAGATTTAGAAAAAAGAATTATATGTCTTGAAAACCCATCCGATGTCCTCTCTCATAGAGAAGAACAGGATTCGTATTTACAAAGTATAATGGAAATTGTATCCTCCCAAAAATGGTATGGTAAGATTAAACTCCTTATAGGAGAAGACTTTTTCATTGAAGTCGTTGCACTATTTGATAGTGGTGCAGACTTAAATTGTATCCAGGAAGGATTAGTCCCGATAAAATACTATCATAGGACTAACCATGGTCTCAGCCATGCTGGAAAAGGTAAATTAGAGGTAAATTATAAAATACCTAAAGCGTATATCTGTAAAGATAATACATGTATTAATACAAGTTTTGTATTAGTAAAAGATTTATCAAACCAAGTAATACTTGGTACACCATTTTTTGATAAAATTTTCCCATTAATAAAAGTAGATAGAACCGGTATAACTGGAGTCTATCAAGGGAAAGAAATTACTTTCCAATTTATTACTAATCCTATTACAAGATCTTTGAATAATATAAAACAAGATCTGTTAAAAGCAAAAATAAACCAGATAGAATTTTTGCAGAAAGAAATATTTTCTTTATCAATTCAAGAAAACTTGAAAAAACCCAAATTACAAGAAAAGATTAAACTAATAGAACATCAATTCAGTTTACAAATATGTGATGATCATCCCAATGCATTCTGGGATAGAAAGAAACACATTGTTTCTCTTCCATATGAAGAAGATTTTAAAGAAAGTCAAATTCCGACTAAGGCACGACCGTGTCAAATGAATTCCGAATATATGGAATTATGTAAAAAAGAAATAAAATCTCTTATTGATAAAAATTTGATTAGAAATATTAAATCTCCATGGTCTTGTACAGCTTTTTATGTTAATAAACATGCAGAGCAGGAAAGAGGAGCACCAAGATTGGTGATAAATTATAAACCTCTCAATAAGGTTTTAAAATGGATTAGGTATCCTATACCTAACAAAAGAGATTTACTAAATAAATTATATAATGCTAATATATTTTCAAAATTCGATTTAAAATCGGGTTATTGGCAGATTCAAATTGATGAACAAGATAGGTACAAAACTGCTTTCACAGTACCTATTGGGCATTATGAGTGGAATGTAATGCCATTTGGGTTAAAGAATGCCCCATCTGAATTTCAAAATATTATGAATGACATTTTCATTCCTTATAGTGAATTTATAATCGTTTATATCGATGATATCCTTGTATTCTCAAAGGATATTGAAACTCATTTCAAACACTTAGAAATTTTCAAAAATATAATTTTGAAAAATGGTTTAGTAATATCTAGGCCAAAAATGATGATTTTCCAAACCAAAATAAGATTTTTGGGTCATAATATAGACCAAGGTAATATAATATCAATTAATAGAAGTATTGAGTTCGCATCCAAATTCCCGGATGAAATTACTGATAAAACTCAATTACAAAGATTTCTTGGAAGTCTAAATTATATTCTTCCTTATTATAAAAATTTAGCAAAAGATACTAGTCTGTTATACGATAGACTAAAGAAAAACCCAAAGCCATGGTCAATAGACCATACTAAGGCTGTTCAAAAAATCAAACAAAAGGTAAATAACCTTCCCTGTTTGATGATTGCAAACCCAAATTGGGAAAAAGTAATTGAAACAGATGCCTCAAACATTGGATATGGAGGTATTCTAAAACAAATTTCTCCAAATAATAAACAAGAATATCTTGTCAGATTCCATTTTGGGAAATGGAACAACAGTCAACAAAATTATGCTACGGTTGCTAAAGAAATACTGGCAATTGTAAAATGTGTTTTAAAATTTCAAGATGATTTATATAATCAAAAGTTTGTTATAAAAACTGATTGTCAAGCTGCTAAGTATATGTTTAGCAAAGATTTTAAACATGATGTGTCAAAGCAGATGTTTGCTCGATGGCAAGCTCATCTGGCTCCATTTGATTTTGAAATTATTTATAAAAAAGGAACTGATAATAGTCTTCCTGACTTTCTCACCAGGGAATATCTTAATGAAAGGAATTTATAAACAAATCAAAACTAGTCTCCAAAATAGACGAGACGAAATCCTTCGTCAATATCATATAATTAATTTAAGGGTCTGGGAAATAATAAGTGATCCTTCTTTATCAGAAAAAGCAAAGAGCCATGCTCTTAACCAAATTAAATATAAATTATGGTCTTTAGATCTTCAATTAGAGGATCTAGAACACAAAGAAATAATAATTTCTTGTGCTTAATGTTTTCAGCCATGATCCCTTGGGAGAAAGGCAGAGGACGTGGAAGAACCTCCTCTAATAGAGGAAGGGGAACTGGAAGACTTCTCCATCATATGGGGAATAGAAAGCTTATAGCTTTTGATAGTGCATCATACACATCATCTTCATCATCAGTTAATAAATCTGATGATAAACTCTATAAAGAATTTTTGGCTTATAAAGCTACTCAACAGGGACATAACCCTGAAAAACCAGCATCATATGCTGAAGTCACTATTGATAATAGTGAAGATGAAAACTGGATTCATAATCCAAAGAAGGATGTTATACTCCTTGATACCACCATGAGACAGGATCTAGTGGGATAAAGAGCAAAAACCCAGATATATTTTAAGTCTAAGCTGAAATCAGGATTCAAAAGATAAGTTTGAGTGTTATAGGCAATTTTACTCAGCCACTTTCCAGGAGGATAGTATGTGACCAGTAATGGATAGACCCTTGAAACGCCACGACGCTCTCTTGGCTTATGGGCAAAAACGGGTCCCCACGCGGTCGACCGCCCACACTAACACCCTGAATAGGCACGAAACCTTCTCCCCACTCTTACCTTTTGAACCTTTTCCCTGCTCAGGTTTATATATATATATATATATATATATATATATATATATATATTTTATAAAAACCATAACAGCCTGTTGAGCATGGTGAATGTTCTAACACTTAAGTGTTTAGCCTCTTATTGAGGCGACGATCATCAGATTTAATCAGTATAAGATTAGAGGATTACCAGAATATGAAGGCGGAGATGAACTTGAAACTTCAAATATTATTATACTTCAGAAATTTTTACAAGAGGTGTGAGAGTAGTATGAGAGGAGTTGATCGGTTAGTGATCGGTGCCTCTATCTGCTAACTAATGTCCCCTTATATAGGGATTCTAGCACCGCATCTAATTGCGAATATTCGCACAATGCGTATCACGCGGGTATTAGTACAATTGTTAAAGTAAAAGTAAAAATACAATTATTAAAGTGGTTGCAATAATGCAACTTTACGACAAATCTTGCCGGACGAATCTCGTGCTTTTTAAATTATTGGCACTCCTTTTCTTCATATGGGGCCTATTGTGACTGTTGCCTTTTTGACTTTCCAGCATCTGCCGGTGAGAACTCTCTATGCAGTTCTTCCATCATTTTAGCATAGGCTTCATCGTCAAGGATTTCATCCTCTGGGTCTTGAGCATCCTGCTGAAGATCTTGATCTTCTTCGTCTTCATCTTCATTTTGATAAGAGTCTGATACAGACATAGTTGAAGTAGATTTCACCTTCTTAAAATTTTTAGCTATGTCTCTTTTTACTTCTGCAAGAAAGAAGTTCATTAACTCATCTTGACTAATTTCATCCTATCCTTTTATCATTTGGATTTTCTTGACAATATGTTGGAACGGGCTAGGAGCCTCTCTTTGCTATTGATTTTCTTGTTGTTTTTTTATAAAGTTCAATTGTCTGCTGGATATGATCCAGTGTATCCTGGCATTTAATCTTGCCATCTTCTTTGTCCATCATCTTTTTCCAGAATTTAGTCATATATATCCTTTTTAAGCAGAACATATTTTCACTGGTATAACCAGTTTCTGGAATCCATTTTCATATCCACGGAATACTGAATTGGATAAAGAAAAGTAATGAGGCCATTCCCTCAATAAAATTATTATTATGTTGAGCTTCAATAAGGGTAGGAGATAACTCCACCCATTGAGTATATAAGGCTTTCAGCCTTCTGGATTCTCCAGTGAATATATCAGTAGTGGTGCCATATGACTGCCACCATTTATAAAACCAAATCGGAATCTTCGATTCATATACTTTTGAACAAATCTTTATAAACCAAGAATGTTTATAATTCTGGTTTTCAAATAAAAAGGTTTTATGAAAAGCATTAATATACTCCTAGTAATTATATCTTAGAGGGACTTTAGATTCAGGATGAAGAACTTCCCAATCTTTTAGTGGAGATATTCCCCAGCTTTCAACAGATATGATCTGTTTGATTATTATTTTACTAAAACTTATTAGTTTATTACTCCCACTATAATGGGTAATTTCACAAAATTCATTTTTGAGGATTTCCTCATAATATGTCCGCGACTTATAAGTCTTGGTGGGATAGTATCCCTGGTCAAAATATCTTTTGATGATAAACCAAGGTTGGTCATCCCATTTTTTATCTTTTTGATCTAGAAGGAGTATAACATCCTTCTTTGGATTATGAATCCAGTTTTCATCTTCACTATTATCAATAGTGACTTCAGCATATGATGCTGGTTTTTCAGGGTTATGTCCCTGTTGAGCAGCTTTATAAGCCAAAAACTCTTTATAGAGTTTATCATCAGATTTATTAACTGATGATGAAGATGATGCGTATGACGCACTATCAAAAGCTATAAGCTTTCTATTCCCCATATGATGGAGAAGTCTTCCAGTTCCCCTTCCTCTATTAGAGGAGGTTCTTCCACGTCCTCTGCCTTTCTCCCAAGGGATCATGGCTGAAAACATTAAGCACAAGAAATTATTACTTCTTTGTGTTCTAGATCCTCTAATTGAAGATCTAAAGACCATAATTTATATTTAATTTGGTTAAGAGCATGGCTCTTTGCTTTTTCTGATAAAGAAGGATCACTTATTATTTCCCAGACCCTTAAATTAATTATATGATATTGATGAAGGATTTCGTCTCGTCTATTTCGGAGACTAGTTTTGATTTGTTTATAAATTCCCTTCATTAAGATATTCCCTGGTAAGAAAGTCAGGAAGACTGTTATCAGTTCCTTTTTTATAAATAATTTCAAAATCAAATGGAGCCAGATGAGCTTGCCATCGAGCAAACATCTGCTTTGACACATCATGTTTAAAATCTTTGCTAAACATATACTTAGCAGCTTGACAATCAGTTTTTATAACAAACTTTTGATTATATAAATCATCTTGAAATTTTAAAACACATTTTACAATTGCCAGTATTTCTTAAGCAACCGTAGCATAATTTTGTTGACTGTTGTTCCATTTCCCAGAATGGAATCTGACAAGATATTCTTGTTTATTATTTGGAGAAATTCGTTTTAGAATACCTCCATATCCAATGTCTGAGGCATCTGTTTCAATTACCTTTTCCCAATTTGGGTTTGCAATCATCAAACAGGGAAGGTTATTTACCTTTTGTTTGATTTTTTGAACAGCCTTAGTATGGTCTATTGACCATGGCTTTGGATTTTTCTTTAGTCTATCGTATAACAGACTAGTTTCTTTTGCCAAATTTTTATAATAAAGAAGAATATGATTTAGACTTCCAAGAAATCTTTGTAATTGAGTTTTATCAGTAATTTCATCCGGAAATTTAGATGCAAACTCAATGCTTCTATTAATCGGTATTATATTACCTTGGTCTATATTATGACCTAAAAATCTTATTTTAATTTGGAAAATCATCATTTTTGGTCTGGATATTACTAAACCATTTCTCAAAATTATATTTTTGAAAATTTCTAAGTGTTTGAAATGAGTTTCAATATCTTTTGAGAATACAAGGATATCAACGATATAAACGATTATAAATTCACTATAAGGAATGAAAATGTCATTCATAGTACTTTGAAATTCAGATGGGGCATTCTTTAACCCAAATGGCATTACATTCCATTCATAATGCC
The DNA here is from genome assembly GCA_025506415.1 of Flaveria robusta. Classification (NCBI taxonomy): domain Eukaryota; kingdom Viridiplantae; phylum Streptophyta; class Magnoliopsida; order Asterales; family Asteraceae; genus Flaveria; species Flaveria robusta. The sequence goes on along the minus strand of CM046459.1, from coordinate 8,070,003 downwards.
CAATAGGTACTGTGAAAGCAGTTTTGTACCTATCTTGTTCATCAATTTGAATCTGCCAATAACCCGATTTTAAATCGAATTTTGAAAATATATTAGCATTATATAATTTATTTAGTAAATCTCTTTTGTTAGGTATAGGATACCTAATCCATTTTAAAACCTTATTGAGAGGTTTATAATTTATCACCAATCTTGGTGCTCCTCTTTCCCGCTCTACATGTTTATTAACATAAAAAGCTGTACAAGACCATGGAGATTTAGAATTTCTAATAAAATTTTTATCAATAAGAGATTTTATTTCTTTTTTACATAATTCCATATATTCGGAATTCATTTGACACGGTCGTGCCTTAGTCGGGATTTGACTTTCTTTAAAATCTTCTTCATATGGAAGAGAAACAATGTGTTTCTTTCTATCCCAGAATGCATTGGGATGATCATCACATATTTGTCAACTGAATTGATGTTCTATTAGTTTAATCTTTTCTTGTAATTTGGGTTTTCTCAAATTTCCTTGAATCGATAAAGAAAATATTTCTTTCTGCAAAAATTCTATCTCGTTTATTTTTGCTTTTAACAGATCTTGTTTTATATTATTCAAAGATCTTGTAATAGGATTAGTAATAAATTGAAAAGTAATTTCTTTCCCTTGATAGACTCCAGTTATACCGGTTCTATCTACTTTTATTAATGAGAAAATTTTATCAAAAAATGGAGTACCAAGTATTACTTGATTTGACAAATCTTTTACTAATACAAAACTTGTATTCATACATGTATTATCTTTACAGATATACGCTTTAGGTATTTTATAATTTACCTCTAATTTACCTTTTCCAGCATGGCTGAGACCATGGTTACTCCTATGATAGTATTTTATCGGGACTAATCCTTCCTGGATACAATTTAAGTCTGCACCACTATCAAATAGTGCAACGACTTCAATGAAAAAGTCTTCTCCTATAAGGAGTTTAATCTTACCATACCATTTTTGGGAGGTTACAATTTCCATTATACTTTGTAAATACGAATCCTGTTCTTCTCTATGAGAGAGGACATCGGATGGGTTTTCAAGACATATAATTCTTTTTTCTAAATCTGTATTACTTTTCTGTAATTGTTTTATTTCTGATTTTAGATTATCAATCTCATGTTTTAATTCTTTTATATCAAAAGGGTTTTTATAAATATTTCTTTTATTTAACTGATTTTTTAATTCAGCTAAAGTGAATGGTTTTAAATCATTCTGTGAGTTAGAAGACTCACCTTCTTCATGATTTCTCATGTATGAAGAAATAATTTTTTCTTTCGTATTTGGGTCTTTTATTACTTTTAATAATTCTATAATTTCACTTGTTAAGACATTTAATTCCATATTTTGAAATTGTGAAATTATTTGATAAAGGTTTTCTTCTTCTATTTCAAAAGAGCAACAATTTTTATTACAACAATTCTCTTCACCGGAAGAGTTAGAAGATTCTTCTTCTTCTAAAATATTTAGATCTTCATTTGAAGATGGTTGTGATTCAATTTCTAATTCAGAATCTAAATCTAAGAGTATTTCTAAGATTTTATTTTTTAAATCTTCATCTTCTAGCTTATTAAGCTTCTTTCTTACCCAGCAAGTTTTTGCAGTATGACTGTATTTTCCGCACCTTTTGCATATTAGCTTAGGTTTATTCTGGAATCTATTATTCCTTTCTTCATTAGAATATTTTCTCTTCTTATCTATTCTTTTTCTTTTCTTTCTCAGATCCTTATATGGATTTGATTTCTTCATAGATTTCTTAGGTTTAGAAGATACTAATTTCTTATCCTCCATACCAAATTGATCACAAAATTGACCTACTTGTCTCTTTTCATTTAAAGAGTGTTTCTTAATCTGTTGATTCAACTTAATCTCATTACACAGGTTTAATCCTTCCTGTATACAGGTTCCTATTAGTTTCCCGTAAGTATAATCTTCATAATTTATGATTTTTTCTCCTTTTCGTAAGTTATTTCTTACTCTTTCTGCAAACAAATGTGGAAGACCATCTATAAACTTAGACTTCCAATGTGAGCTATTAGACTCTGGGAGTTCCATTACTCTGCTTAAGAAAGTATCCTTATACCATCTAAAAGATGTAAGGGTTCTACACTTAAGATTTTGTAGAAGGTATCTAATATTTTCAGAATTATCAGACCATCTGCCTGTAAAATGTTCTATGATATTCACAATTAGAGTGTATACTGAATTATTTTCAGTATTATTCTCTTCTTCCTTAATACTATTAAGTATTCTATCTCTATCTTCTTGGGACAAATAGTTATCCCACCAGCCTTTTAATTGACCAGTAAACCCTGATATAATCATGTTGGTTATGGTTTTTGTCGAATTCCTATTATTCTGACATATAGTTGAATACATGAGCATTCTATGGACAGTCTTATATATTTGACTCTCCGTTTGACCGTCTATGTTCCATTCATAGATCATCTTACCACTATACGAGTTATTAATTATGTATTCCTGTTCTTCTATTAGAACATCCTGAGGAGTTGGCCTAGGATAGTAATACATCCTTTGGGTTGGCTTATCAGCAAACTTAGATAATCTATTTATCTCTTCGTTTATTTTTTGTTTATAATTTTCTTCATTAATATCTTTTTCAAAATCACTTAATGTATTGATTTTGAGATTTTTTAAACCATTAATAGATTCCTTTAATGTATGAATTAATTTTCTTCTAATTTTGTTTTAAAATCTACCACTCTCGGAGGTAATTGGATACTCGGAGTAGCAACTATATCTTTTTTATCATTTATTATGATATTCTGTTTTTCTTTAAAATGAGATAATATTTTATCCATTTTTTTAGAAATATCTTGTAATTGTTCTCCTAATATGATTAGGTATAGATTTGAAAAATTATTTTGTTTTATTAAATCATTTATATGATTAATTGTTACTGCTAAGGTTTCACCTTCCAGTAATTTTTGAAAAGCTTGGTAAAATCTTTCCTCTCCCTGTTTTTCAATTTTGAAACCATTTGAAGGAGGGAAAACTTTTGACACAGTATTGCCGTTAATATTAAATTGTCTTTCAATTACTGAAACCATACTTTCAGTATATTTTTCTATAAACCATGGAAGAAAAGGTATAACCTTATTTTTCTCAGACAGATCCTTATAAAATTCTGTTTGAAAGAATTCTGTATCTGTTTTTTCAAAATATTTGAAAAACCATTTTCTAAATACTTCCCATTTTGGCAAGTAAAATTCTTTTGAGATTTCCAGTCTTACTGGAGATCCTTTTGAAAAATTTAATTTTTCTTTATATTCCATATTAAACAAAATCTATTTCTGATTCGGTTAGTTCCGAATCTATTTGTTTAATTCCCCTTACAATATTATTGGGATCTATTCTTAATTCTTCTACTTTTCTTTCAGGAAAATCTTCCCTAACTCTCGAAGTAGACGCCCTAGAAGGACTCTTGACCATATAATCTATGGGAGATATATGATAATATGAAGAATTTGACCTTATTAAGGATGGTTCATATTTTTGTTTGAGATTTTCAAATTGTATTTGAACTAAACCTTCTGAGGTTTGGGATATATTTATCGGATTATTATCTATGTATTGTTTTATTGGGGTAGTTTTTTTTATAACCCAATTTTCTGGAAAATTAATTTCTTCCCACTTAATTTCTCTTCAAGTAGTAACTTCAGATTTACCGAAGTTAGTTTCTATAACAATTGTTTCATTTAATGGTTTATCTACCATTCTACAATTAGGATTTAATGTAAACAAAGGCTTATAATAAATCCTATAGCACACACATATTACCTCAGATCCTGGGGCACAATTATAACCATTTGTTTTAACATTTAATGTTAAAGCATCAGTAATATTAACATCAGATAAAGATAATTGTAAATTCAGATAAACATTAAAATAGACTGGACCATGTGCCAGGCTAGATTGGATTATTCCCATAAGGGATTGTTTCCAATTGAGATTTCTAGCATCTCTGAGAGCTGCTATAAAACTCTCTGGTAAACCTTCTAATGTTAAAGGTTTAAAAACAATTTGAACTAATCCAATATGGATAAATTTATAATCTTTTTTTATATTTGTTTAAATCTCTGTTTGATAGTAGTTTTACTACCATTTCGTCTTTATTTAAAGAAAATGTTTCTTCAGTTGTTTTAACAACTTGTTTGAGACCTATTTTCTCAAAAGTACCTAATTTATAAATCAATTTATAATTAATTTTTGGAATTGTCCATTTATTTAACAATTCAAGATTATGAGGCATATCATATTCCTCTTCAATACTGTTTTTAACAGTATCTTCTGATCGTAATATATTCATTTGAATATATTTGATAAGTGTTAAAACAGACACACACGACTCAACTGATTATTATGGCTGTTTATTTATTTTATATATTTATAGTAATGAGCTTCATGGCTCTGATACCACCACGAGACAGGATCTAGTGGGATAAAGAGCAAAAACCTAGATATATTTTAAGTCTAAGCAGAAATCAGGATTCAAAAGATAAGTTTGAGTGTTATAGGCAATTTTACTCAGCCATTTTCTAGGGGGATAGTATGTGACCAGTAATGGACAGAGCAGGTTTATATATATATATATATATATATATATATATTTATAAAAACCATAACAGCCTGTTGAGCATGGTGAATGTTTTAACACTTATGTGTTTAGCCTCTTATTGAGGCGCCGATCATCAGATTTAATCAGTATAAGTTTATAATATTACCAGAATTTTAAGAGGCGGAGGAGATGAACTTTAAACTTCAAATATTATTATACTTCATAATTTTTACAAGAGAGAGTGGAGAGGGGTTTTCGGCTTCTGCCTTCTACAACTAACTAATGACCCTTTATATAGGGGTCTTGGCATCGCATCATTCTACGAATATTCGCATAATGCGTATCACGCTGGCGATAGTACAATAATTAAAGTAAAAGTAAAGTTACAATAATTAAAGTGGTTGCAATAATGCAACTTGACGACAAATTTTGTCGGACGAATCTCGTGCTTTTTTAATTATTGGCACTCTTTTCTTTATGTGGGGCCCATTGTGACCGTTGCCTTTTTGACTTTCCAGCATCTGCCGGTGAGAACTCTCTATGCAGTTCTTCCATCATTCTGGCATAAGCTTCATCATCAAGGATTTCATCCTCTGGATCTTGAGCATCCTGCTGAAGATTTTGATCTTCTTGTTCTTCTTCTTTATTTTGGGAAGAGTCTGATACAGACATGGTTGAAGTAGATTTCACCTTCTTAAAGTTTTTAGTTATATCTCTTTTTACTTCTGCAAGATAGAAGTTCATTAACTCATCTTGACTAATTTCATCCGATCCTTTTATCATTCGGATTTTCCTAACAATATGTTGGAACGGGCTAGGAGCCTCTCTTTGTTTTTGATTTTCTTGTTGTTTCTTATAAAGTTCAATTGTCTGCTGGATATAATCCAGTGTATCCTGGCATTTAATTTTGCCGTCTTCTTTGTCCATCATCTTTTTCCAGAATTTTGTCATATATGCCCTTTTTAAGCAGAACATATTTTCTCTGGTATAACCAGTTTCTGGAATCCATTTCCATATCCATGGAATACTGAATTGGATAAAGAAATGTAATGAGGCCATTCCCTCAATGAAGTTATTATTGTGTTGAGCTTCAATGAGAGTAGGAGATAACTCCACCCATTGAGTGTATAAGGCTTTCAGCCTTCTGGATTCTCCGGTGAGTATATCAGTAGTGGTGCCATATGACTGCCACCATTTATAAAACCAAATCAGAATCTCCGATTCATATACTTTTGAACAAATCTTTATAAACCAAGAATGTTTATAATTCTGGTTTTCAAATAAAAAGGTTTTATGAAAAGCATTAATATAGTCCCCGTAATTATATCTTAGAGGGACTTTGGATTCAGGATGAAGAACTTCCCGATCTTTTAGTGGAGATATTCCCCAGCTTTCAACAGATATGATCTGTTTGATTATTATTTCACTAAAACTTATTAGTTTATTACTCCCACTATAATGGGTAATTTCACAAAATTCATTTTTGAGGATTTCCTCATAATATGTCCGTGACTTATAAGTCTCGGTGGGATAGTATCCCTGGTCAAAGTATCTTTTGATGATAAACCAAGGTTGGTCATCCCATTTTTTATCTTTTTGATCTAGAAGGAGTATAACATCCTTCTTTGGATTATGAATCCAGTTTTCATCTTCACTATTATCAATAGTGACTTCAGCATATGATGCTGGTTTTTCAGGGTTATGTCCCTGTTGAGCAGCTTTATAAGCCAAAAACTCTTTATAGAGTTTATCATCAGATTTATTAACTGATGATGAAGATGATGCGTATGACGCACTATCAAAAGCTATAAGCTTTCTATTCCCCATATGATGGAGAAGTCTTCCAGTTCCCCTTCCTTTATTAGAGGAGGTTCTTCCACGTCCTCTGCCTTTCTCCCAAGGGATCATGGCTGAAAATATTAAGCACAAGAAATTATTATTTCTTTGTGTTCTAGATCCTCTAATTGAAGATCTAAAGACCATAATTTATATTTAATTTGGTTAAGAGCATGGCTCTTTGATTTTTTTGATAAAAAAGGATCATTTATTATTTCCCAGACCCTTAAATTAATTATATGATATTGATGAAGGATTTCGTCTCGTCTATTTCGGAGGCTAGGCTTTATTATGTTTTTATAAATTCCCTTCATTAAGATATTCCCTGGTGAGAAAGTCAGGAAGACTATTATCAGTTCCTTTTTTATAAATAATTTCAAAATCAAATGGAGCCAGATGAGCTTGCCATAGAGCAAACATCTGCTTTGACACATCATGTTTAAAATCTTTGCTAAACATATACTTAGCAGCTTGACAATCAGTTTTTATAACAAACTTTTGATTATATAAATCATCTTGAAATTTTAAAACACATTTTACAATTGCCAGTATTTCTTTGGCAACCGTAGCATAATTTTGTTGACTGTTGTTCCATTTCCCAGAATGGAATCTGACAAGATATTCTTGTTTATTATTTGGAGAAATTTGTTTTAGAATACCTCCATATCCAATGTCTGAGGCATCTGTTTCAATTACCTTTTCCCAATTTGGGTTTGCAATCATCAAACAGGGAAGGTTATTTACCTTTTGTTTGATTTTTTGAACAGCCTTAGTATGGTCTATTGACCATGGCTTTGGATTTTTCTTTAGTCTATCGTATAACAGACTAGTATCTTTTGTCAAATTTTTATAATAAGGAAGAATATAATTTAGACTTCCAAGAAATCTTTGTAATTGAGTTTTATCAGTAATTTCATCCGGAAATTTAGATGCAAACTCAATGCTTCTATTAATCGGTATTATATTACCTTGGTCTATATTATGACCTAAAAATCTTATTTTAGATTGGAAAATCATCATTTTTGGTCTGGATATTACTAAACCATTTCTCAAAATTATATTTTTGAAAATTTCTAAATGTTTGAAATGAGTTTCAATATCCTTTGAGAATACAAGGATATCATCGATATAAACGATTATAAATTCACTATAAGGAATGAAAATGTCATTCATAATATTTTGAAATTCAGATGGGGCATTCTTTAACCCAAATGGCATTACATTCCATTCATAATGCCCAATAGGTACTGTGAAAGCAGTTTTGTACCTATCTTGTTCATCAATTTGAATTTGCCTATAACCTAATTTTAAATCAAATTTTGAAAATATATTGGCTTCATATAATTTATTTAATAAATCTCTTTTGTTAGGTATAGGATACCTAATCCATTTTAAAACCTTATTGAGAGGTTTATAATTTATCACCAATCTTGGTGCTCCTCTTTCCTGCTCTGCATGTTTATTAACATAAAAAGCTGTACAAGACCATGGAGATTTAGAATTTTTATCAAGAAGGGATTTTATTTCTTTTTTACATAATTCCATATATTCGGAATTCATTTGACATGGTCGTGCCTTAGTCGGAATTTGATTTTCTTTAAAATCTTCTTCATATGGAAGAGAAACAATGTGTTTCTTTCTATATGAAGAAGATTTTAAAGAAAGTCAAATTCCGACTAAGTCACGACCGTGTCAAATGAATTCCGAATATATGGAATTATGTAAAAAAGAAATAAAATCCCTTCTTGATAAAAATCTGATTAGAAATTCTAAATCTCCATGGTCTTGTACAGCTTTTTATGTTAATAAACATGCAGAGCAGGAAAGAGGAGCACCAAGATTGGTGATAAATTATAAACCTCTCAATAAGGTTTTAAAATGGATTAGGTATCCTATACCTAACAAAAGAGATTTATTAAATAAATTATATGAAGCCAATATATTTTCAAAATTTGATTTAAAATCAGGTTATTGGCAAATTCAAATTGATGAACAGATAGGTACAAAACTGCTTTCACAGTACCTATTGGGCATTATGAATGGAATGTAATGCCATTTGGGTTAAAGAATGCCCCATCTGAATCTCAAAATATTATGAATGACATTTTCATTCCTTATAGTGAATTTATAATCGTTTATATCGATGATATCCTTGTATTCTCAAAGGATATTGAAACTCATTTCAAACACTTAGAAATTTTCAAAAATATAATTTTGAAAAATGGTTTAGTAATATCTAGGCCAAAAATGATGATTTTCCAAACCAAAATAAGATTTTTGGGTCATAATATAGACCAAGGTAATATAATACCGATTAATAGAAGCATTGAGTTCGCATCCAAATTTCCGGATGAAATTACTGTTGAAACTCAATTACAAAGATTTCTTGGAAGTCTAAATTATATTCTTCCTTATTATAAAAATTTAGCAAAAGATACTAGTCTGTTATACGATAGACTAAAGAAAAATCCAAAGCCATGGTCAATAGACCATACTAAGGCTGTTCAAAAAATCAAACAAAAGGTAAATAACCTTCCCTGTTTGATGAATGCAAACCCAAATTGGGAAAAGGTAATTGAAACAGATGCCTCAGACATTGGATATGGAGGTATTTTAAAACAAATTTCTCCAGATAATAAACAATAATATCTTGTCAGATTCCATTCTAGGAAATGGAACAACAGTCAACAAAATTATGCTACGGTTGCCAAAGAAATACTGGCAATTGTAAAATGTGTTTTAAAATTCCAAGATGATTTATATAATCAAAAGTTTGCTATAAAAACTGATTGTCAAGCTGCTAAGTATATGTTTAGCAAAGATTTTAAACATGATGTGTCAAAGCAGATGTTTGCTATATGGCAAGCTCATCTGGCTCCATTTGATTTTGAAATTATTTATAAAAAAGGAACTGATAATAGTCTTCCTGACTTTCTCACCAGGGAATATCTTAATGAAGGGAATTTATAAAAACATAATAAAACCCAGTCTCCGAAATAGACGAGACGAAATCCTTCATCAATATCATATAATTAATTTAAGGGTCTGGGAAATAATAAGTGATCCTTCTTTATCAGAAAAAGCAAAGAGCCATGCTCTTAACCAAATTAAATATAAATTATGGTCTTTAGATCTTCAATTAGAGGATCTAGAACACAAAGAAATAATAATTTCTTGTGCTTAATGTTTTCAGCCATGATCCCTTGGGAGAAAGGCAGATGACGTGGAAGAACCTCCTCTAATAGAGGAAGGGGAACTGGAAGACTTCTCCATCATATGGGGAATAGAAAGCTTATAGCTTTTGATAGTGCGTCATACGCATCATCTTCATCATCAGTTAATAAATCCGATGATAAACTCTATAAAGAGTTTTTGGCTTATAAAGCTGCTCAACAGGGACGTAACCCTGAAAAACCAGCATCATATGCTGAAGTCACTATTGATAATAGTGAAGATGAAAACTGGATTCATAATCCAAAGAAGGATGTTATACTCCTTCTAGATCAAAAAGATAAAAAATGGGATGACCAACCTTGGTTCATCGTCAAAAGATACTTTGACCAGGGATACTATCCCACAGAGACTTATAAGTCACGGACATATTATGAGGAAATCCTCAAAAATGAATTTTGTGAAATTACCCATTGTAGTGGGACTAACAAACTAATAAGTTTTAGCAAAATCATAATTAAACAGATTATATCTGTTGAAAGCCGGGGAATATCTCCACTAAAAGATCGGGAAGTTCTTCATCCTGAATCTAAAGTCCCTCTAAGATATAATTACTAGGACTATATTAATGCTTTTCATAAAACCTTTTTATTTGAAAACCAGAATTATAAACATTCTTGGTTTATAAAGATTTGTTCAAAAGTATATGAATCGGAGATTCCGATTTGGTTTTATAAATGGTGGCAGTCATATGGCACCACTACTGATATATTCACTAGAGAATCCAGAAGGCTGAAAGCCTTATATACTCAATGGGTGGAGTTATCTCCTACCCTCATTGAAGCTCAACACAATAATAATTTTATTGAGGGAATGGCCTCATAACATTTCTTTATCCAATTCAGTATTCCATGGATATGAAAATGGATTCCAGAAACTGGTTATACGAGTGAAAATATGTTCTGCTTAAAAAGAACATATATGACTAAATTCTGGAAAAAGATGATGGACAAAGAAGATGGCAAGATTAAATGCCAGGATACACTGGATCATATCCAGCAGACAATTGAACTTTATAAAAAACAACAAGAAAATCAACAACAAAGAGAGGCTCCTAGCCCATTCCAACATATTGTCAGGAAAATCCGAATGATAAAAGGATTGGATGAAATTAGTCAAGATGAGTTAATGAACTTCTATCTTGTAGAAATAAAAAGAGACATAGCTAAAAATTTTAAGAAGGTGAAATCTACTTCAACTATGTCTGTATCAGACTCTTCTCAAAATGAAGATGAAGACGAAGAAGATCAAGATCTTCAGCAGATGCTCAAGACCCAGAGGATGAAATCCTTGACGATGAAGCCTATGCTAAAATGATGGAAGAACTGCATAGAGAGTTCTCACCGGCAGATGCTGGAAAGTCAAAATGGCAACAGTCACAATAGGCCCCACATGAAGAAAAGGAGTGCCAATAATTTAAAAAGCACGAGATTCGTCCGGCAAGATTTGTCGTAAAGTTGCATTATTGCAACCACTTTAATAATTGTATTTTTACTTTTACTTTAATAATTGTACTAATACCCGCGTGATATGCATTGTGCGAAAATTCGCAATTAGATGCGGTGCTAGAATCCCTATATAAGGGGACATTAGTTAGCAGATAGAGGCACCGATCACTAAAAAAAAAAATGCGAAAGAAAAAATTATTTCTTCATACATGAGAAATCATGAAGAAGGTGAGTCTTCTAACTCACAGAATGATTTAAAACCATTCACTTTAGCTGAATTAAAAAATCAGTTAAATAGAAGAAATACTTATAAAAACCCTTTTGATATAAAGGAATTAAAACATGAGATTGATAATCTAAATTCAGAAATAAAACAATTACAGAAAAGTAATACAAGTTTAGAAAAAAGGATAATATGTCTTGAAAACTTATCCGAAGTTCTCCCTCATAGAGAAGAACAGGATTCGTATTTACAAAGTATAATGGAAATTGTAACCTCTCAAAAATGGTATGGTAGAATTAAACTCCTTATAGGAGAAGACTTCTTCATTGAAGTTGTTGCACTATTTGATAGTGGTGCAGATTTAAATTGTATTCAAGAAGGATTAGTCCCGATAAGATATTATCATAAAACTAACCATGGTCTCAGCAATGCTGGAAAAGGTAAATTAGAGGTAAATTATAAAATACCTAAAGCGTATATATGTAAAGATAATACATGTATTAATACAAGTTTTGTATTAGTAAAAGATTTATCAAACCAAGTAATACTTGGTACACCATTCTTTGATAAAATTTTCCCATTAATAAAAGTAGATAGAACTGGTATAACTGGAGTCTATCAAGAGAAAGAAATTACTTTCCAATTTATTACTAATCCTATTACAAGATCTTTGAATAATATAAAACAAGATCTGTTAAAAGCAAAAATAAACCAGATAGAATTTTTGCAGAAAGAAATATTTTCTTTATCAATTCAAGAAAATTTGGGAAAACCCAAATTACAAGAAAAGATTAAACTGATAGAACATCAATTCAGTTTACAAATATGTGATGATCTTCCCAATGCATTCTGGGATAGAAAGAAACACATTGTTTCTCTTCCATATGAAGAAGATTTTAAAGAAAGTCAAATTCTGACTAAGGCACGACCGTGTCAAATGAATTCCGAATATATGGAATTATGTAAAAAAGAAATAAAATCTCTTAATGATAAAAATCTGATTAGAAATTCTAAATCTCCATGGTCTTGTACTGCTTTCTATGTTAATAAACATGCAGAGCAGGAAAGAGGAGCACCAAGATTGGTGATAAACTATAAACCGCTCAATAAGGTTTTAAAATGGATTAGGTATCCTATACCTAACAAAAGAGATTTACTAAATAAATTATATAATGCTAATATATTTTCAAAATTCGATTTAAAATCGGGTTATTGGCAGATTCAAATTGTTGAACAAGATAGGTACAAAACTGCTTTCACAGTACCTATTGGGCATTATGAATGGAATGTAATGCCATTTGGGTTAAAGAATACCCCATCTGAATTTCAAAATATTATAAATGATATTTTCATTCCTTATAGTGAATTTATAATCGTTTATATCGATGATATCCTTGTATTCTCAAAGGATATTGAAACTCATTTCAAACATTTAGAAATTTTCAAAAATATAATTTTGAAAAATGGTTTAGTAATATCTAGGCCAAAAATGATGATTTCCCAAACCAAAATAAGATTTTTGGGTCATAATATAGACCAAGGTAATATAATACCAATTAATAGAAGTATTGAGTTCGCATCCAAATTCCCAGATGAAATTACTGATAAAACTCAATTACAAAGATTTCTTGGAAGTCTAAATTATATTCTTCCTTATTATAAAAATTTAGCAAAAGATACTAGTCTGTTATACGATAGACTAAAGAAAAACCCAAAGCCATGGTCAATAGATCATACTAAGGCTGTTCAAAAAATCAAACAAAAGGTAAATAACCTTCCCTGTTTGATGATTGCAAACCCAAATTGGGAAAAAGTAATTGAAACAGATGCCTCAGACATTGGATATGGAGGTATTCTAAAACAAATTTCTCCAAATAATAAACAAGAATATCTTGTCAGATTCCATTCTGGGAAATGGAACAACAGTCAATAAAATTATGCTACGGTTGCCAAAGAAATACTGGCAATTGTAAAATGTGTTTTAAAATTCCAAGATGATTTATATAATCAAAAGTTTGTTATAAAAACTTATTGTCAAGCTGCTAAGTATATGTTTAGCAAAGATTTTAAACATGAAGTGTAAAAGCAGATGTTTGCTCGATGGCAAGCTCATCTGGCTCAATTTGATTTTGAAATTATTTATAAAAAAGGAACTGATAATAGTTTTCCTGACTTTCTCACCAGGGAATATCTTAATGAAGGGAATTTATAAAAACATAATAAAACCCAGTCTCCGAAATAGACGAGACGAAATCCTTCATCAATATCATATAATTAATTTAAGGGTCTGGGAAATAATAAGTGATCCTTCTTTATCAGAAAAAGCAAAGAGTCATGCTCTTAACCAAATTAAATATAAATTATGGTCTTTAGATCTTCAATTAGAGGATCTAGAACACAAAGAAATAATAATTTCTTGTGCTTAATGTTTTCAGCCATGATCCCTTGGGAGAAAGGCAGAGGACGTGGAAGAACCTCCTCTAATAGAGGAAGGGGAACTGGAAGACTTCTCCATCATATGGGGAATAGAAAGCTTATAGCTTTTGATAGTGCGTCATACGCATCATCTTCATCATCAGTTAATAAATCCGATGATAAACTCTATAAAGAGTTTTTGGCTTATAAAGCTGCTCAACAGGGACATAACCCTGAAAAACCTGCATCATATGCTGAAGTCACTATTGATAATAGTGAAGATGAAAACTGGATTCATAATCCAAAGAAGGATGTTATACTCCTTCTAGATCAAAAAGATAAAAAATGGGATGACCAACCTTGGTTCATCGTCAAAAGATACTTTGTCCAGGGATACTATCCCACCGAGACTTATAAGTCACGGACATATTATGAGGAAATCCTCAAAAATGAATTTTGTGAAATTACCCATTATAGTGGGAGTAATAAACTAATAAGTTTTAGTAAAATAATAATCAAACAGATCATATCTGTTGAAAGCTGGGGAATATCTCCACTAAAAGATCGGGAAGTTCTTCATCCTACTGGGACTATATTAATGCTTTTCATAAAACCTTTTTATTTGAAAACCAGAATTATAAACATTCTTGGTTTATAAAGATTTGTTCAAAAGTATATGAATCGGAGATTCCGATTTGGTTTTATAAATGGTGGCAGTCATATGGCACCACTACTGATATATTCACTGGAGAATCCAGAAGGCTGAAAGCCTTATATACTCAATGGGTGGAGTTATCTCCTACCCTCATTGAAGCTCAACACAATAATAATTTTATTGAGGGAATGGCCTCATTATATTTCTTTATCCAATTCAGTATTCCATGGATATGGAAATGGATTCCAGAAACTGGTTATACTAGTGAAAATATGTTCTGCTTAAAAAGGACATATATGACTAAATTCTGGAAAAAGATGATGGACAAAGAAGATGGCAAGATTAAATGCCAGGATACACTAGATCATATCCAGCAGACAATTGAACTTTATAAAAAACAACAAGAAAATCAACAACAAAGAGAGGCTCCTAGCCCGTTCCAACATATTGTCAGGAAAATCCGAATGATAAAAGGATCGGATGAAATTAGTCAAGATGAGTTAATGAACTTCTATCTTGCAGAAGTAAAAAGAGACATAGCTAAAAATTTTAAGAAGGTGAAATCTACTTCAACTATATCTGTATCAGACTCTTCTCAAAATGAAGATGAAGACGAAGAAGATCAAGATCTTCAGCAGATGCTCAAGACCCAGAGGATGAAATCCTTGACGATGAAGCCTATGCTAAAATGATGGAATAACTGCATAGAGAGTTCTCACCGGCAGATGCTGGAAAGTCAAAAAGGCAACAGGCACAATAGGCCCCACATGAAGAAAAGGAGTGCCAATAATTTAAAAAGCACGAGATTCGTCCGGCAAGATTTGTCGTAAAGTTGCATTATTGCAACCACTTTAATAATTGTATTTTTACTTTTACTTTAATAATTGTACTAATACCCGCGTGATACGCATTGTGCGAATATTCGCAATTAGATGCGGTGCTAGAATCCCTATATAAGGGGACATTAGTTAGCAGATAGAGGCACCGATCACTAACCGATCAACTCCTCTCATACTACTCTCACACCTCTTGTAAAAATTTCTGAAGTATAATAATATTTGAAGTTTCAAGTTCATCTCCGCCTTCATATTCTGGTAATCCTCTAATCTTATACTGATTAAATCTGATGATCGTCGCCTCAATAAGAGGCTAAACACATAAGTGTTAAAACATTCACCATGCTCAACAGGCTGTTATGGTTTTTATAAAATATATATATATATATATATATATATATATATATATATATATATATATATATATAAACCTGAGCAGGGAAAAGGTTTAAAAGGTAAGAGTGGGGAGAAGGTTTCGTGCCTATTCAGGGTGTTAATGTGGGCGGCCCACCGCGTGGGGACCCGTTTTTGCTCATAAGCCAAGAGAGCATTTCAAGAGTCTGTCCATTACTGGACACCTACTATCCCCCTGGAAAGTGGCTGAGTAAAATTGCCTATAACACTCAAACTTATCTTTTGAATCCTGATTTCTGTTTAGACTTAAAATATATCTGGGTTTTTGCTCTTTATCCCACTAGATCCTGTCTCGTGGTGGTGTTATTATTATTATTATATTATTATTATTATTATTATATTATTATTATTATTATTATTATTATATTATTATTATTTTATTATTATTATTATTATTATTATTATTATTATTATTATTATTATATTATTATTATTATATATTATTATTATTTATTATTATTATTATTATTATTATTATAATTATTATTATTATTATTATTATTATTATTATTATTATATTATTATTATTATTATTATTATAATTATTATTATTATTATTATATTATTATAATTATTATTATTATTATTATTATTATTATTGTTATTATTATTATTATTATTATTATTATTATTATATTATTATATTATTATTATTATAATTATTATTATTATATTATTATTATTATAATTATTATAATTATTATTATTATTATTATTATTATTATTATTATTATTATTATTATTATATTAAGTAATTATATATTTAAATATTAAATAAGATAATACTTATTAATAAATTTGATTTTAATTTAAAAGTATTACACATAATATAATATGTAATGTAGTGAATTAATTAATCTTATATTTATAAATAATCTATATATAATATGCGTTAAATAATGTATTAATTAGAAAAAGTTTATTTAATGAGAGACAAAATAGAAATGCTTGCATTGAGAACTTGTACTATACGCATAAAACCTTGAATTAAGTGTCTAAATTTTTAAGTAAAATTACAATTGTGTCCTAAAGAGATGCAACATGTACCTTTTTTGTTTAAATATTACATATGAACATGATTGGGGACTTAATGAGGTTTTTATAAGATTTAAGGATGTAATGTTCTTATTTATGGTGATTATACACACACACATACTAGTGGATGCCTGCGCTTTGTCACGGTTTTATTTTGAACATGTACTAGAACGTAGCTAATGTAGTTTTTGAGATTATGATGATTTTGGTAAGTTCAATGATATACGCGCTCAGATTCTCGTGAATATCTACACATGCTTTAGCGGCAATCTCAACCCACCTCTTTAAACTTGGGTTGATTTGGACCTTGAACAAAAAAATAATGGGTTGTTTTGGGTTAGTTATTATTCAAAAGTAGTTAAGATGAACAAATTTAAATGTAAGTATAAAATTAAGTAGGTCAGGATGGGTAGAAAGAAAACACAAATGGGTTAGGATGGGTTGGCGATGAAGTGTTTCCCGCATTTTTATGTGTTTGAAACATACTTTCATGTATTTGTATGCGTGAAACATGTTAAAAAAATCTTCAAAACAACGAAACCAAGCTTTGTAACCAAGATGATAACTTAAAAATAATCAAACCTAAAACCTAACCAACACTCGGTTTTGATAGCTTGAATTTCTATAATCAAACCATCGGATTTTGGTTTGGATGGACCATAAAAACCAAACCTAACCGACATTCGCTCACCTTACCCATACTCATCCAGAACCGAATCCATCCTGACGCATACTCATCTTGACCCAAATCCATCCTGACATATTAACCAACCTAATCTAACCTACCCATTTACCACATATACTTTAGCGATTTGTTACTATACGGTCATGATACTATTATTGAACATATGGTATTTGATAAGTCGTGGATATCAATTAAAATAAATACGTTAAAAGTATCATAATTAACGATACGTTACTTTAAAATTAGTTAAAGTTAACACAAATAAACAATATGCTTATTTATTCACAAAAGCTTTTGATGAACAAAGATTTAAGTATCTTATATGTGTTATTGTGATGATTAACTTTGAGTAGTTTTTCTTAAATTAATCTTAATTTTGATTTTACAAAAGTTGTGTGTCTTTCTAGTTGTCTAATTATATCACTCATATAAGCCATGTTTATCTCAGAAGAACTTATTTTAAAAAAATATTTCTTTGAATTTTGAGAAGCTTTCCCTTTTTGGAAAGCTTTTTTTTTGGAAGAAATTATATTGAATTCAAAAGGAACTTATGTCTTCAAAACGAATAAATACTTACTAAGGATTTAATTTTCGGAAGAATTTTTAAACTTCCGAGATAACTACCTTTTTGGGCAGTTTTTCAATTGTGGGACCGAATTTGGATTTTAAAGTTTATCTTTCAAAATAACTTTGCTTCAAATCCAAGACCATAAATAACCTCTGGAAAAAATCTCACTGTATCTCCTTCATCATCATTCATACTGATCAAGCCCTAAATTTTCACCTAACTCTTGTGTTTAATTCACTCTCATAAAAGCTTCATATTGGCCTGAACCCCAAAACCAGCCTGTATCTTTTGCCATGAAGCTACACAAGCAACATAACCGGGTTGTTCTGTTAGATTCTTCCAAAGACACTAGTTTCTCAAATATTTACCGTTTTCTTTCCCGTTCTTTATACCTCACCGCCCTCACAATAGATCCTATTTTTGATGAGTATCATCTCGTCGAGAAATTTTCATGGATGGTGAGAAGGCACTATCTACATCAGTGTAGGGGAGGACAGTTTTTATCACTCCGGCAACCGCCACTTACAACTGGATGATGAAGACAGTGAACTGTCCTTCCCCAAGGAAGATGTCAACTGGATATTCCGGTTGATGGGCTACAAAGGTGACTATTTTGTTAGGACTTGGGAAGGTCTCATCGCAGTGAAAATACCTGCTCCATGTTATTATCCACTCAGTATCTAACAATCATGGAGGATGGGATTAAGTTCTAGAAGACCTTTCCTTCATTGTCCATGGAATGGTCCATGGAGTTAAGTTCAGGTATTCACACTTTGTTTATACCAATCTTCTTGCTAACTTGGCTTTCCTTAAGTCTTACATGTTCCCTAGATATGTTCAATATATTCTTAATTGTGAACTGGGCACATAGTTGAGGGGAACAAGTAATATTCTAAAATTAGGACAGAAGAAACTCAGCATCTATAAAATAATGAGGAAAACCACTACTGGTTTTTCCAGAGTAGAAACAACACTTGTCCCTCAAATGTTAGAGCAAACTCATCCAGGTGATAACTTGGCAGATCCAGCTAGTGTTGAACCCCCACCTGCATCTACATTTGCATCACCCTCACGGCCTACTATATCCATCACCTACCAAAGAAAAATCCTTTTGAACCCTTGCTCCCCGTTAAGTGGAGTGAGCAAGCTCCAATACATCCGCCCATGCTGGAGATAGTGGACACCAAAGCTTCCACTTCTGTAGAGGAGCTGACCACTCCCTTCTTTTCTAATATCAGTGTTGAGGTTTCTCATGCTCAGTCTAATGTGCTCATCTCCCAAGCCTTAAGCCATCATTTTGAGTATCAACACTTAGATGATCAACTTTTAAGGGATAATTATCATCCCCAGACTCTTGATCTAAACCAACTAATTCCTAACCTTGAATTCTATGATTATGAGTATACGGGATTCTATGAGTACCATGAGTCTCTTTTCTCCTCCCCTATTCGAGTAGAGATGAGTGTTCCTGCAACTCACATATCTAGCCCACATCATCCACCCACTACTAAGGTAGACCTCTTTGATCAAGCTCAAGAGGTCCATCTAGAAGAGGCTCTCACTTTTATACGTGATTACATCTTTAAGACCTCAACCACGGCAACCCAGCTCCCTAAACAGGGGAATCCAGAGACCAAGAAAAAATATCTGGTGGTGAGAGTGCTAACTTTAGTCATGTACTCTCATCCTCCCATGATTCTTCTGATGAAGATGAGGGGAGTCTAAAACTTTAGATGCACTCACTAAAACAAGTGATCATCTTACAAAGGCAGGTTGCTAATCAGCAACTTGAGATCACTGATCTCAAAGGCAAGCTAGCTGAGATGCCTGCTAGAAGTGCTCATCCACGACTACAAGAACCTATGAATGTGGTTGACTTAATCTTCAGTTCACCTGAGCAGATAGGTGATGCTACCAAAAAGGGGGAGAAAGTCACTGTAGCCACAAAACGTGGAAGCACTGCCTAGAGTATGGACAATAAGGACTCACCAACCTCATCTTTAATTGTCTAGAGTCAACAATCTCCTTTAGCCCACATTAGTGTGGATGCCATTCTTCAAAGCTTATTTGAGTAGGGTGTTATACCAAGGGCTATGACACCTCAATCTCATCCTGCTGATAACCCAATCATAGGATTGAGGTATGACATTGACAGAAAGGCCCTAGAACTTTCTAGATCCCATGATCAACAAGAGATTTTCAATATCTATAACCTGGGATTATATGAAATCTTTCCTCTGCTGACCTTGCCACTTGTCAATCGAAGCCAAAACAGACAGCCTAACAGGTTAGCAGAAAGGATCAAAGATAGAGTGTTAGACGAGTTTAGAAGAAGAATAATCATATATAGAAAAAGGCTCGCAGGAAAAACAGTTGGTCAACTGGATACTAAGTTGGACCCTAAAAATAGCTTCAAAGGGTAAACCTCAGTTGAAGGCCGAGTTGTGGAACTTGTGAACCTTGAGACTCCTACTACTTCTGACATAGTTACCCTCAGTGGGACACCAGCTGGGTAAGGTGTCTCACAACCTTTCCCTAGCAAGTGCTCAAGAGCAGTACAAGAACAAGAAGGCCAAAGCTCCCTCCTCCCCGAGTCCCATAGGCCTATGGTTGACAAGGGTAAAAGAGAATTAATTGCATAAGAGGTTAAGGATGAGAGAAGGGAAAGGAAGAGAGAAGGGAAAGGAAGAGAAGATCAAGGGAAACTCAAAGAAAAAAAACCCTAGCTTTATGCAAGCTGTAATCAAGGCTGCCCACATGCCAAATACTTAGGAGGGTGAGTTAAGGGCGGCCAGATTGAACTACTTGGGAGCTAGGGGCTACAATGTTGATGATTTGATCTCTCTACCCCCGGATTAGTTAATGTAACTGGCTGACACTAAGGTGTATAAAGAGACGAAGGAGGCTGAGGATGCTATTGTGCTCCTCAAAATCAAAGAAGAAATAAAGAAAAGAAAATTATATCAAGCTACTGTCCTCTCTCCAGTTCAAGAAGTTCCTAAGGAAGAGAATGTGGTTGCTAGATAAATAGATCAAGTAGTTAAGGAACAAGAAAGAAAAAATATGATAGACTACTTGAGTGTCACAAGTCTTTATTAGGAAGAAGCTCTACTCCCTATATCTTATGAATATGTAGAATTTGAATATCTTAAGCAGCTAGATCAAAAAACCAATCAACAAAGAAAAGCTGATTAAAGAAAGATAAGGGAGAAAGCTGAGAAATCAAAAGCCTCCATCAAAACCACCAAGAAAAAATCTAAAGATGAACCAGCAATTAAAGAGAGGAATGGTCATGATTCTGATAGTGCTCAACAAGTGAAGAATCAAGATCCATAGTTATCTTCAAGTTTTGGTAGCATCAGCCTAGAGAGAGTTTGCAAGGGTTTAACTTAAAGGCTGATGCTAACCAAAGATCTCTCAGCATGCATAGAAGTACAAGCAAGTTACCTCGGAAGATTTGATTATACTCAAAGATGAAATTATCTAAGTGTCAAATCTTCCAAACCCAAAGACAGAGATTTTCCAAAGCCAAAAGTGAAGTCTTTCGAAGCCAGAAGACAAAGTCTTCCGAAACTGAAGATAGATTTCTTTCAAAGACAAAGAGGACATAGTTTCTCTTTGACATACTTCGAGAAAAGCAAATCTACTTTCCGCTGTCACTCTAAAGACTCACCAACTTATACAAGTTGGTGATTACCTTTTTGCTTTTGTCAACTACTAAGTATGGTGTCCATGTCTGTAACTTTCTAGTCTTGTATTCTTATAATACTTTAGGATGTGAGCTATTGCATGTCATAGTCACATGTCAAAAGGCAATCTGCCTTTTTACTTTATATTGATCTTGTTGACTAGATTAATGTCCAGCTGGTTTTCAAAGTATAGGCAGCTGTAGTATGTAGTATAAAGTGTATCATGTACTTAGTCTCCGGACTAAGCTCTGTAATACTTATAAACACTAGAGAGCAATATATATAATCCTTGAAAACCAATATCTGTTTTCTTGTGTTTTGTGTTCTTGAGTGTTCTAACTTGTTTTACTTTGTTTTTTTATCTGGTTCCCTATTTGATCTAATAAGTGATATCACTTCTCATCTGTGAAACTGTTGTTGATCCTCTTAACCGAACCTGCATAATGTTAAGTGGTTTCATAATATTATAGCCAATTCTTGTAATAATTTTGCACTGATTGTATGTATTTAGAAGTCTTTGAAAGTTTTTTAAAATACCTTGGTATTTATCTACATATACCCTAGCTTCTATAAGATTTGTCCTTACAACAGTTAGTTTAACCAACATATCATCAATATGAATTTCAAGGTTTGATTGTTCATGTTTAATGTTTGAAATAACTTTGGCCATTCCTTCAATCTTTTCTTCATAATACTTTTTCAACCTTTTTAAACTCATATTTGATATCATGAAATTTTTCCATTTAACTAATGCAACTTTCATTGTGATTTGTTGGAGTGATTTCTCCATCTGAAAAAACTCTAATTATACGATTCATTGGTTGTCCTTGTTGAGATGCAAAAAATCAAATATGTTTGAAATAAGTTGGCTTGTCTAGCAATATATTGGTAGAATACTTAATTCTAGCAATATATCCAGGAGCATCAGTCAATTCAAAGACAGGGGAAGAAAAAGCTACAAATCCTAGAACATAGTCAAACTTGGTTCTAGCATCCTTCTCTTGTGACATTTCAAGTTCAAAGGTCTTCAATATCCCTAACAACAAGGTCTTTAAATTCTCAATTCTCCAAATTATGCATTCTCAAGCTTCACATCAGCACCGTAAACTTAACCGATTAAATGGTTGAGTTGTGTAGCCATTCTCCCTCAGTTGATGGGATTAAATGGTTCATGTTGTTATTCAAGTAAATCTCTCTAGTTCTCTTTGACTTCATTAGCACCTTTACTTTGTTCTTCCAACACCTCGCAAATGCCTTCGTAGTTTTGCGATGTTTGAAGCAGATCTCATTAGGTAGTACCATTGTAAGCTTGTAGATCAATTTTTATAAGCTTATTACCAGATTTAGAATATTCCAATAGTTTCTTTGGTGCTATCTTACCTCCACCATCATCAAAAGCCACCATTGGAGCATGTACCATTGTACCCCATTAATAATCAACTTTTATAAGTTTAAAGTCCAGGTAGCAGATGAAGCTATGCAACCAAAGATTCCTTTTTGACATATGGATCAATTCGTTATCGCAAGTGATATTAGGTATGGTTATTTAAAACAGACATTTATTGTAATTAATAATATTTTATAAATTAATTGTTTACATGTTTTTATAAAAGGATAATGTTTTGGGTGTCATACCTGTAATTCAATAAGGGATCCAAACCACAATTTTACTGAACAAAGTCCTGCTTGCACAAAGTAGCCAAAAGATTGACCTTGATCTTCAAAATGCTACAATCTACAAGACAGACATACCTCAAAGCCCACTATCATTCATCACCAATCATATCACGTTTTAGTTATCAAATGAAGCTAAAAGAAACCCCAAAAAATGGTTGGTAGAACATGAGCTGATGGATCGAAGGTGAAAAGTAATTCAACGCCACTGAGTTAGCCGATATGACTTAGTTACGAGGGAAAGGTGAGCCTGAAGGAGCCACTAAACCAAGACTTTGCATCACCTTCACTCGACGGCCGCTAAGTTCTTGAGGTCTTTTAGCTGCCTGCATACAGTTCAAAAGAATAGAAGTTTAGAGCCATTATATATAATCTAGCATCATACATAGATACATACATGTAAAGCATGCTCAAAACTGGGGGTGTAAACGAGCCGACCCAAGCTCGAGCTTGCTTAAGCTTGAGCTCGGCTCGTTTTAACTTTATAAAGCTCGAGCTCGAGCTCAGCTCGTTTTTAGTTTTATTTCTAAAGCTCGAGCTCGTCAAAAATTATTGAAACTCAAGCTCCGCTCGGGCTTATTTAATTTTAATTTTTTATAATTACTTTTATATTTATTTATAATCATACTTATCATATATATAATATAACATATAATATTTAATTGTTTCTATCATATATTTATATGTAGTTAATAATATTATTATAAATATATATTTGATAGGTATAAAATATCATAAAAATACATATATAAACAAAAGCTCGTTTAGGCTCGCAAGCCGGCTCGAACTTGATATCTAAAGCTTGGGCTCGAGCTTGTTTAGCAAACGAGCCAAAATATGAGCTCGAGCTCCCGCTCAAGATCGTTTAAGCTCGGCTCGATTCAAGCTTTTGTTCGAGTCGATCCCGAGTAGCTTGCGAGGCGGTTTGGCTCGTTTACACCCCTACTCAAAACACAGCCAGCTTTAAGTGAGAACCGCATGGTCACTTGTACATGTTGACATATAGTGGGAGGAAGAAAGTGTTTATCCGACTCTTGTAGGTCAGGTTCTTTGTTTCGATTTCTGGAGTCATGAGGAGGGAGACAGGAACTCTCACAACCGGTTGATACAATTTACATAACCATCTTAAACACCTCATAGATATACAAAGTTACAAACATATATGCATGCATACCATGAAAATGATGTGACTCACCGTACTTGGATTAGATGGCTCAGTGTCATGGTGTAACTGATCCAAAGCTGGTTTTGGATTCTTAGTTTTGATTTCTGGAGTTTGAGAATGAGACTTAGCAGTTGTTGGTTTATCTTGCTTTCTCTTTTTGCTTGAAACCTTTTTCGGAAATATGGTCAACAAGCAATGCAAGGATGAGAACAAGTATAGCAATAAAATAAAGCAATAATTCAGCAATTAGATTACTAATAACCATGGTAATATGAGTTCTTTTAGCATACAATCGAATCATTAGTCGATGAATTAATTAATTACCTGAGATTTGTCTGATGATCCGTTTTGAGAAGCCTCGGACGCAACTTTTCCTATGAGAGTAATAAAACAATTGTTATATGATGAAGTGGAACATCATAGATTTAATATACTAAATATACCCTGATTCTACTTATTTTAAGCAATAATGTTTTGTTGGTGCTGTAAATAACTCCACAGGTTCCATTTGTTGCAATTAGAGACAAATATTAAAAATTTAACAACCAAGTCAAAACTTTAGGAACCAACAAATTTAGTCTGTTAAGTGCCATCACATTGCATGGTTTGTGATCAGCATTTTGTCTTTTCAACCTCCATGTTTGGTAATTCAACAGGTTTCAGTGTTTGCATGCTTCATTTTCAACCTCCATTTTGTTCTTGACTTCACATTTTTTTTAAACAAAACACATAAAAATCAAGAACAGAAAGTAAAATCAAAACATATACCCAAATTCACACACATCAAACCCAACATCCAAGATGTTTCAAAAGTCAATCAAAATCATAAATTGATATTATTGTACTTATAGAACTATTTAAAAGGTATCTAAACTAAACTAGGACTAGATAGTAGAATTAAAACTACTTTTAATTTGGCCCAATACCCTGCGGACACACGCATGTGGGAGCCTTGTGCCCCATGTTTCTATTCAATTGAAAAACTGAATCGAACCTCCTAATTCAGCAATGCCATACAGACAAAAGTTGCATTTACCAGAAAGTTGGTTGACCCATTTGTAAATGGTTTACCACCTAACACCTAACATTTCTTTAGTGCATTATAACGCTTTATGGACAAATAATTTAATGAGGATTATACGAATATATCTATTTGGTTATCATTTATTTAAAGTTCATTTGTGTGCATTATGGATACCCATTGTTCTGGTAGATACGCTAATTGTATATCAATAGGGCCTTTGCCAATGATGATGCAAGCAGAGGAGCTATATAGAGCCTAGCAGGGTCAGTCCAACCTTCTGAAATAATTTTTCTTCTACACCTTAGTATATCTTCAATGAAATCTAAGTTATAGCATGCTGATTTAATATACAAACGTTACAAATGTTGGTTTTGAACCTGCTCAGAAAAATATTCCGGATCCGTCACTTTATGCATTTGATTATGGTGGTTTGCTGATTAACACTACATGATCACAATATAGCTATAGTACAAACACAGATAGAACAAACAACATATAATCGTCACATAAGTTTATGACTATGGATGGATAATGTTAGCAAGGGAGTTATAATCAACAAAAAGTTCTATTCCCCAAAAGATTTATAAGTATTTCTAACCATTAAGATATAGAAATAGGTTTCAACCAAATTAAAGACTAAAAGCTACGCCTTTATGATAAGAAGAAATTAGTTTATATCACATACTCATCAAAATTTGAGCTTCTTTGACTCGTATTCTTCTATACTATGTACTATATACGTGAATGTTATGCAATCAGAGACTGTAGTTATATGTTATGTGTACACAAAACTATAATTGGAAAGCACATCTAACCTTTGGATTTAGACTGCTGTCGTTTCCTTGATTTGCTGGAACTTAAGCTAGCAAGATCCTATGGCACGTCCAATTATAAACTAAATTCCCTCCAAGAACACAAAGTCTTCAATTCCAAAATTACTAGAATAAATGATTACCTGCTCCAGAGACTTCTTTAAAATGTTATGGTAACTGAAGTTGTTCTTTATTAAGATCTATAAGCACAATGACATTAAATGAGTCACCACAAACCACAATTGAACTAGAAGTCAAAAGACAACTGGATGTTGACTTACACTCTTAAACTCAGCACTAGCAGTAGGAATGTCTACATACTTGCTGTAGATACAACAAAACGTGTCATGCCACATAGAAACGCAAAGATATGTGAAAATAAAGTGGAAAGATATATAGCATGATCACGCACTATATGTAAGATCCATATAACCGGGCAAGAACATCACTGCTTGAACCTTTACTACTAGGTTTATTGGCTGAACTTACCAAATTCTCATCAACAACCTGCAAAAAATTAATAAATAGAATTAGCAACAAATTGCTTTGACTTTTGAGGTCAAATAGACTGCGCTCTGTGCTCAACTTCAATCTTGTTCTTTGTGCTTTGTAGGAAAAAGAAAAGTTGACAAACATTTCTAGGTTAATTTGGCACAAATACTGTAAATTTGTATTTAGAGTGTGGTAAGTTTCACCATTGAAGTCAAACCGTGTCCCCTTTTCACAAACCTGGGCAGGCCACCATGAATCTTCACGAAGCTTAACCCATAGTAGTTCTCCAAAGTTAACGTCGTTGCTTGGTTGAACATTCACAGTTTCTTTCCCAGCTCTGTTCCCAACCAGACTTCCATAGGTTTCTCCTGCTAAACCTCCCATCACTTATCTCTAGACTAAGAATGATATCAATTGTCGATGAGACAAGTTAGAATATGAGGTAAAATTCAAGTAAAATGAACCAGCAAAACATTTACACAATTGAAATCAGTTCAATGTTAATACTTATAAGAGTGAAATAAACAGTGTTTCCCACTATGTTATAACCAAAAAATTGCTGCACATAACTATACAAATCTCATTAGCTAGTCAGAATCCACCATGGGTCACCATCATATTGCCAAATAAAAACTTTCTGTAAACCATCCACGGCAAGTCTTTCATACGTTCCGAATTGCAGAATCTGACAGTAGGACAAGCTATCCTCGTTAACCGGCTTTATGCCTCGAGCTGCTTGCCTCTTTTGGGATACAAGCAGCTCCTAATCATCCGGCTTAACATATTTTGCACCAAATGACTTGACAAAAAAGATCATGCTCTTATATAATCACTAAATTTTTACCTTCTATGTTTTATATTCAAAAAGGTTCACATTTTCATAAGGATTTACAGATGAATTTACAATTTGATACCCAAGCCACAGAAGGAAAACTAAAGATAAAACACTTAACCCTACTTTTAACCTAATAAATAATTTCGTAAAATACTTAACAATGTTCGTTAAATCACTAGTCTATCAGCTGCAATAATATCATCTCCGATTCTACAAAACATCCCAATGGTACTGAGATTGTTAGCTTTAAGCTCACCCCATCCGATGGCACCAAGAACACACCCAAATGACAGACTAAATACGCAGGTAAAATCGCAGAATCGCGATATGGCTCACGATTAAACAATTCCATGAACAAATTCCTCAAACGGAAAATGTGCCCTAAATTACAAAAAGTTACAGGCAACCATCGCAAATAGTCAAAGAACAAAGTACTTGAAGAAGTTAGAAATGTAAAAAATTGAAATCTACTTACAGACGACGACAAGAAAGGAGAAAGGAGAAAGGAGACACTGGAGTCTACAAGGGAGCTGCTGTCTACTCAACGGAAACTTTAGAGAGAGTGCTCGAGTTTTTCCATTTATTTTTTTCTATGCCAAGGGGAGTTTTTGTTCTTTAAATTTTGATTAAACTATATCAAAGATTCGCGTTACGAGGGAGTGTAAAACCGTGAAAGAATTAAAGTTGAAATATTATCACAAACTCACATGTTAGGGTGTTTTAATAATACATTTAATTTTATATAAGAGGAACGAATCTTGTATTTTATTGTTAACATTCGAAACCTTATATAAAAAGATGAAATAGCGTATTGTGTCACGAGCGTAAAACCTTAAAAACTAACATAGATAAATATAAAAACACCGTAACAATATATATGAAAAAATGTATGTTGAACGCGTGGGATTACTTGTTAGTTTATCTTGAAAAAATAATTTTCTAAAATTTAGTTGGTTTAAATCTCCAAAATCAAAAATCAAAGTTTAAAAGATTTGTTCTTTATAGAAAAATATTATCTAACTTATTTAATTAAAATTTTAACAACTTAAACTTATTAAATACGTTATATAAACAAAGAAAATCAACTTAAACTTAAATAACTTCGTTCTTAAAGTATTTTATATCACAAAGAGTAGGAGGGGAATGATGAATGATGCTTTGTGTATGTTTGAGTCGAGCTCACATATTGTATATATACACATTTTCAAAGGTCGGTGGATTTTATTATTATTTTTATTCTATCTAAATTGTTGTTATATGCAATATTTTCCAACATTAAGACATAAGTTTCTCTTTGGTTTGGTGGTTTGTTTCTTCAACTATTAAACAATGCATTTGGGTTCGAACCACGGGATGAGCCACAAAGTTTTTTTTTCTTTTTTTTTTTCTTTTTTCATACTCTTTTTTTTTTTTTTTTTGTCAAATACAATTCTTTACAAATTTAAAACATAACTTGACCCTTAAGTTTTCATTTCTTTTACGTTTCGACGTATGCAATATTTTCCAACATTGAGACATAAGTTTCTCCTTGGTTTGGTGGTTTGTTTCTTCAACTATTAAACAAATGCATTTGGGTTCAAACCACGGGGATGAGCCAAAAAGTTTTTTTTTTCTTTTTTTCTTTTCTTTTTTCATACTTTTTTTTTTATTTTTGTCAAATACAATTCTTTACAAATTTAAAACATAACTTGACCCTTAAGTTTTCATTTCTTTTACGTTTCGACGTAAATTTAGTTTGAAACGAGTAGAAACGACATCAAGTCTATGTTTCGACATAATTTTTGTTTGAAAAAAAATCGGTTCAAATATAATGCGTTCTCATTCAATGGTATAAATTCGAGTCGCTCTACGTAATGCAGTAAATTTAGTTTGGAACGACTTGGATCGATTGTAGTCTATACTTTATCACGCTGCGTACGTACGTACGATGCCGCGACAATGCGCGGCTGGTAAAAAATCTAGTTATATACATAAAGGAATAACGTTCGAATTAGTTATACTTGATTGAATGCTTAATGATTCGTTGTGTTTATGTTTTTGTATCTTAGTAATTTATGTAATTTTTATTTTTTTAATCAAGAAAATTACAATTTTTCAAAACTTTATAAGTTTTATTGAAAAGTAAATAATTAAACTGAACAAATAAAAATTTTAGTAAATTTAAAATCTATAAATAAAATTATATTTTCAAAAAAAATAACTAAGTACTAATATTTTAAGTAAGTTTGTAGGATAAAAGTGGTGAGAAAAGAGATAAAGAAAAAAATGCAAGTAAATAAAATAAAGAAAGAAAGAAAATATATATAATCTCTTTACTTTAATAAAATGATAAATAAGAGAGACACTTGTCACCATCATATTTCTTCTCACTAAATTTTTCACGCCTTCCTCTCCTATTTAATAATTATTATAATTACTCATAACACTTTTTAGTTTTTTTATAGACTAAAAATACTTTTTAATAAACTTAAAAAAAGTTTTTTATATTAATGTTATTTATAAAAATAATTTTTTATAAAAAAATAAAAAATTTTAAAACATGGTGTTTTTAAAAACTAAAATATTTATAAATAAAAAATAATTAAAATTAAAAGTTATAATAATAAAATTTTTTAACATGGTTTGTTTTGAAACAAAATGTGTAAGTTTTTTAAACAAAAAGTTTAAAAAGTTAATATCATTGTTTTATTACTTATATCATTACTAATACGTAATTTCAATTATAATTTATCTTAAAATATCGTTTTATAATTAACAAAATTTTATTCAATTTAATATTTTATTTATTTAACCCGTATAACGTAGGGGTAACTAAAACTGGTACTAATATAAATTACATATTTCATTCTTTAAAAAATAAAGGTAAAAAGGTCATTTTCTAAAAACTTAATAGGAAAAGTTAACTTTATTTAGTGAAAAGACAAACAGCGTGACATATTTTTAAACAGAGGATACTTGTTAACTTATCAAAGCTTAAGCGTAATATTCGTAATTTTGGCAATTCTTAAAGGAAATATTTGTAATTTACTCCAACTTGTTTTTAGAGAAAATTACAAAATTATTCCCTATAACTTGATCATATTACAAGTTTGGTTCCTAGATTTAAAATTTTTAAATTTAATACGTACGAGTTGGTTGCAATAGTCCCCCACCGTTAGTGTCCATTAGTTTAACAATCTGGGGAGTAAATTTGTAATATGATCCGGATCAATTGTGAAATTTTCTCTAAAAATTAAAAAGAATTGAAAAAAATCAAATAAAATTAAAAAAAAGAGTTAATTACATAATTTGTTTTATTTAAAATAACATATTTAATTACTAAGAGTTTTAAGTAATAGGTTTGGGTATTGTGCTTTTAATTTTTTTAAAAGTTTAAGTAATAACACTTACAAACATTAGTTTTTCTATTAAATTTAAATAAAATGACTAATACATAATTTGAGAGGCTATTTGTGTAATTCTCTTTTGGAGACATAGCTATAAAATAAAAATAAAACTCAACCAAACCCCACACCCACCCACTCTCATCTTCCTCATGCCCGACCACCACCATAGCCATTTAGTTGCAAAATAGAAACTTGACAACAATTTTATCATTAGCAAAACAACAATTGTGCAAGTGATAATTTTCCTATTTGATTTATTTCCGATGAACAGACATATTCTACCTGAAAATTTTCTATTTTTTTCACAATGAATAACAAGATTGTAAAACAACTTATCATGAAGGCTAATTGGATCAACTTATTTACATGATAATGATAATGAAAACCCACTAGGGAAATTGAAGGAGAAAGAGCTAACGAGCAACTGGTTGTGCAAGGATCGTGATTATTGAAGAAATATTGTTGGGAAGCACATTGATCATAAGATTTCTTGAGGCCACTCAATTGTGAACTACCAAAACGTACCTTCAAAATGGCCTTTGAGTAATTGAAAATGATCGAGTATTGAAGAAGCATAGAGCAACAGGTTGCATCGTTGCCGGTCCAGAGGACAATATGGGATTCAAACTAATTGAAAATGTCACGGAAACAATTTGTTCATGTCTAATTTAAGGTGGTGTTAGGTCTAATTACAAAGTAATTTCAAGTTAATGTGGTAAAGTTATTATCCAGGTTAAGGGTTTAAATCTCACTTGTATTAATTTATCGGTATAACGATTTGGTTTTGACAATTGGTTGTGTGCACCATCTTTTAGTTTATTTTAAAATTTTGAAAAAATAATGAAGTGTTTTGCTTATTAACTATACTAGGTATTTTCAATGTCGCGCGTTGCACGAATATTAACGACCAACCATAAGATGTGTATTCAACAACTGTTTATTGCATATGCGACAATTGATACAAACAAATGAGTTTGATCGATGGCCAAAGCTCAGAATAGATGACTAGTTGTGGCTGCAATGCAAAAGCGATGCCACACCAAACAACAGATACTAATTTCTTTTTCATCATAGCCTTTAAACAATTACATGTGCCTAAGGCAACCGATCCTGTAAACAACGGTTTGATATGGCCAACATAACAACAACACAAACAAAGACCACCAACAACAGTCGAGGCGTTCCGAGGCATAGAAACACAATCTTGTTGTAGTCACAACCTACAGGAATGCCATGCCTGAACAACAAAACCCTAAGTTTCTTTTGCTTCATGATCTTAACAAATGTAGTGAACTCTCAGATGTACTAAATTTAACCATCATAGAGCCAGAAACATAAACCAAATAAAAGAACCACCAAGCAATCTATTATGATGAATATGATTTCCTAACAGATCAAAAACAGTAAACCCAACCAAAAACCAAGGGTTAGTGCCCATTAGATCTTAGATGCACTTACACCCATCGTCATCGACCAAATCATGAGAAGCAAACCAAACCCTAATAATCAACAACCTAACATAATAAATATGTAGGATCCCGTCTGTCGTCGAAGATCAACACTGATAAAGGGTCTGAGACCCTGATGTAACCAGATCTCAGATGAGTTAAAATAATCATCATTGATCATATAGAAAAAAAGGCTTAAAATAGCTCTCCCCAACGAATATGGCTAACCTGAAAATATTGACATTGCCAAAAGCCGTCATCGGTGGTAACCATAACTGATGGCGCCTCGCGTCCAACCAGAGGAGCACCACCGTCATAAAGGAGGCGGCACTCAAACCCAGTTGGCATGGCCCAAGTAGGACTTGAAACATCGAAGAAAGAGGAGACGAAGGCTAATCGAATGTGACAGCTAAGGGCCGCCTCGCCGGAAACGGACAACCAAAAGGCGAATGTCCTCATCCGATGGCAACCCCAAAAACCGTCACAACCAAAGCCAGCGAGAGCATGCATCGACGGCAAAGAGCCACCGCCTTTATGTCAACAAAAGCTCTCAAACAGGTTCAACCTGCCGGCAACCCCTCACAACCTCACAACCTCACAACCCATGTCTTAAAGAAGATGAGGATCAGAAGATGCGTAGATACAAAGAAAAGCCACGTATAAGCTTTGAAATTCCAGAAATACCCCTCAAATATTATTCATCATATTGCTTTTTTCATAGATAGGATAATAACATTTAGGAACTTTCATCTACAGTAACGTGCAATGAGTGAAACACGGAGTACAACCATTTTCTGATTATGTTCATTTCACATGTAGGTGAGTGAAGATATGTACATAAAATTACCAAAGTACCCTTCAAGTAATTATATTATTATTTATTATATAGTTTTGAGTTTGACTTTAAGTTTGCCAAAAGAGAGATAAAGATCTCTTGTTTTTTTATACTTTTGGATTTTAATTTTTCTTTTTTATTAAATACTGGACTATATAAACTACAATACTTAAATAGTTAGTTTATCTTAATATATATTACTGATGGAGAAATATAAACAATAAAGGTTGTTTTTTTAAAAATATTAGTCCATCCTTAGTCAATCGTTTAACTCTAATCTGCATTTTAATGTCACCTATTTATATTTTTCCTTACTATTCTTTTCTTTATTACTTTTTTTTCGGCGAAATGTTATTTCTTTTTTTATTTCATTATATACTTTTAATGAATCTCACCTATGTTTAGCGTTGTTTATTTCTTTTTTCTTTTTAAATTTAATATTTTAATAATAATGTTTAAACATATAATATGTACTCTTATAACTTCTATTTAATACATTTTTTAAATTCATGCTTTCGAGATGTGGTTATTTTATTTATGTTTTAACATAAATTTTATTCAAAACTGAAGTTTTGAATTAATACATCTTAATTTTCATTCTTTTTAAATCTTCTTTCATATATATTAACACATATGTTTACAACAACGGACTAATTTACAATTCTAAATAAACTTTTGTAACAAGTTTATTCAAAACGAGTTAAGTTTAATTTTAAATATTTTAACTTCTAAGGTTCACTTTAATATTCATTAACATTTATTTTTCACAACAATGTTATGTTCTTTTAAATTCTAAATATACTTTTGTGACATGATTTTTATGCACGTCCCGCCGCAACGGGGGGGTCATATCCCGCTAGTATACATACATTTATATCTTCATGTTCAAATACGAAAAAGTTTATAAATAATAAAGGTTAAGGGGTCTGTTCAGTTTACACGATCATGGTTGCAAGTTTCAAACCTTAACGAACAATTAAAGCGTCAAACCATGAAAATTGAACCGTGAAATGAATTGTCGGAATATCAAACTGGCATAATTGTTTTGCTTTGATTGTTGAATCAGTTTCAATAGGTGAAAACCCTAGAAATGCATTAAGTATCCAAATATAACACATGGCATGTGTTATACTCCGTACCAGATCGGCTTTGAACTAGATCCGGTTAAAACCAAATTTTTGGACATTTTGACTGAATACCAGCCAAGTTTATTCTTAATTGGTTCTAGTCAACTCTAATTTGGGTCGACGAGTCTTATGTTTGGGCTAATAGACACACTTTAATGTGTTAGCTTTATTGTAAATAAATCAAAATTAAAAGCCTTTCGTGTTACTATACTAATATAACTAACATTTTCATAAAATAAGTATTCATGTATAACCTTTTTCTATTATTCTCACTTAGAATTATTATATCTTTATTAAATACAAAACATTAGAGACGTTAGAGGTGCAAATGAATACTTGTGAATCAGCACTATTGTCAAATAATTATATTTGTCATCATTGTTTATCACCGTGATCCTTTATAGAAAATAGGGATGCAAGAAAAAACACATTTCTTATTTTTATTTTTAATTTCTTTTCCTCATCCACTAACATTAAACAGAACATCATATCTAATTCTTGACATTCTTCAATAATATATGGATGTGTTTTTGGTTATTCTGGAGTTCTCTCTTATTTCAGATCTCTCTACTTAGCATCTTAATTATACAAGTAACTTATTTTCTTTTTTATATTTTTGAGTTGGTAATGAACTTTGTGAAGGTTTTAATGTATTAGGAGTTTAACAACATCTAAAGAGAAGAATCATATTCATTTCAAATTTCTCCAATTTTGACCATATAACACGAACCAATAAATTAAATGGACAAAATTTAACATAAAAGAAAAAAAAGGTTTTGGATCATTAAGGGGCCGTTTGGTTCGGGAAATATTTTGCAAAGTAATTGGAATTGGAATATTGTTAAAGTTGATAATGTGTTTGGTTGGTCAATTTTGAGTGAAATTGGAATTTTAATATTTAACATTCCATTGAATTGTTAAACATTCCATAGGTAAGTGGAAGGAATGTGAATTCCAATGAATGAG
This sequence comes from Flaveria robusta, assembly GCA_025506415.1. Taxonomy (NCBI): domain Eukaryota; kingdom Viridiplantae; phylum Streptophyta; class Magnoliopsida; order Asterales; family Asteraceae; genus Flaveria; species Flaveria robusta. The sequence continues at coordinate 8,034,594 of CM046459.1, read as the reverse complement.
GGAAAGTTTTCCAATTCCAATTCCATCCGTTGACCAACCAAACATGATTTTAGATGGAAAATTTTCCAATTCCAATTTCAATTCCTGAGATTTCTGTGAACCAAACGTCCCCTAAGGGTCATAGAAATTTAATTACAAAGCTCTTATACCACTATAATCAAAATGAAATATTGTAAATGTTGAATATTATAAATATAACAAGTAAAAGATTTATATACAGTAATTAACAAACCTATCAACAAAGAGTACAACTCACTTAACATAGTACATTCACCTCACATGTGTCCATCTTGTCCTTTTATCTTTCTTGCGTTTTGCGCTCTATCTATAAAGTTCGGACTCCGTTATATTAATTTTTGAGAGTTGAAAACAACAAAGATATTGATGAAGATATATAATAAAAATATAATTTATTTATGGTATAAGCACTTGATACAAAGCACAAACTAGTTGCCAAAGACTTTCATCAAATTGAGGGAATTGACTACACCTAAACCTTTAGTCAGGTTAATGTTATCAATGCATGTCTTAGTGGTGATCTTTTAGAAATGGTTTATATGACTCAAAATCTATGTTTCATCAATCCTGCTCATCCGAACTATGTTTGTCTACTTAAGAAAGCCATCTATGGTCTTAAACAAGCCCCACGTACATGGTTCTCTAAATTATCTTCAGCTCTTCATGAATTTTACTGCTTTCACAACGATATCCTAAAGAATGGTTTTTGGCTTCTCTCAATGCATATTTGACATGCATTCGTGTGTTTATTGTCAAGAATATGTGAGATGTTATATTCTTGTGTATGTTGACGATATTATTATTAATTTCCAACTTTGTTGCTGGTGTGACTAGTCGTTTTCACTCATGATTTGCTTTCAAAGACTTGGGTGTTTGAAGTTCCTTTTGAGCAAAGACTTGGGTGTTTGAAGATCCTTTTGGGAATAGAGGCCAACTTCAGGAAATATATACATTAAATCTCTCAACGCACGCATCTTTTTGACCTTTTACAATGTATTTGTCTTAAACTTTAATGCACCGTATTTTCTCTAGTCTGCCAGCTCTCACAATACTCAAGAAATCCTCTTGATGATCCCTTGCTATATGGTAGCACCGTCGATGCTTTTTAGCATCTTGTCTTGATGCGTCTTGAAATTGCCAACGCCATTTGTACAAATTTTATGATTTCTACACACTTCTACAGACAATCACTAGATTGTAGTCGAACGCATACTTCGTTATCTTAAACGTACTATCACCTACTTATTACGCATTTATCGGTCACTCAAATTCATCGTTTGTGTCAATGCTAATACGGACCGGGCAAGATGCCTTGAAGATCATCAATATACCTGTAAGGCCCCGTTTCCGGGACACTCATAGTTGGACAATCATCGCACATACTATTTCAAAATCACATAAAATCTATTTAACATTTGCAGCGGAAAAGTTTAATGAAACCATTGCATATATTAATAATTACTGTTTACAACATCATTACATTACAAATCATCGTCTGGTTTCATTACTACACAAAATGGATGCCAACCAAAATCCTTGCCAAGTAGCTTCACCCCGTGCCATCCTCAGCAACCATTACCTGCCAACTGAAAATGCATAAAAGTCAGCGTTGCTGAGTGAGTTCTAGTTTTATAAAAATATATTACCTTTCATTCGATAAAACCTTTTCATACTTTCGTACGTGATCACACATTATACATACACATAGATAATAGCATTATTATCTTCCGTCATCGTTCTTTTCGTACTTATCGCACCCTTCGCACATTTCGCACGTTACATTATCTTTCACTTCTATCTAGGTCCTGTCATATACTAAACCCCACTCTTGGCCACGAAGCCAACTAATCTATGGTTTAGCGACAAGGACCTCGTTTCGCACGTATGGAACAGTCACCAAGACTGATTCCCCTTTGTGTGAACCCTCATGGGGCAGCCAAGATCGCACGCTGTATGACACACAGTTGAGCTAACAACTCTCAAGGAGTTGTGAACCTCCTTACATATTGCTTGCAAGACTTTCATTCGTTCATTCATTATGTTCCACTTTCATTATCTTAGATCTTTCGCTTCGTTAAGATAATACTTTACATTTATTAACATAATCACACCACGTAAAGCCACGGAGTAATACATAATAGGAACATAAAGAAAACAGGCCATAACATGCTTAACATCATCATATAATCATCACATATCATCCCCGGGAACACCCCAAGTCATAGCCTAAAAGTCCTTCTTTCCCGAAAATTTCAAAAAATTTTCTAGGTCTTAGGCGCATGAGCACTATGCAAGCGCACGAGCACTATGCGGGCGCATGGGCGACTCAGGCGCATGGACACTATTTGGGCGCACGGCCAACACTTAGGCGCCTGGACAACTTTCTAGGCGCATGGGTACTATGCAGGCGCATGAGCATGGTTTAGGCGCATGGACACTTAGGCGATCTAGCAGACTTAGACGCATGGGCATACTTAGGCTCCTGGGCATAATCCTAGGCGCATGGGCACTATTTGTGCGCATGAACCTTGGGCGTTTGGGTACTGTTTGGGCGCATGATCTTAGGCGCATGAGCACTTAGGCGCATGGCCAACTACTTTTTAACTAACATCAATTTCAGACCTCAACTCATCAATCGAACCTGTTCTAGCCTAGTTTCTAGCATACTAAGCATCAAACAAGCATAAAACCTGTACATAACCATAAATCATCCCGAACATACACCCATCCACAACAGGGCACACACACATATACATACGGGTACACACCCAAATTTTATAAAACGTTTATACATGCATTTCCAGCCCCCAAATCAGATAAAACATGTAAAAACGGGGATTCTACAACTCACCTCTTGCAACTTCCGAGTAAGACTTCCTTCAAACCCGGATGCTTATGAGTTCAAACACCTAAAAACACCAAAACACACAACCGAACACACATACAAGCACATAAGCACATACCCAAAGCTGAAAATCAGCCAAGAACACCCTGAAATTTGAAAACTAACCTGAACTCCGACTTCTTCTTCTTCCTCTCTCTAAAACCGAAGAAAATTCTGCTCTCTCTCTCTCTAAAAATCCGAATGAAAGTTGGTACAGGGGTCATGGGCGGCCATAACCACCTTTTTGAACATATTAATATAAAACTTTGTCCCTTGTATAACTTTAACCCCTCAACTTGGGTTATTTTGCTTTTCTTTCTTTTTCTTCACATTTCTCTTCTTTTTAAAATTTCCGTGTGTTACAAGTCCACCCCCCTTATATAGGTTTCGTCCCCGAAACCTGTCACTCCTCTAACGGCTGAGGATAATGCTGCCTCATCTCCTCCTCAGGTTCCTATGTAGACTCGGATCCCTTTCTATGCTTTCACTGTACTCACACCAAGGGAACCACTTTATTCCTTAGCCTCTTCTCTTTCCTGTCAATGATAGCCACTGGTTGCTCCACATAATTGAGCCGCTCGTCAACCACAATGTCTTCCAGTGGTACCACCATATCCTCATCAGCTAAGCACTTCCTCAGATGAGATACATGGAATGTTGGATAAATTCCACTTAACTCATCGGGCAACTCTAATCTATAGGCCACCTCTCCTACTCGAGCAATGATTCGGAAAGGCCCTATATAACTCGGACTCAACTTGCCCCGCTTTCTAAACCGAATGATACCCTTCCAAGGTGAAACCTTCAACATAACTCTATCACCCACCTTGAATTCAATCGGTCTACGTCTCTTATCGGCATACTACTTCTGCCTATCTTTGGCTGCCTTCATAAAGGCTTTGATCTTTTCCAGCTTCTCAGTCGTAGCCTCAATTACTTCGATGCTCCCTAACTCCTTCTAGCCAATATCACCCCAACATACGGGTGTCCTACACCTCCTATCGTATAGCATCTCATAGGGTGGCATACCAATGCTGGCATGATAACTGTTGTTGTATGAGAATTCAGCTAACAGTAAGTGTTCGTCCCAACTTCCTCCAAAGTCAATGACGCATGCCCGAAGCATATCCTCAAGCATCTGAATGGTTCTCTCTGATTGACCATCCGTTTGAGGATGATAAGCCGTACTGATATGTAACCTCGTCCCCATCGCATCGTGCAATCTCTTCCAAAACTTGGATGTAAACCGGTTGTCACGGTCGGACACAATAGACACCGGCACACCATGACGAGTCACAATCTCCTTGATGAACAGATCTGCTAGCCTTTCGGAGGAATACATTTCACGGATCGGTAAGAAGTGAGCACTCTTCGTCAAACGGTCCACTATCACTCATATGGCATCATACCCCCTTGCCGTTCTTGGCAGCTTTGTAATAAAATCCATGGTGATATGCTCCCACTTCCACTCGGGTATATCCAAAGGTTGGATCTTCCCGTATGGCTTCTGATGCTCCGCCTTCACTTGCAAGCAAGTAAGACACTTACTCACGTACTCAGCTACGTCGCGCTTCATACCCGGCCACCAATAATCTTTCTTCATATCATGATACATCTTTGTGGCACTGGGATGAATAGAGTATCGAGTCTTATGAGCTTCGTCCATGATCTTCCCATGTAAATCTCCATAACGAGGAATCCACATTCGCCCAAATCGAGTTCTAACACCGAGAGTGTTTTCACCCAATTCCATGACTAAACCTCTCATCCTTTCGGAGTTAAGGCGATCTTCTTTCAACGCCTCGTCTTGAAACTCCTTGACCTGCTTCATCACATCGGAGGTCATAACCACTTGGTAAGCCTTCACCCGGATCGGTTCAGGCCTTTCCTTTCGGCTAAGGGCATCCGCCACTACGTTGGCTTTGCCTGGATGGTAATGGATCTCACAATCATAATCCTTAATGAGCTCCAACCATCGCCTCTGCCTCATATTCAAATCTTTCTGCTTGAAGAAGTACTTCAAGCTCTTGTGGTCGGTGAAGATAATGCACTTCGTCCCATATAAATAGTGCCTCCAAATCTTCAATGCGAAGACCACAGCTGCTAACTCTAAGTCATGAGTAGGGTAATTAACCTCATGAACTTTCAGCTGTCGGGATGCGTAGGCTATAACCTTCCCTCGCTGCATCAACACGCAACCCAACCCCAAATAAGAAGCACCTGAATAAACCACCAAATCTTCACTTCCTTTGGGTAACGACAAGACTGGAGCTTGCGTCAGCCTCGCCTTTAACTCCTCAAAATCCCTTTTCTTTCTTTTGACCCCATACAAACTTCACATCCTTCCGGGTCAATTTGGTCAACGGAGAAGCTATCTTGGAGAAGTCTTGGATGAATCGTCTATAATATCCCGCCAATCCAAGGAAACTACGGATCTCGGATGGTGTTTTTGGAGACTTCCATTGCATCACAGCTTCTACCTTCGCTGGGTTGACCATGATTCCTTCGGAATTCACCACGTGACCCAAAAACTGAACTTCGCGCAACCAGAACGCGCACTTGGAGAACTTGGCATACAACTTCTCCTTTTTAAGCGTCTCCAACACTTCCCGAATGTGACCGGCATGCTTCTCCTCGCTCCTCGAATAAATCAGGATATCGTCGATAAACACAATCACCGATTTATCTAACATCGGCCGACACACTCGATTCATCAAATCCATAAAAGCAGCTGGCGCGTTGGTTAAACCAAAAGACATAACGAGAAACTCGTAGTGTCCATAACGCGTGCGAAAAGCTGCTTTAGGAATATCCTGCTCCTTCACCTTCAGCTGATGATAACCCGATCGAAGATCGATTCTCGAAAACTAACTGGCACCTTGCAGCTGATCAAACAAGTCATCGATTCTGGGTAAAGGATATCGGTTCTTCACCGTCAACTTGTTCAACTCACGGTAGTCGATGCACATTCTCATGCTACCGTCCTTTTTCTTTACAAACAAGACCGGAGCACCCCAGGGAAAGATACTCGGTCGAATAAACCCTTTATCCAACAGTTCTTGCAATTGAACCATCAGTTCCTTCATCTCTGTTGGAGCCAAACGATACGATGCCTTAGCGACAGGCTGAGCACCAGGTATCAAATCAATCTGGAACTCGATCTCACGGTCCGGCGGCACACCTGGTAAATCTTCTGGAAACACATCGGGAAAATCACACACAACTGGTACGTCGGACAATTATGGTGTTGACGTGTCCACATCTTTCACATAAGCCAGGTAGGCACTACATCCACGCCTCATGCACTTCTCCGCCACCACCATCGAAATTACCTTCGGAATCGTAGTAGCTCGATCACCGTAGACCGTCACCGAACTCCCGTCAGGCGCTGTTAATCGGATCATCTTCTTGCGACATACAATATTCGCTTCATAGGCCGCTAACCAGTCCATCCCTAGGACTACATCAAACCCACCTAAGGTCATCACAAACAGTATAGCAGTAAACCTATGACCTTCTAGTTCTATGTCACAGCCTTCTATTATATTATAAATCCTGGTAGACTTACCTATGACAGTTTCTACATCGAAGGGCTCATCAATGCTTCTACTTCTAACGGACAAATTAGCACAGAAAGCAGCAGAAATAAAACTCCGACTAGCACCAGAATCAAATAACACAGAAGCAAGAGTTTGGTTTACTAGAAACGTACCTGACACAAAATCGGGGTCCGTCCTAGCCTCCTCCCTGGTCATCGTGAAAGCTCTGGCACTCGCCTTCTGCCCTTCACTCCCAGCCTTCTTCTTTGCCCAGAACTCTCAGCCCTCAGCTTCTTGCAGTCCCTGCTCAGATGGCCATATTCACCATAGTTATAACATCTCACGACCCCGCACTCTCGAACCATATGACCAGGCTTCCCACACTTGAAGCAAACGTTCGATCCCCATCTACACTCCCCCGTATGCTCACTTCCACATTTACCACACCTCCTTGCTCCTGCCCCGGGTGTGGCTACAAGCCGGTCCTCCACCCTTGCAACCTTGTTGTTTGGAGCGACACCACCGCGTCCAAACCGCTTCCCGTTCCAGTTTCGATCACCACCACACTTTTCTTGCTTACTTCAACCACAGCCACCTCCCGTTCATCGTACAGCCTTCCCGCCAGATCGACCACCGACCTACACGTGCTCGGCCGGGCGGCGATCATGTGCCTGCGAATATCCGCTGGCAAACCTTGGATGTACCCCTTTATCTTTCGTGACACAGGTGTCACCTGATCTGGCACCGGTCGCGCCATCTCGTTAAACTTAGTGGTGTACTGTTGGTGCGTCATGGTTCCCGCCTCCAACTGTAGGAACTCTCTCTCAATCTTGTCAAGTTCCCTGTGAGGACAGAACTCCTCAATCACCAGCTTCTTCAGTTCATCACAATTCATTCTTCCAATTGCCCTGCTGCCCTCGGCCTGGACAATATTGTCCCACCAGCATAAAGCCGAGTCCACAAATGAGTGGGTAGCAAACTTCACCTTCTGGTCATCCCTGCACTCGCTGATATCAAGCACAGCTTCCATCTCTCTCACCCATCGATGGGCAGCAGCAGCGTTACTATTGCCATCAAAAGTCGGGGGCTTGCATCTTTGGAATGCCCATAAGTACAGCCCCGAGCTGTCCCTGGCACTGCTTCTTCCTCCTCCTCGTCACTTGGGACAATCGTCTCAGTCTCCCGCTGTCCCGCTTCTCCCACAGTCTTCTCTTTCTCCTTCTTCTCATCCTCCCTTACAGCTCTGATCACTTCGACCACCACAGACGGCAGGATTGTCTGCATGACCCGATGAACCTCCGCAACAACAGCCTCTTTCACCGAGGCCCTTAAATTAGCACTCTCATCACCACCTTCCTGGTGATGAGTCTCGGGCTCTTCAGGTGCCCTTTTTGCAGCTTTAGCACCACCTCTTGTGGCACGCGGTCTAGCACCACGTCCACCACGACCTCCACCTCTTGAAGCTTTCGAAGATCTACCACCAGCCATCCTCTAAACACACTATAAGATTCAAACACCAACACGGTCATTCAAGGTAATAGCTCAGTTTATGTCAAGTATAGTAAGTCCCTAATTACAGTGGCCAGTTGTGATTAGCCACTTACTTTACTCTTCATACCCCCAAGCATTTCCTATCCTGACTACATTAGTATTCAAATCTACTAAGAGCACATAAAGCAGATAGCATGCGCACATAATAACGATTAACATTAAAGAAAATACCTGATGGCACGTAGCTAATTGGGCTGGCATCCTTCCCTTTGTCCCATTTTCAGTTTAAGTTTAGGTTTATTGGAAAATATTTACCCATTTCGCTTAATCTTTGGCTCTGATACCAACTTGTAAGGCCCCGTTTTCGGGACACTCACAGTTGGACAATCATCGCACATACTATTTTAAAATCACATAAAATCTATTTAACATTTGCAGCGGAAAAGTTTAATAAAACCATTGCATATATTAATAATTACTGTTTACAACATCATTACATTACAAATCATCGTCTGGTTTCATTACTACACAAAATGGATGTCAACCAAAATCTTTGCCAAGTAGCTTCACCCCGTGCCATCCTCAGCAACCATTACCTGCCAACTGAAAATGCATAAAAGTCAGCGTTGCTGAGTGAGTTCTAGTTTTATAAAAATATATTACCTTTCATTCGATAAAACCTTTTCATACTTTCGTACGTGATCACACATTATACATACACATAGATAATAGCATTATTATCTTCCGTCATCGTTCTTTTCGTACTTATCGCACGTTTCGCACATTTCGCACGTTACATTATCTTTCACTTCTATCTAGGTCCTGTCATATACTAAACCCCCCTCTTGGGCACGAAGCCAACTAATCTAGGGTTTAGCGACAAGGACCCCGTTTCGCACGTATGGAACAGTCACCAAGACTGATTCCCCTGTGTGTGAACCCTCATGGGGCAGCCAAGATCGCACGCTGTATGACACACAGTTAAGCTAACAACTCTCAAGGAGTTGTGAACCTCCTTACATTTTGCTTGCAAGACTTTCATTCGTTCATTCATTATGTTCCACTTTCATTATCTTAGATCTTTCGCTTCGTTAAGATAATACTTTACATTCATTAACATAATCACACCACGTAAAGCCACGGAGTAATACATAATAGAAACATAAAAAAAACAGGCCATAACATGCTTAACATCATCATATAATCATCACATATCATCCCCGGGAACACTCCAAGTCATAGCCTAAAAGTCCTTCTTTCCCGAAAATTTCAGAAAATTTTCTAGGAGCACGAGCACTATGCGGGCGCACGAGCACTATGCGGGCGCATGAATACTTAGGCGCATGGGCGACTCAGGCGCATGGACACTATTTGGGCACACGGCCAACACTTAGGCGCCTGGACAACTTTCTAGGCGCATGGGTACTATGCAGGCGCATGAGCCTGGTTTAGGCGCATGGACACTTAGGCGATCTAGCAGACTTAGACGCATGGGCATACTTAGGCTCCTGGGCATAATCCTAGGCGCATGGGCACTATTTGTGCGCATGAACCTTGGGCGTTTGGGTACTGTTTGGGCGCATGATCTTAGGCGCATGAGCACTTAGGCCCATGGCCAACTACTTTTTAACTAACATCAATTTCAGACCTCAACTCATCAATCGAACCTGTTCTAGCCTAGTTTCTAGCATACTAAGCATCAAACAAGCATAAAACCTGTACATAACCATAAATCATCCCGAACATACACCCATCCACAACAGGGCACACACACATATACATACGGGTACACACCCAAATTTTATAAAACGTTTATACATGCATTTCCAACCCCAAATCAGATAAAACATGTAAAAACGGGGATTCTACAACTCACCTCTTGCAACTTCCGAGTAAGACTTCCTTCAAACCCGGATGCTTATGAGTTCAAACACCTAAAAACACCAAAACACACAACCGAACACACCCGACTTCTTCTTCTTCCTCTCTCTAAAACCGAAGAGAATTCTGATCTCTCTCTCTAAAAATCCAAATGAAAGTTGGTACAGGGGTCATGGGCGGCCATGACCACCTTTTTGAACATATTAATATAAAACTTTGTCCCTTGTACAACTTTAACCCTTCAACTTGGGTTATTTTGCTTTTCTTTCTTTTTCTTCACATTTCTCTTCTTTTTAAAATTTCCGGGTGTTACAATACCACAAGCTATTATGTGTTCCTCGGACCAAATCTCATAGTTGGAGTTCCAAGAAGCAACGTATTGTTTACGGAGGTGAAATATCATGTTCTTTGTCACATTTCTACTAGGTTGTAGTGGATCATGTCTTTTTTTTCCTAAATCTAAGCTGCATTTTTCAACATCCACGTAGCCGACTATATGGTGTGATAACTTAGGTGCTATGTATTTGGCAGCTAACCTAGTGTTTCAACAACGCATCAAGCATCAAGAAATCAACCTACACTCTATTTGTGATATGGTTCTCTCTCGCGCTGTTCATATCAAGTATGTTTCTACTCGGGATCAACTCGCTGATCCCGTGACTAAAGGCTTGACATCCACAAGCTTTAACGACCTCCGGTCGAAGCTCATTATTTAACAAAACATTTCGCTTGTGAGGACATGTTAAAGGAAACACAAATTACTTCATAACTTTCCAGATTCTTAAACCACCTATCCATACTTTACAAGATCTGAACCCTTAGTATCTTATATAGATAGAAGACACCTTATCATCAGAAATGAAAGTTAGTAGTTAATAAGCATGGTTAAATATGAAACAATAATTTCAAAAGGGTGGGAAGTTGGGTACAATGATAAATAGTGTTTTCATCCCAATTAAAGTTTACGGGTTTGAGTCTTAACATTACAATTTATCCCGGATTATGTATTAGTTCTCGATAAATTTAGGTTAGAAGTAAGAATATTTATACTCTAATAAAATAATAACTATGTTAGACACATGACGCCATCACATTTCAACTCATCAAATTTTCTCGATTCTATCTCTTATTAATATCACATTAATTACTAATAATAAATTAAAAATTTATCTTTTTATTAATATTGTTTCTAAAAAATAAATTTTTATAAATTAAGAATTTTTTTAAAATATCAAACTTGTTTAAAACTTTCAAATATTCTAAAATTGATGTGTTAGGTAAAATTACTATAAACAAAAATTAATTAAAATTAGGAGTTATAATAAAAATATTTTAAAAAATTATAGTTTTTTAAAAAGAAAAAATTAAAAAGTTTATATATTTTATTATTTATATTTCTTACTTATACATAATTTTAATTATATTTTATCTTACAATATCGTTTTATAAATATCAAAATTTTATTATATTTAACATTATATTTATTAAACTCGTGTTACACACTTGTTTACTAAACATATTATATATATATATATATATATATATAGAGAGAGAGAGAGGCTATTTCAAAAAAAAATCATTTGCCTAAAAAACCTAATAAGTAATATGGGATTGACACATGGTAAAATTTAAATTGAATAGCAAGGATAATATTGCATTTAACAATAATCAATATATAAACAACACCAAAATTAGTTTCTTTTATATTCTTCAATATGTTCCTAATCTCAATTAATTTTATTTATCTCTTCTTTATGTTTTATTCAATCAAAACTCAATTCAATTTCAATATAAAATCAATTTCATCTTCTAGATCTATGTATTCTGATAAAAAGTAAATCTAATTTTAATTTGAAATCAATTTAGAACAAAGATTGTTTAATATTGCTTTTATTTTTTTTATTCAAAACCTAGATATATCATATTTTTATATAAATTTTGTTTAATTTCATTCATATTTAGAGTCTAAAACATCATTCTCTATATAATAGAGAATTTTCTTTCTCGAAAATCACTTTGATCTTCACAATTTTTAACTTCATAATTTATATTATGTCTTCAAACATGATCACGGATTTTAAAATTAATGGTAATATAATCATTTTTATATGCGTTATATGTCAAAATACCATATAAACACAACATATTTTGTGCTGTTTTACCCAGAATATGTTGTTATACCCTAAATCAGCTAAAAACATGTTGTTTTATATTAAATAAGCACATCACATATTGCTTTTATGTGAAAACATCAGATAATGTGTTTTTTTATTGGAAAGTAGCACGAAATATGTTTTTTTGTATGAAAACAGCTCATAACATCCTGTTTTACATGAAACAACCCAAAACGTGTTGTTTTACATGAAAACAACACAAAACGTGTAAACAACATAGAACATGTTATTTTGCATACTACCAACACATGAAAAAATCAAAAAATGTATTGTTTTATATTGAAACCATATAGAGCGTGCTGTTTTATTATAAAACAACATAGTATGTGATGTTTAACTTTTTATTTTACTGTAAACAACACATAAATTTATGTTGTTTTATATAATCTTTTACACTAAATAAGCAAAACATTATCTCTTACCGTAAAATAATATATAACATAAAATAACATATAAGGTGTTTACTTATCATGAAACAACATAGAATGCACTCTCTTATCGTAAAACAACACAATTTTAGAATAATTTTAAGTGACGTTTTAACATTAGAAAACGCAAAACATTATGTTTTAGCCTAAATCAGAACATAACATGTTTTTTTACCCCAAAACAGCACATAACATGTTATTTTACCCTAAAACAACACATAATGTGTTTTTTTACCCTAAAACAGCACATAATGTGTTGTTTTACCCTAAAACAATACATAATGTGTTGTTTTACCCTAAAACAGCACATAACGTGTTATCTTAACGTTAACCAGCACAATAGTGTTGTCTTATGACAAAATAATACATAATGTGTTGTTTTTAGCATAAAACAACACATTTTCTTAACAGTGATTTTTTTATTAAAAAAATATTGCAATACTATACTCAAATAAAAAGGATAATACGCTTGATTTTATGGTGTGATTAATTTTAAAAAATAATATTGTATAAAAAAGTTACAAACGTTTAAATAAAATGGAGGAATTAAAAAAAAAAATCAACAAAAATAACTTTTCCCATACTACCATTAGGACCACTTTTATGACCAAAAATTGATCTCGACCATTGATTCATGAAAAAAAGTGCTAAGATCTTTTCTTAGGCTTTTTAAATAAATATATTCTTTTTATTTTAACCAGCCCTTATATATATATGTAAGGATTATAGAAAAGACTGATGTACCCAAAACACTCAAGTTGCTTACTGCATGCATGCACGTTGTGCATAGTGGAAAGTTATTTCGGAAGTTTTACTCTCTGCAAAGAAAATATTCTAAGTGTAAAATCTTTCGAAGTCAAAAACCAAATCTTCCGAAGCCAAAGATGAAGTCTTCCGAAGCTTAGAAGACAAAGTCTTCCGAAGCCATTAAGATAGAAGACTGATTTCTTCCGAAAACAAAGAAGACATGCTTTCTCTAATCTACCTTTCAGAAAGCTGATCAACTTTCCGCTAACACTCTGAAAACTCACCAACTTGCAGAAGTTGGTGAAAAGATCCATGCTTTAGAAAACTGTAGATTATGGTCTTGAGTCTGTAACTTTTCACTTTGTGTACTTTTATCATTTTTGTAATATATTAAAATGTGAGCTATGGCATGTCATAGTCACTAGTCAAAAGGCAATCTGCTTTTTGACTTTACATTGATCTTGTTGTCTAGATTAGTGTTTCCAGCTGACCTTCAAAGTATGGCCGGCTGTAGGATGTAGTATAAAGTATATCAGGTTTTTGTATTTTATTTCTATGCTTTGCAACACTTGTAAAAGAACTTGAGAGCAAAATATACTTAATCCTTGAAAATCATTCTTAGTTGTTGTTTTTAATTCTGTCTCATTGTTTGCTTGTGTTACTTAGTCTCATGCAAAAGTTACAGTTTCCTATTTGTTCTGTTAAGTGTTTTAAGTCTCTTCGTATTGTAAGACTGTATGTATTGACCCTCTTCAACGGTCCTGTAATATATATATATATATATATATATATATATATATATATATATATATATATATATATATATATATATATATATATATATATATATATATATATACTAGTTTATTAGCCCGTGTATAACACGGGTTAAAAGTTATAAATATAATTCAAATATATAAAAAAATATTTAAACTCTATCGTTTTTATTTTAAATCGATTATATAAAAATAAGAATTTGTAGTTATAAGGTTTAAAGGGTTAATAAGATTTGATATGATTGATATCATAAATTTAAAATCCTTAAAAATGGTTGGTGGTGATTGAGGTAGTTAAAAAAAATAAAAATTTCAAACTTGTCGTTCAAAAAAAATTAAAATAAAATAAAACTTCAAGTAATAAGTATACCATGATTTGTGAAAAATTAGTTAAAGGAAGTTTAGGCGGGAAAGTTTTTGTGAGATGAAATCTAGTAGTGACATGTGTCACCACATGTAATCATTTATTAGTATAGATATATATGATTGATTTCAAATTACTTCTTGAACTACTGTTAAAAACAATTAATTCCAAAATTAATTATGTGTTATCAAACATAATAAGATACGAATAAAATGGTTATAATTTTCACAAAGTAATTGATTATTTAATGCAGAAAGATGACAAATCAAAACTTATTAAAAAAAAAAAAAAAAAAAAAAAAAAGCAAAAATAATACGCAAAAGCTCATCTCCACCATCCATTATCCATCATCCATCATCCATCCCCGTGTAGGAACCAAATTCGAAAACCCTCATTTCACCTCCGCAGCAGATCCCGGAGATGCAATCGACGAGCAGAGCCGAGGCTGAGCGCTTGCTCGGAATCGCAGAGAAGCTCTTACAAGGCAAAGATCTTAACGGCTGTCGCGATTTCGCCCTTCTTGCCCAAGAAACCGAGCCCTTGCTCGACGGCTCCGATCAGATCTTGGCTGTCGTCGACGTCCTCATCGCCGCCGAAAAGAAGATCCACAATCAGCCTGACTGGTACGCTATCCTCCAGCTTGATGGTCGCCGGAACGACGACGACCTTATCAAACGCCAGTATCGCCGCCTTGCCCTCCTCCTTCATCCCGACAAGAACAAATTCCCCTTCGCCGATTCCGCATTCAAACTCGTAGCCGATGCCTGGGCTTTGTTATCGGATCCTTCCAGAAAATCGGCTTATGATACCAAATTCTTTGCCTTCACGAAAGTTGATCTTCAGAAAGAGAATCAGAACCCCACGATGCAGCGGGATAAGATTCCGGTGAGACGTAACCCTGCCGACGCCGGAACAACGCCGGCGACGAATCAATCGGGGAAGAATATATGGACGGCGTGTCCTTACTGTTATAATCTGTATGAATACCCTAAGTTGTACGAGGGTTGTTGTTTGCGTTGTGCGAATTGTAATCGGGCGTTTCAGGCGGTGGCGATACCTCCGGCGTCGTTGCCGGCGGCGATCCCAGGGAAAGAAGCTTACTACTGCTGTTGGAGCTATTTTCCGATGGGATTCGCGATGGCGAACTCCGACTCGGCGAAATCGCTCACGATCCCCAACTGGATGCCGCCGATTGTTCCGACGAATGCGAAGGCTTGGCCGGTGCCCGATTCACTGCCCAACGGCAGCAGCGTGCCGCTGGCGGAGCCCGGTGAGGCAACGCCACCGGTGGCACCGCCGAAGCCGACTGTACAGAAGACACCAACGCCGAAGCCAACGGCGACTCCGACGCCTCCGACCGCCGGAGCTACGGTTCCGAGGAAGAGGGGTAGGCCGAGGAAGAATCCACTGCCTTAGAAACTTCTAGGGTTTCTGTTGAATCCTATGAAATCGATGAAGACCCACCCACTACTGATCTTTGGCTTTTACGTCGAATTATATTGGGGGTTCTTCAAATTTCGTGGTTTGTCTTGAAATTGATGCGCAAATTGAAGAAGTACCGCAACTGAATGGGAGAAATTAGGGTTTTATGTAGTGTGATGTTGTTATCTTTCCTGTTTGTTGATGATGCTTTTGTAGAATTTTTCATAGAACCCTAACATGTCTTCGTAGATTTTAAGATGTTAAATTATCATCTAAACTGCAGTAAATTGATCGTTTCTGTTGGGCGTTTGCTGTTATCTGATCTTAGGGTTTGGCGACGGGAGCTGATTCCGTCGGGTGGCCCGTTTTGGTAAATAAAGGGAAGACTCAAGGGTAGTTTGGTCTTTTTCAACTTCTCTGATGATTTTTGAACAGTTGTGGGGTTAGGGTTTGATATGGAACCCAAGAAGGTTATTGCCACTGGTTTTGTTGTTGGCTTATGGTTTGATCTTCTGTAGGACTAGTAATTAAGACTTCTGTGTTACATTCAAAGGGAAGTAGTATAAAAGAGTGATACCCATGGCATGATTCTAAACCATCAAAAACTTGGTTTGATTTTTTGTCCAAAGATTTGAGCATGTGCTTCAGTTTTGTTTAAGGCTTCTTTGGTGAAACAATATCTTAAGGTCACATGGTGTCGTGCCCGGGAGAGGGTCGGGGAAAGCCGTCCCCGGACCTGGTGACACTTAAATTGACAAAACCCCCTATGAAAATTTACTAGGCACCACCAGCTCCTCTTTTGTTTTTGTGTCAATTGCCAAACATGGAAGCGGAGAAACAGGGTAAAATTGGGATGAATCCTGCAAAATGGGGAAAATCAGGGAAAATTGAAAAATTTGAGCGACATTGATGTATCACCCGGGGAAATATGAGGAAAACGAGATGATTGTCAGTGGTCTAATAAACGTATTTGAAAAATTTTAGAAAAAATCGACTAAACAAAAAAATCAAATAACTATCTTAATTACTATTGTATTATCAACTTTATACCACTTACTTTAAAACTTTAGTTTTTCTATCTTAATTTCAACAAAACTTCTATAAATCAACAACTAATAGATGTGAAATCTCTATTGACCGACATAATTAAAAACACAAATACTTGAAACAGTACACAACTGAAATTCTTTGAAAGTATTTTTCACTTAATATGTTATATAATTACAAGCATGTAACAACAGATCAAGTGGGTAAAACCAACAACCTTTGAATTGTGTTAGTGTGAGTTATTTGTATTATAAAAATTAAACACTAAAATCCTTCATAATTGTCTACTTTAGGTTTAGGATCAATGACAAACTACAATCATTGATTTACATATTGTGGAGGATCATGAAAGTGTCTTTTTATATCACTACTCTTCAATACTAACATTATTTGTATAAAAACAAACAAACAAATTAGTAAAGCATATTTTAAGCAGTTGTAGGATCATAGTTATATCACTACTCTTCAATACTAACATTATTTGTACAAAAAGGAGTGTATCAGTAGATATAAGTGCTAAAGGGTAGATGTAGTTTATCAACTGATACATAGTTGTTCAGTTTGGTAAAGTCTTCTATAAATAGACTTAGGGTGCATTTGATTCCGGCTGACCCGGCTGACCTGCTGACTCAGCCAGTCAGTGTGTTTGATGTGGTTGTGGGGCTGTTCTAACCGGGTCCGTGGGTTCTGACCCAGACCCTAAATTAAACCATTCTGACCAAGAAAACGGGTGCTGCCCCTCCCTTCGCCGACCCCCGCAATCCGCCTCCTCCGCCAACCCCCAACAAGCGACCCCCTCGGCGAGGTCTTCCACCCATCGGCGACCCCCATCTCTCCGGCGGTCTCCCCACCGCGCGACCCCCTCTGTGAACCCCCATCCCCTCCGGCGGTCTCCCACCGCGAACCCCCATCCGCGCGACCCCCATCTCTCCGGCGTTCCTCCCTCCTGCGCTATTGAATTTTAAGAACTACGGGACCATTGGCTATTGAATTTTAAGAACTACAGGACAATATGATTATTTTTATCATTCAGCAGAGTCAGTCAGATACTGAATCAAACAGCCAAGTTTCAGTCAGATACATACTCAGTCAGAACTTCTAACTAGGTCAGCTTCTGACTCAGTCAAATCCTACTGAGTCAGCGGTAATCAAACAGCCCCTTTTACTTTTAGCATTTGGATTGTTTCAATAAAAGCTAGAATGCATTATTGATTAAGTGTTTTTAATAGCCTCATCTTTTTAATTTCTCAACAGTTCTAGTATTACAGTCATTTTAATCATTGAATATTTTTTTTCATGGTTATATAGATGCTAACAAAGTAACATATATAAATTCCCCATGATTGCTTGCTAGGGGCTTGAATAACTGAACTTTGATAACACATGTGAACAACATTGCTAATAGTGACTTTTATTAACCATGGTTACTTATTGTTTACTTTTTAGCGGTGGTTAATGACATTCATTTTTACAGGTAATGGATATGAAGGGAGAAGTTATAGGTTTGTGATAGTTCTAATACACTAATACATGTTGATAGTAATCATCATGTGTAAGAAGATTAACAAACAAACACAAATCAATCTAAGAAACAAGATCATCAACATATTGAGAAAAAGAGAAAATTAACTTCCCAAGTATGGGGCATTTTAAAGTAATGGTAAATGGTGAAGAAAAGACAACGTATAATTATTGCAATACTAAATTAGGAGCACCATTAGAAAGTTTGTGAGAGACCTAACTTTTTTTAAGGTTTCATCTCAAAATACCCTTAAAAATGATGTATTGAATTATAAACAACAATAGACAATGAGGTATTTTTTATATTATGAAATATCTGTTATGTTTCATTTATACAAATAATTAATTATTTAAGGATTTTGAAACAGAACCCTAGTAGGATTGCAATTACCGTAGACGTGTGTACATTAGGCGATAAAAGAAGGTTTTATGGCAATTACTACTCATGTCATCAATAGTAATTAGGAGATGCAAAGTTGAATAATGAGGTAAAACGATATTCAACTAATGTTATCTATGTTTTATTTCAATATACTTTACTCAACTGTTTATGTAACGAATGTTTAAAATTCACACTAGGTTTATATATGTTCCCTGTCTTCGTACGACTAAAGTTCTTGCCAATGTTTTGTATGAGTCATTGTGTGATTGGAACACAACTAGGAAAGTATGCAACAATAACGCTTGACAAATGCATGACAAATGATTTGTTGATTCATTTATTACTTGAAAAACTATTATTGAATGATCTTATTTTGACGGGAGGGGATGTTTATTTCAAATACATTGTTGGGCCCACATTCTAAATCTAATTGTCCGAGATGGGTTGTCAATTACTACTTATGGGATAGAGAGAATTAAGGATAGTGTTAGTTTATGGACAACAACACCAAATGGACTTGAAATTGAAAAGTTTGAAGCGACAGCTCATTATTTGCTAATTATATCATCAAAAATATTGTCCCTTGATTGCAAAACTTATTGGAATTTAACATACCTAATGTTGAATGTTGCTATTATCTATAAGGATGTTTTCAAACGTCTCAAGCAACAAGATCCTCAATATAATAATCTGTCATCAGATAAAGACCGATAATTGGTTTATAATATTTGTTAAAAGGTTGAAGGTGTTTCATAATGTGACTGAACTATTTTCAGGAATAAAATATCCTATAGCAAATAAAATTTTTCAATCTGTGTATAAAATAAAATTTACGTGTGACTTATATGAAGACTACAAAACAAAAGGTTATTCATGGGAGTAGCGGCCATTTTAGATCCCCACTACATGTTGACTAATATGAAGTTTACGTGCACAAGTGGAGTCAAGATGAAAAGGAAGTGATAAAGAATATGGCTAAAAAGATGATTTTGAAATATGATAAATATTGGTCAGTTATTCATGGGTTTATGGGAGTAGCGGCCATTTTAGATCCCCACATGTTGACTATTATGAAGTTTTCTTATTTGAAACTTTATGGTTTTGATAAAGGTGCTAAGGCTAAAATTAAGAACCAAATGAAATTTATGTGTGACTTATTTGAAGACTGCATAACAAAAGGTTATAAGAATTTAAGGACTGACCAAGCGTAAAAGTGGATTATTTGATAATTACTCATCATTCCGCTGGTGTGATCATAAAAGAAGATTATTTGATGATTATTCATCATATGTCGTTAAGGAGAATACATCGCCTATGATTTTTTTACCACAATTGGTTATTATATTTATTTTCAATTAAATATAGTTACATATAAAACTTACATTTGAATGTCATAGGAGGTATTATATTAGATCTTGACCATTATCTTGAAAGGAAAGTTTGTTCACCAAAATGAATCTCGAATGATAGCTCGAGATGTATTAGCAGTTCTTATAACAACATGTAAGGATCACACTTTACGGCTGCTGCAACCAAAGAGCTCTCAGGATACAACTCTCAAGTATAAGGAAGTTTCCTTCTAAGATTTTATACATCTCAGTGAATTTTGCGAAGTATAAAATCTTCTGAAGCCAAAAGTCCAAATCTTTCAAAGCCAAAGATGAAGTCTTCCGAATACAGAGAAGACATGCTTTTTCTGATCACCTTTTGACAAAAGCTGAACTACTTTCCGCTGCTATCTCTGCTAGTCACTAACTTAGATAAGTTGATAAAAAGCTCCATACTTTTGTCAAATGTATGTTAAGTTCTTTGGTCTGTAACTTTCTACTCTTGTACTTTTATTCTTTTTGTAATATATTAGGATGTGAGCTATGGCATGTCATAGTCACAAGTCAAAAGACAATCTGCCTTTTGACTGTACATTGATCTTGTTGTCTAGATTAGTGTTTTCAGTTGGCTTTCAAAGTATAGCCGGCTGTAGGTTGTAGTATAAAGTGTCTCATGTATCAGTCATTAGGGACTAAGCCTTGTAACTTTGGTTGAACACTTGTGAGCAATATATAACATCTTTGAAAACCAACTGCTTTGTTCTTTTTTGTGTTCTTTACTTTAGTTCTTTGTTTCTTATAGTCGGGGTTCCCTATTTGATCTTGTAAGTGTTTGCTCCAACACCTGTGATACTATTGCATTGATCTCTCCCTAACCCGGTCCTGCACAACAGTTGCCTTCGAGTCTTCTTTTAGCACAAGTGGTAGATCGGTAAGTCATCATCGTAGTCGACTTCACCCAAGTACATTGGAAGCGTTGTTTTTTGCTCAAAGTTTGTAAATGAAATAAAAGGTAATATTATTTTAGTACATTTAAAAATTGTTTTAACTTTTATACATTAAGTTTGTTGCATTCTTTAAATACGTAACAACTTGCTCAAAAGAAACCAAAGCATATCGTCAATTGTTCAAAAGAAACCAAAGCATATCGTCAAACAATTGAAATTTATGAGATGATGGTGACGAGGGAAATATACATCTCATGTCTCAAATTTAGTTTATTGTATTTGTGTTATTTTAGTTATGACTTATTCATGGCGTGTTTCTTCTTTTTACTATAGGAAAAAAAGTTTGTAAGAAAGAAAGCAATATATGGTTGGAAGGTTCAAGGCTTCAAGTAGGCTGCATCTTTTGAGTAGAACTTTTTATTAGTCGAATTTTTTAAGTGAAATATTATGTTCACGTTTTGAAGGCTTCAAGTAGATTGCATCTCTTGATAGATGTTCAAAGCAAATGATTCAAGCAAAGAATTTTGCATAGATTTTTTTTAACAAATTGTTCAAGCAGTTTGCATTTTTATCACTGGTGATGTTTGTTTGACATTTTGTAAACATGTTGTATGTTTTCATTTTTTTTTTTTTGAACAAGTGGTATTATGATATATTATGTTTACGTTTTGAAGTGTTGTTTCATTTTGATATCGACGGGTATACCAAACAGGTATATTTTATGTCATTAATGAGAATACGTGATTACTCGCAGGTATGCCCGACACCTAAGGATAAATACCAATACATATCCGTTGGGTTTTGAACCGGATACTGGACATACTTTTTTAATTAGGTATGATGTTGGGATTACCTATGCATGTTCCATGCTCATCCCTAGACATGGACGAAGATGGTGTTGAGTTTTTATTCTTCATCTGTTCATTCTCATTATAGTTGAAGTAATTACATTAACCATCTTTATTGTTTAGCTTTTAAAATTTGTATGATCTTAAAGAGGTATTTTAATCATTTTACCTCAAACGATATAAATCTAACAAAAACTAGTCTTAGGCCTAACATTACTGTATATATTAAAGACGATGGTGATATCATCAATTTTGTCATTTGTGTTATTTTATATTTAAACCTTTGAATTATGTCAAATTACATTTAAGCCCAAAACTTTAATAGACTTTTGAGTAAATGACATATTATGTCATTTCACTATATTGTAAATTAAAGATTGTGTTCTTTGCATTCAAAAGTTATAATGCATGTCATTTATTGGAAGATTTTACATACGTTTGTTCGTTTGAACTAACTGATGTTTATGTAACCTTAAAACTAAAAATAATTGTTTTGCTAAAAGGAAAAAATGTATGTTAACTTTTATGTAACCTTAAAAACTAATTTATTTATTTTGCTAAAAGAACAAAATGTGTAATTTCTAACAGGCTTTTTTTTTCTTTATTTTATTTTTCTTTTCTACTTTTTTCTTTTACTCTAAAAAATCATTTTTATTTACTATATATTTTTCAAAAATTTATTGATTAATAATTAATCAACTTGTTTAATTTATAAAAATATAAACTTTGTAATTTTTTATATAATTTATTTATTTTTGTTTTTATGATTAAGTTATTTATTTTTGTTTATACGATAAGTTATTTATTTTTCTCGTTATCTAATTATCACAATTTTTATTATATTAAATTTCGTTTTGCGGTCCCTATGGTTTGGGTATTTTAATCATTTCAGTCCAAAAAGGAACTTTTTATCATAAATGCCCTATGGTTTTATTTTTTGTAACGATTTTGGTACTTAACATTAACTCTGTTAGTTATTATGCATATTATTATTTTATTAATTATTTAATTCTATTAGTTATATAATTATTATGCATATTAAAAAAACAACCCTTATAATTAACAAAATAGTCCGTGTAAGTAAAATGACAAAAATATCGTTACACTTAACAGACAAAACTAACATAGTTAGTGTTAAGGACCAAAACCGTTATAAAAATGAAATCACAGGGCATAATATGACAAAAAATTTCCTTTCTTAACTGAAATGGTTAAAATACTCAAACCACAGGGACCGAAAACGAAATTTACTCTATATTTTTTAATAAACTGTCGCAAAAGTTCTTATATTGTTTCAACTTTGGATGCTAATTTTACATATGTTTATATGCATACGATCTGTAAAACTATAAAGACCGTTTATATAAAAGTAACAACAAACGTATTCTATTTATTTAATTTACTATTTGTAAAATTCACTAGCCCAAATAATCAATCGAAAGGAGTAGCTAGCAGAAATCAAACTCTTGGTGGTTTGAAACCATATTCCATGAAAGGAAACATATTCAACATCATGGAGTTTGTGTTTAGTTTATTTGGTTGAGAATTAAAATTTAATGGTATTGAGTTCGTCATTATAGAGATAAATATATTTTCATCTCCTTGCTTCTAGCTTCAATTCAATTTTAATTAAGAGAAAATTATCAAAATAGTCCATTGACAAAATCAGTTTACAATAATAGCCGTTGACCAATGGATTCTGTAATCTAGGGACCATATCATCACGTGACGATTCCAATTTATGTGTTATCGCCCACGTGGCTTTTATTTTTTTCTTTTTATGTTCGGCGATACACCGACCATGGTGTATCGCCTCGTAAACAAGCGCATATCTCTGACGTATTTCTAACGTATCTCCCATTTATGTCAAATCACCGATGTTTTACTCTATTGAAAATAGTGAAACCAATAATATTCAGACACTTTAGCAATAGGTGGTCAACTTGTATTGATGACATATCTCCTCGAAAATAAGCATATCGCTAACATATCACTGACATATCTATGTATTTTAAATTTTTTTAATTTACGTTATTATTTATTAAAATTTTTAGTAATTTTCACTTCGATTATAAGTATGTCTTCAATCTTTCCCAAAATATAGTCACATACAGTTAGACTCCATTAATAAACTTTCATTTCTCACCACTACAGTCTACATATCACAATGTTAACTTGCATTTTTTTAAAACATCATTTTCAAAGTTTCCTGTAAGGGTTTATTATAAAGGCTAATGCTAACCATAGATCTCTTAGCATGCATAAAAGTGCAAGCAAGTTACCTCGAAAGATTTGATCATGCTTAAAGATAAAATTATCTAAGTGTCAAATCTTCCGAAGTCAAAGACAGAAATCTTCCAAAGCTAAAAGTGAAGTCTTTCGAAGCCTGAACACTAAGTCTTCTGAAGCTAAAGATAATTTTTTTCCGAAGACAAAGAGGATATAATTATTCTTTGACATACTTCGAGAAAAGCAAATCTACTTTTCGCTGCCACTCTAATAACTCACCAACTTATATAAGTTGGTGATTATCTTGTTGCTTTTGTTAACTGCTAAGTATGGTGCCCATGTCTGTAACTTTCTACTCTTGTACTTTTATAATACTTTAGGATATGAGCTATGGCATGTCATAATCACATGTCAAAAGAAAATCTGCCTTTTAACTTTACATTGATCTTATTGTTTAGATTAGTGTCCAGCTGGCTTTCAAAGTATGACCGGCTGTAGGACGTAGTATAAAGTATCTCATCTACCTAGTCTCCAGACTAAGCTTCATAATACTTGTATACACTTGAGATCAATATACATCATTCTTGAAAACCAATTTCTATCTTCTTGTGTGTAATGTTCTTGAGTGTTCTTAGTTATTATATTTTGTTTCTTTGCCTGGTTTCCTATTTGATCTAGTAAGTGTTATATGTCCTTATTTGTGAAACTGTTGTTGATCCCCTTAACCGGTCCTGCATTCCCCAATTTTTGAAGGAACCCTAAGATCGAATCATCCAAATTTGATCACAATTCCAATATGATAATGAAATCAACATTGGGGCTTTTGTTTGGGACATGAAATCGAGTGTGTGAGTTATCTCAATTTACCTGTATTGATGGTAATTCGATATCCAAAGACATAGTTGCAAGTTCGGGGGTAGACGATGATCGAATATGATGTGGGTGTGCTATAGATGGAATTTAGCTCTTAGAAAGTATAGAGGAATCGTATGGTTGGTTCCCCCCCCCCCAAGTTATATAGGACAATTTTGGTCTGGTTTGAGTCGAACAACTTAATGGAATTGATTCGGCTGTTTCACCTTGATTTGATGGTCAGTACGCTGTTTCAATTGAAATTGCCCATATGATTGAATTCGATTTGATTAAAAATATGTTTTAGAGTTAAACGATTGAATCAGTGTGATCTATTTCGAATAATTTTTTATTTGGGTTTGAATGATAAGTTAGTTTCGATTGAATGTCTTTTCAGTTTTTGGCACTCGCCGGAGCTTGGTCGAAAGCCTACTGGAGAAGGAAAGGTCGTCGGGGGAGATAGGTTGGCGGGTTAATTTTTTAAAATGATTTTAGACATTTGGTCCTGAGGTTTTGTGTACTTATCATTTTTATGCAAAAACTTTAAAATCTTTTTGTAATTTAAGTATTAAAATTTATATTTACAACCCAAACTTTATAAAAACCTAATTTATAATTAATCAATTTTTTTTTAAACTTTTTGATTTTATATATCTTGTAATAAACCTTGTAATTTAATTATTTATTTTAATTTAATAATTAAACTCATAAATAACAAATAAAACTTTATAACTTTTATAAAAACTTAATTTATAGGTTATAAATTTGTTATAAGTTAATTAAAAGGTTTAGTAAAAAAAGTTAAATGATAGAATTCACAAAATAGAATGCATTTGAATAATCAAAAAGGATAAAGTTAATTATGAATTTTCCATTGTATGAAATATCAAAATAGGTTCGGATTTACATAATCAAAACAAGGCAAATGTTACAATGTGTGTTTGATTCAAATCCTTATCTATACTATTATATAAAGCAAAATCTTAAGACACAAGTGTAATTTACAAAACAAAAATTAAGACATCTAACGCAACTTCTTAAGCATTAGGTACAAGTATTTTATGCATTCATATTTTGCTCCTCATTTAATTAACTTTTTCTAATTAATACATATTATTAATATATTATTTAATAAAGTAAGATTATTTAATTCACTATATTTTACATTAAATTATTTATAATACTTTAAAATTAACATTTAAATTTATTAATAAGTATTATCTTATTTGAATACTTAACTATATAATTACTAAATACTTTTATGATGATGATGATGATAATAATAATAATAATAATAATATAATAATAATAATAATAATAATAATAATAATAATAATTAAAAATATAAATAAATATTATCTTATTTGAATACTTGACTATATTATTACTAAATACTTTTATAATAATGATGATAATAATAATCTATATCTATAATATATATCTATACTATTATAGTATATTATATAAATCATTGGATAATGACACACTTGTAATTTTACTTAAAATTTAAGACATTTATTATAACTTTTTAAACATAAGATAAAAGTGTTATATACAATAGTTTCTAATTTTCTCGTATTTAATAAATTTCTCCCAATTAAAACATTATTTAATATATATTTATTTTAAGTATTGTCTTATTTATAATATTTTAAATTAACATTAAAATACATACATTTATTATTTATATTTTTATAACTTAATACTATTTGAATTAAGTATTATTTTATTTAAACATTTAAGTAGATAATCACTAAATATTTACATAGTTATAATAATAATAATACCCAAATATATCAACATTTAGGACAAGTTAGAAAAAAGGTTCGATAATACCCACTGCCATCACTTATATAACGAATAAAAAAATAATGAGTAGTGAAGGTGTATGTTTTCTTAATATTGCCATAGAGTAAATTACGCGGATGGTCCCTGTGGTACGCACATATTGCAACTTTAGTCTCCACTTTTAATAAATTACAAATGCGGGCCTGAACTATGCAAAGGATGCGCGCTGACGGTCCTTGACACTAACAAAGGTTAAGTTTCTCAGTTAGTTTTTTTAAAAAGACCAAAATACCATTCTTTTATCTTCTTCTTCACATTCAAGTTCTCCACATTCAACAATCACCACCGGTGTTATCTCTACCCTCAACCCATAGGCGAAGCTTCACTAGGGCCGGGGGGGGGGGGGCCGCCGCCCCCCCTGTTTTTTTTGCCAGTAGTGTTAAATTTTAGTCCAATAGTGTAAATTTTTGGCCAGGTAGTGTAAATTTTTATATAAATATCAAGTTCGCCCCCCCTAAAAAAAATTAATTTCGCCCCCGCCCCCCCTACGATATAGTTCAAGCTCCGCCGCTGCCTCAACCCACCACCATCGTCGCCGCCTACACCCTCAAGCCACCACCAATGTCACCGCAGCACCTTCCACCCATCACACCGTCGCTGCCTCTACCCTCAACCCACCACCATCGTTGCCGTCTACACCCTCTACTCCATCAACATCGTTGCCTCTACTCTCAACTCACCACCACCACCATCTCTGCCGGCACCCTCAACCCACCACCACCGGCACCCTTAACCCACCACCATCGTTGCCACCCTTAACCCACCACTACCGTCGCCGCTGGCACCCTTAACCCACCACCACCGTCGCCACCGGCAGCCTCACCCAACCACCACCATCGTCGCCGGCAGCCTCAACCAACCACCACCGTCGTTGCCGGCAGCCTCAACCCACCACCACCGTCACTGATCCACCACAATGCAATCAGACAACCACCACTACCACTGTACACGATGACAATGATATAACTAGTGGTCTAAGAGGAGGGAGAAAGGGAGGGAGAGAGAGAGAGAGTGTGTGAGAGAGAGAAACTTAGATGGAGTGCTGGTGGTGGTGACTATGTAGTGGTGATGGTGCTTGATTTCTCACATGATGATGAAGATGTGATGGTCATGAAGATGAAGATGGAGATGGAGATGGAGATGAAGATGAAGATGAAAATGGTAGAAGAAGATGGAGGGAGTGGGTGAGGTGAAATGGGTGGGGTTTGAAAGGGTTAAGTTAGGTTTTATTTAATTTTTTAAATTTAGGGGTATATTGGTAATTTTACATTGACTTAACAGAAAAACTTAACTTCAGTTAGCGTCAGGGACTGTCGATGTGCATACTATGCAAAGTTTAGGCCCGCATCTGTAATTTATTGAAAGTGGGGACTAAAATTGCAATGTGTGCATACCACAGGGACCATCCGTGTAATCTACTCTATTGCCATAATAATTTTCTTTTTCTCCAAACTAATAAAAACCCTACTTTGGTTTTTTTATAATTTTACATTTAAACTTCTAAGAATTTTTTAAAATTAACCACAACACTTTCTCTCTTTTCGTTTTTTTTTCAAATTGGTACCTACTCATTTTGTTTTTTTTAATATTATACTTACGCGTTTGAGTATGTCAAATTTACATTTAATCATCTGAATTTTTTTTAAAAATTTATACTTAAGGCTTCTAGTTATTTCAAAATTTTCTTTTAATCAATTTACAATAGAACTCATTTCGCAAATAATATTTTTTCGGATGGTTAGTACTAACGTATAAATAATCAGAACTAAGTCTTTTAACATTTATAATCTTTGCTGCATAACGTGAGTCATACCCACATCAATAGTTTCATAAGCAATTCATCAATCAATATACACCGAAAATGAATGTGACACTTATAGAAGCTACCTAATTATTGTACGAATATGCATAGCCTCACTCAAGACAATGAGATAATTTACATGTTTACTTTCTACACTTATATAGTAAATTAAATAAAAAATAAGTTTGTTTTATTACTTTTAAATATTAGGATTTTTGTAGTTTTATAGATCATATGACATATAAACATATGCAAAACTAACAACCAAATTTAGAGCAATTATAAAACAATCAGAGCTTCTGCGTAACACCCCAACCCGATTAAAGCGAACGTGTCATCATACAGCAATCAGATCACAAACACAATTCTGTAAATACTTGAAACAATTACAATAAAACTGAAATTAAATTACAAAGACTTCTATATTTATTAATCCACAAGTTTCTTTGACTTTTAAGCACTAGCCCACATCTTCTCTCAAAACCATGTAACCTAAAGGAATGTACGTCGGAGCAAATTTTCATTTTCAAAGTAGGTAACAACTATTGCAAATACATACATATGCTTTCAACTAAAAATATCTAAACAATGACATACTTTATATAATATTATCTAATTCAATATAATAGTATTTACTAGCACATTCTAATAAACAAATTCTAAGAAGCAAGTTCTAATGAGTACATTCTAAGTTTAATTCAAAATTCAGAATGTAAATATAATCATATCATAATAAAAGTTTCCGAGTAGCAACTTTAGAGTCACATAATAACAAATTTAAAATTCCTACTACAGAGTAGAGGAAACCCAAATCCGTACAAGTAAAGTTGTTAGGGACCCCTATTTAATTGATAAGCAAAATCAACAATTTAAGTCGTCTTAGACAATCGCAAATTAAAATAACAAAGCGAGAACCGACCTAACTTACACAGCTCAGGACATGTTCGGATGTATCTCTTTAATCTTTTCAAAAATACAAGAGAATTCATTGTAGAAGTTTTATAGAGCAGTGGGGGCCTAATGATTATTTGATTCACCATGAGAACATATTGCACGTAATATGTCTTAAAGTAGCAAAGCTTTTAGATTTGAGGGGAGGATTATTCAACTCATCATAATGCTACCTGAGTGATCTAGTTTTTCATTTCAATATTATCACATAGGACATATTTTGAAGCCTTCAATAAGATCACCGACCCCTGAAATAGTATCAATGAATGTATGACTCAAACTTTCCAAGGATAATTAATTAAAGATACGTTATGGTTTGTGTTTTTTGTACATAAGTATTTGTCTATCATATTTATGAAAGCTCTACTGAGTTTTCAAGTTTAATTTATCACTTTGGTCATTTCATATATCCAGTAGGTGTGTTTTTGCACCTTAAAAGACCTTCACTTTGTGGTTACACACGTGCTTGTTGGTTTGAACCACTAATGTTGCTTTTTGATTACGAGCCTTCATATTTTATGAGTTGTTTCATCCACACTTGAAAACAGTAGTCATATTCACTTAAGGCATTTGGCGAGCCTCAGCTAATCACACTTTAAGGTTTTTCATTGGGAGCTTGTTATCTTACTCCACAACTAAAAAACATGAGTTAAGCTTTTATTATCTCATGAAACTAATTCTCAGTGTTGGCTGCAACATGAAAATGTTGAACAAGGAAAACATGGCTTTTTAACGTTTTAACCTCGATGATGTTATTCCTGCATAGTTAGTGATGGTGGAGGGAATAATAAGAATTTGGAAGGAAGACCAACCTTTTAAATATAATGATGAAAGATTCAATGAAAGTAAGTAATGGAGATTATGTGTACATGTTTTGATTAATAGTTATTATATATGTTACGTAATTCAATTAAGGGTTAATTTTTTTCCCGCCCAATTTAGGCCCATCACAGATTCAAGGAATCTTTAAAGAAATTAGGTTTTTAATTTAAATAAATATCGGTCCTAGAACATCTAATCGGGTTGTTTGTTTCTTTTCCCGAGTACCGAACCGAGACCGATTTTTTTATAAAACTAGTACTGAGTACCTACTGTTACACATCTTATTTGTTCGGGAATAGGTATCGGATCGGTTCGGTTGTCGGTATTCTTGTGTAAGGACCGATTTGGTGCTCACCCCTAACAATGATGTCGGGTACGACAATCTCAAATTTGGATAAGAGTAAACATTTTTTGACATCATATCTTCTAACGAAATATTCATATTCTTCAAAAATTTTGTTTTCCTGACATAAGAAAATTTTATTTTCTCGATAAATCTAGGATTGAACTTCTTTGATATTTTAATACTTTAGTTTATTTGTTTGATTTTCATATGTAAAGTAAAATAATAATTTTGAGTGATATAAGATTCTCATGTCCTAATAAAAAAGTAACTAATAGAATATGTGTCTGCATTATATAAATCTAATCAAAATTTTCCCGCTTATCTATCATATTAAATAATTACATTAATTACTTATAATATTATTTAATCTTTTTAGATTAAAAATGGTTTTTTAATAAATTAAGAAAGAGATCTTTTTATTAACGTTATTTCTAAATAAAAAATTGTTTTTTCTAAAACATCAAACTTTTTAAATTTTTTTAAAATTTGTATATTCATAAAGTAATTTTTTATAAACAAAAAATAATCAAAATTAAGATTTATAATAAGAAAACTTTTAAAATTAATATATTTTAAAACATGTTATTTTGAAAGAAAATGTTTAATATTTTTTGTAGAAAACAAAAGAAGTTTAAAAATAAAAGTTTAAAAAGTTGGCATCAATGTTTTAGTACTTTTAGTCCTTACTCATACTTAATTTTAATTTTATCTTATATTAAAATATTATTTTATAATTGATAAAATTTTATTATATTTTATCTTTTATTTATTCAAGCAGTGTATTATACGGGTTTATTAAATCTAGTATTAAAATAAATATAGACAAGTAATCGCAGTTAGACCATTCAAGAATTACACTCGACCATTATTAATTGGTTTAGTGGATGGGTTACCACTACTGACATCAAATAATTAATCAGGGTGGGAGGTGTGTCCACACCATACACCACACACTATACCACACGCTCACCAATCATATTTTGACACGTCACAATACACCAAACTACACTACAAACTCAAATTTGATGGCGGCGGTGTTGCTACACCATGCAACACCACACCACTAAACCTTACACATACAAAACTTCACTACAAGTATATCTTAGGATTGTTCTCTAAATGTCTTTAGCCTTAATATTACGTAATCTTTAGAGAGATACCGGTCATGTTTGTGAAATCCTATATGAAAAATCAATTTGAAAAATCATTTTGAGATTGTTAAAAATTTTTATTGACTTATTAACTTCTCAAAAATTTAAATTTACAAAAATCACACAACTCTAATAAATCATGTTCAATCTAAAAATGGGTAAATGTTAAACCGATATCTTATTTTTCTTTTATAATAAACCTTATGAAGTAAGCCCTTAGTTTATTTCTTGCCCACTATCAGCACGAACACCACAATCCTACGCGCAGGACTTTGCTTCTCTCTGTTATTTTTCTCCCGATCGTCCTCTTCGTCTTTTCGATTTTTGAATTCCATAAATCTTCAATCTTCAGGAAGCTATCAAGATCAAAATCTTCTTGCACCCTACTTTCATCTCTACCGATCATCATAATTCTCAGATAAAAACCCTAATTTTGATTGCTCGTCTTAAAGTCATTCGTCATTACGATTTCTTCGAATACTGTGGTATACGTATAAATGCATACATACAGACGAAAGATGAAGACTGCTTGTAATAAGAAATTCGATGTTTATGATTTCAAACCAGAAACTGAAGTTTCTGAATTTGCTATCAGAGCTAAAAGCAAGCTGGAAAACCCTAGGAGTGCAATTGAGAAGTATGCATTCCTCGAAACCGGTAAGTTTGTTTTTTCTGAAAGTTTTATTGCTAAATTCATGCTATTTTTAGCTTGCTCTTCTAGGATCTTTGTTTTTTTAACAAGATTTTCCTTGATAGATGCGACATAGATTGCCCTTTTGAGAACAGATGTAGTTCTGTATTTTGAGATTATGTTGATCGATATATAATATGTCATCTTTATAATACTTACTTCATGTAGTCGAATGCCACTATAAGATATGGACCTAAGGATCAAATTTTGTTGAATTTTCTTTTACATGAAGATTACCCTGTTAGCTTCTCATATCGATACAGGTAGTTTTTTTCTAGCTATCAACTATATCTAGTATATACATTCCATGTCGATTATAGGAAGATACCAGGGTTGTGCTGGAATTAATGCAGAAGCTAATTGTAGTAACTTGAATGGTTAAAACCCATAGATGTTGTGGAAGACCCTTCTTCTCTTTTAAGCGAAGCTGCTGGGCCTAGCAACCTGCTACTACCCATCAGTGAAAGTTCCTGCACAGGTTTTTATCTCAATAATACGTGATAAAACTTATGTAATCTAAAAGCTTAAGTGAACTGTTTAGGTAAGAACCATGATCTGAGTAAGCGGTTACCCCTACCTATTTGCAGTTACAGAAGCAAAGTCGTCAATATGAATACCAATTCTTAGTAATGGAAAAAATAGTAAATAAATATGGTAAACTTACAGTAATATGTGCTTATCAATTGATTTGGATGTTTGTTGTTATTTTCATAAAGATTTCCAACAAACAAAAAGCTGTTTATATCAGGGAACGAAGTGGGCTAAAGGAAGTGGAACTTGTTATAAACCTGAAAGATTTTGACATTTCATAGTCTATGATGGTTGGATATTAGTCTCTCATTAGTGTTAGGTATTACGTGTATGTGACTGACCAAGGGATCTGATTAGGGTTATAGCAATTAATACAATGCTATGCTTTGGGCCTTAAGAACTTGATGGTATTTCTAATTGATTTCTACAACGAGGGACGAGAATATAATGGTAGTGATAATAGCAATAGCTAAAACTATGCAACGGAAACAATTAAACAATCAAACTGAACTAATACACAAAACAAAACCTGTTTTGAGGGCTGTTCTTGATCGGAAACAGCAGTGAAATGGCAGCAGTAGCAACAACCAGAACCAGCGGTGGACGGCGGCAGTCTAGTGTTCTGTAGCGGCAGCGATGACGGCTGTTGGTGGCTGCTTTAATCGGCGGCAGCTGGTGGTGATTCTCGGACAGCAAGGAGTTGATGGTGATGATCAACACAAGCAAACAAACACAATAATAATAACAAAAGCGGTAGAGTGACACAAACGTGGTTTGGTAAAGTAGTGACCTACATGCACGAGCCACGAACCTGGGTTTCTTTTTATTATTCTTGAATGACAAAGAGTACAACTACATTAGTGGGGTATTTATAACAAGGAAAATTAGGGTAAACACCCTTGCTTAACTTAATTATCAAGAAAGCAAAATAGGATTAGGCCCGCCGCCCCAAATCCTTTCCTGGGCACCTTCTGTCTTCAGTCAGTTATCCAGGCCCGACCTATCATGGATCAAAGCCAAGAAACTTAACAATCTCCTACTTAGGCTTCGAGCCATCTTTACTAGCTGTCTACGGCTCTACCTAAATCTCTCAAACATTTCAACCTGCTTCCACCTGGATGCGTAAAATGTTTTCATTTGCACTTGTCTTGTACTTCTGTAATCTTGAATCTTCATGAAAGAACTTTTCATCCCATCTGATCCGTAGACGCCTTCAGATGCATTAACCCTGAAGGCCAACTAGGCCAACTAAAGCTACACAAAGCTTCAGTTTATCTAACATGATAACTTTGGTGTGCATTTCAGCTGGATTCCTGTCCATTTTGATATTGTTCATCTGGATTGTACCATGATTAATTGGCCCCCTTAATGAAATGATATCTTATATGAATGTGCTTTGTCTTTAAATGATAAACTAGATTCTTTGCAAGTTCACTGCACTTTCATTATAATAGTACAATAGGTACCTAGCTTGTTTTCAGTCTAACTCACCTAGAAAAATCTTCAACCAAACGAGCTCTTTACCAATCTTAGCGGCTGCCATGTACTAGTCTTTGCAGTGGAAAGTTGCACGCTGTTTTAAGGGCCAGACATCCAACAAATCGCAGTATCCCTTATAGTAAACATGCCCTGTAGTACTTTGTAGATCTCTTTACATCCATCCAAATCTACATCAGGATAACCCTTAAGAATTGCATCAAACACAATGCCATCTTTGAAGTACCTTTCAAATATCTAAGCAACCATTCAACTACTTTCTACTGTTCTCTCCTCGAATTAGACATGAACCTGCTGACAACTCCCGCTGTGTGAGCAATATCGGGCATTGTGCATAACTGCATATCATTGCAGATACCGGCCCGGTTGATGCATAAGGAACCTTCTTCATATTGGTCCCTTGATATGCTTTTGGAGACTAATCCTTAGAAAACCTAGTGTGACTGCTGTTGATGATCAACATAAGCAAACAAACACTAAAAATAACAAAAAGTGATCGACACGACAAGAATTTAACGTGGTTCAGTCAAGTATTTACGTCCATGGGCTAAGAACCAGGGTTTCTTTTTATTGTTCTTAATTGACAAAGATGACAGTACATTAGTGGGGTATTTATAACAAGACAATTTAGGGTTAACACTCTTCCTAAACTTAATTAACAAAAAATCAAAATAAGATTAGGGCGACCACCCCTAATCCTTTCTCGGCCACCTTTTGTCTTCGATCAATGATACAGGCCTGACTCATCATGGATCAAAGCCCACAAACATAACAATTAGAAGATTAAGATTTGACTTAAGTTGATTCGTGGAAGTTGAAATTGGTTGCCCATCAGAAAAGATGAGTAACCTGGCTTCCATCTGAGAACACCCAACTGTATTGCTCTATATGGTTTTATGCTCCGTTACACCATATGCCAATATGACAGATTTGAGAATACCCGCCCCTCCCTATAGTCACCTAAAACTTGTCCATTCGAGTATGGGATCACTATCATTAACCACAAGGTTCCTGCTGTACCATGATTGGATATGCTGATACACCTTCAATTTGCTGTATCTAGTGCCTAACGGAAAGGTTTAGAAAAACCCATGAACTAAGGATTGAAAAACCTACGTAAGGAGAAAACATATATTCATACTGATTCCCTTTTACTAACCGAATGCCACCCAATTTAACCCACCTACTTGCTATGGGCCCATATGTTTAGACTACTATTCTAGATTACCTTGGATTTCTCGAGGTGGACTCCTTTTTTGCCTCAGAATGAGGTTGTCGGAGGAAGGGGCTCACTGAAAAATGTTTTTATAATTGGTTCATTTGAACAGTGCAATATAAATTTTACTGAATTTGTATGGGATGAGTGCTGGCGATAAGCAGAAAACAAACACTTTCATTGACATTATACACGGTACTGCTGGATAAGGAAATGTCTGAGATATTGCTGGTTAAAATGTTAGTGATTCAAATAGACATGTCTTTCTTTCTGAGTACTGCTCTTTAATGATTCAAATAGCATCTTGTATTTAAACTCAACATATGGCCTAGAAGGCTACTTGGTGTAGTGAACAAGTTGGAATAAATAATCAACATTAGTCTAAATTAAGGCGAGTTAATCCCAGTGTAATTCCAATTGATGTTGTTCACATCATCTTCAAGTAGTTTGGGAAGTAATTACTTTGTGTTCAGTTTGTATTTTATTAAGTTAACTTTTACATGACATGGTGCATTTTTGGTATTGCTTATGTTAGCTCTCTTATGTTTGTTGCTATTCCTTGTAGCTGCATCTGGAAAAAGTATATCAGCAGAAGAGGTTAACTATGTTCCATATCTAGACATTGGGGCCAGCACACAGGTAGAAAATCCACCTGCTGGACTGTTGGCTGATCCAAATGATGTTTTTACAGTTGTTAAACAGCACCATCAGTCAAGTCCAGAACTCAAAACTGATATATCTGAATCAGAAGTCAATGTAACTGACATATCAGCTTCACCTAGCAATGGCAAATTAAAATCAACAATACTAGATCTGTCGCCTGCTCTCCATGACTTTGTATGTTCTGAGTATCTATGTTTAAGGTCAAAATTTCATTCAATGTGCTCACAAAAGCTGAACTGGCTGCAGGATGAGGCGGCTGGAATGGACAAAAATGATAATGGACGCATGTCTGAGAAATCTTTATCCTCTTCTGGTGATGCAGAAGATGATGGTAATTGATTATTAAATATCTTTTTTTTTTTTTTTTTGTATATGACCATATATAGTCTCTTCTAATTCCAAGAACTTATGCTCTAGAACTACAAAGCTCCAGCCTAGTCAATTTTCTGTTTTATAGGAACATTTTGTTTTTTTTTTCTTACATCATGAAATGCTGAGAACGCTTGGTCTTGTTTCAATTTTGTAAGTTCCTATCTAGCAGTTTAGAAAATGTTTTGGAAAAAAATTCTTCATCTCTGATCCTTTTTCTATGTTAAGATCCTTATATCTGTCTTATACAACTTCAATTTAATGGTTATATTTTGATAAGTTGTTCGATTATGCCAGGTGCCGTAGCTGGATCATCTTCAGATCACTGCATAGACGGGTGGGAAGTGGTAGGCACTTCTACAGTACCACAACTCTTTGTTTAGTATCTGTTATAGTTTGTAATTTTTCTATGGATATTCTCTAATCCTTTCTGTATAATTGACAGGAAAGTGAAGATATAACAGCAATTGTCTTTTACCCTGATCATGTGTTGTATCGTGGTAATTATTATACAGATTCTTTGATATCTTTTACTAGCAGTTTCATTGAACTAGAGGGTTCAGAAGTCGATGGAGATGGCAAAACCTTTAAATGCAAGTGGAGAATTGAAGATATACTTCATATCACATCTCACTGGTATGAGCGGGTAAGCACATCTTATCGAGCCTTAAATATAACTCTTCCCTAGTGCTTATATAATTGTTGTTGGAAACTTTGGAACAAAAGAGCTAATAAACTTTGTGGCTCTTAATCAAGGACGGATAAATATCGAAATTGTTGTTGGATTGTGAAGGCTTTGGGCCGAGCAGGACTGGGCTCAGGCCTGTTTTGCTAGGCTTTTGGTCAACAAAAGAATGGGCTAGCCGGCCCTAAGGCAATTAGGGTTGTTTAGTTAATTCTTGGAGCCTAAGTTATTACCTTAATTACAACCCTAATCTAGCATTATAAATAGAAACATGATATAATTGTATTCTTGAGCACATAAACAATATAAACCCTAGCTGTAGAGTGGATGTAGGCCCCCTAAACCGAACCACTATAATTCTCTCATGTCTACTTTTTTTTATATTGTGTGATTGTGTGTGTTTGATTGCTTCCGCTGGAAACTACTTTGATTGTGATACCTAGCACTTTCTTATCTCTAGAACCTTTTTTCACACTCAACTGTCTTTTTCATAGCCTTATAACCATTTCATTATTCTTTGTCTGGCTTCATCATGAGAAAACAAAAGTTTGCATGTGGAAACCAAAAAAAGAGAAAGACAAACATAGGAGAGAGAATTTGTACATGGATAAAGGTTTTGGGTTGTGTAAAGCAAGGGTTTTCTTTCAAATTCTTTCTTTGCTTATTCTCAAATATGGTTAGACTTTAGAGACTATCCTTTGGATTTTTTCTTGCTTCGAGTATCATTGAAATAGCCTAATATATATGAAGCACCCAAGCATGTCTCACTAGAAGCGACCAATAGATACCTCATCTTGTCTTGTGTAATTGTTGTGCATTTGGCTCGTCTATTTGAGATCTAGATGAATCTAAAAGATATTTACCATGGTTTCTCATATTTACCCAACAGCAACACTTTGTAAGTCTTATGGTAGTAACTAGAAGTTAAATAGATTATGGTGCTCTTAACTGGGATAGTAATAATAGAACAAAGAAGTTAAATAGATTATGGTGCTCTCAACTAGGGATGGAAAAATAGCAAAGCTATGCCAAACCAAAAGATAGGGGATTTGACTTCAGTTTGATTTAAATTGTTGCTAGAATCATTGGATTGATTATCGTATTCCTACTTTAGCTTCATTATAGTCATGTGTGTGTGGGTAGGCTCTTTAGCAAGGCGAGGCCTAGGCACCTCAAATAGACGCAAGGAGATCTTTGTGATTAGGTAAGGCGAGCGCCTTCGTCCAGGCGCAGACGTGGCGAGTCCAGTACCTTGGTTCGAGCTCAGCAGTTTCTGTTCAACCTTTCTTCTTTCTGCTTTCTTCTGTCTTCTATCTTCCTTCTTCTTACTTAGCGGCTTTGCTTTCAAGTTTCCTTGATGCCTATAAAGAGGTTGTGCTTTGTTTGTTAATTACTTCTAGGTTTTCCTTTTTCTTAGTTCTGTTTTTTTCCCTTCACTTTTTACCCTATTTTGGTTGCTTGGACTTGTTAAATTGGATACAATTAATGTAGTAAACAACTAGTTGTATTAGATTCATATTAATCTAATGATTTAGCAGGGTTTTCAAATTTTTTATTTTAGTTTGATGTTTTCAATTGCTAATTAAATTAGGTCTTTAATTATATTTGGGAGTAGTATTAATTCTTATAACTATTGTATTTTTTTATAACTTTATAGCTGTGTTTTTTCTGTCACGGGCTTGCACTGTTTTTGGGCCTAGGTGACAGGTGAGCCCTATGTGCTTTGGATGCACATTGCGCCTTTGACTACCTAGATATTTGTGTGTGTAAAATGTTCAATGGAAAAGATATAACTGATAATAGCTGCAATTATTTTTTATTTTGTAGGTTGAGATGGCCATGGTGAAGATTCATGTACTTGCAAAGGATTCAAAACATGCTCAAATTGTTGAATGTGCTTCAGGTTATAGCTGAGAAACTTTTAATGCTTTACGTATACTGTCTTCTTTGCATCTGTTGTCAATCTTTCTTTTCTCAGGTTAATTAGTCGGATTTAGCATTTAGTTGGTTAGGTAAATATATATGCAGGTAGACTGCCTATGGTTAAATTTTTAAAAGCAAACTTGTTCAAAAAGTATTCACAGTTATAAACGATTGTGGCATAGCTTGGCTACTATTAGATAATATTACCATCATCTACTTCACAGGACTCTAAAGTTATGTCCTGTCTCATATGAATTTTTTTTTTTCATTTTTGTTATGAGTAGGCCTTAGGATTACTTGTTCGATGTGCATATCTTATAAATATTATGAAACAGCTGTTAATTTGGTTAAATGAATTAGAGTGTGGTGACTAATGATCTTATATTTGAAAATGGCCCTGTCTATATATACATTGTTCAGGCACTGAGTTGAAATTTTCAGTTATCGACTCTAGCTGGTACGAGAGACTTGAAGCAGTTGTTTCTTTGAATATCATATACAAAGCTTTATGGACCAGTATGCTCGAGTCAGAGTGAGTTCTTTCTAGAAGCTCTAGTATTAGCCTTGAATTCCCTTTGGTTATATAACTGTTACGTAACTTCATTGTGGGTTTACAGGGACGCTGTGATTGGACACCGAGGAGGATCTTTTGCAAAATATCTTCCCAAGTAAGTATTCTAATATGGTGAATATAAAAACCTTTAAAGTCTTATGGATGATGATTTGCTGATTTGTTCTTGTATAAAGTTATGTTCCTTTCATATTGCTTTGCATGCTTCCAGCTTTGATCGGCCTTTTGAAGAGGTTGTGTATCCAAAAGGGGATGCTGATGCTGTTTCTATTAGTAAGAGAGACTTTGATCTACTGCAACCAGATACATTTGTCAATGACACCATAATTGACTTTTATATCAAGTATGTGTATCCTCTTTTTTTTTGTAGCTCTTTATGTACTTTTGCTGATGCTTATTGGTATGCCAGCTTTTTTTCTCTTGTTAGCATTAAATTTTTTATTTATGACAGGTATTTAAAGAACAAAATCCAGCCTGATGAGAAGCGCAGGCTCCACTTTTTCAATAGTTTCTTTTTCCGGAAGCTGGCTGATCCGGATAAAGATCCACTTGATGCTTCTAGAGGAGTGATCGCTTATCAACGCGTGAAGAAATGGACAAGAAAAGTCAACCTTTTTGAGAAAGATTATGTTTTTATTCCTGTAAACTATAAGTGAGTGAATGAAGTATATAATTCTCTGGATTTACTAATTGTTTCTACTGATTGAGATCTTTAAATTTCTTTTTGCAGTTATCACTGGAGTCTAATTGTCATCTGTCATCTCGGGGAAGTGGCCACATATGAAGGTTAGTCTTTTAATGAATATAGGATGATATTGATCTCGTTCCTCTGATATTAATTTTTTTTTGGTTCAGATGAAGGTGTAAAGGAGTCCGAGAAAGTCCCATGTGTTCTGCATTTGGATTCTTTCAGAGGCAGTCATACTGGTCTACAAGGTCTCGTTAAAAGGTATTGAATATCTCTATTTTAATGATTTAAGTATAATAATCCAATTAAAACATGCATTTTGGATGTTACGATGCAGTTATCTGAAGGAAGAGTGGAAAGCAAGGCAAGATGTAGCTTCTGAAGATGTTGCCTCGAGATTTGATGACTTGAGATTCATTTCTCTTGAGGTTTATGACTCTTAGTTTGCGTCTTTATTTGATAGTTCGTTTATTATAGGTATTGAAGTCTGATGTTTTATGTTTATGCAGTTACCGCAGCAACAAAATTCGTTTGACTGTGGCCTGTTCTTGCTCCACTACGTAGAACTCTTCTTGGAGCAAGCTCCTCTACATTTTAATCCTTTTAAAATCTCAAAGAGCTTCAGCTTTGTAAGTTGTCATCTCATCCTCATGTTTCTAGCATATCCCAATAGTATATGTTCTGTTTGTAATAAGAGATTGTGAAGTGTTTTCTATTTTTGTTTTTTATTTTTTTCTAATTACCTTTTTGATCTTTTTAATGCTAAACCCATTTTTTCAGTATGTATAATCATGTATTTCATATCTTTTAGTTTTTTAGAGTTCTTTTTTTTTTTTTCCTTTTCTAGTTGGGCCTTACTGCCTTAGTATAGGGTCTTCATCATTTGGTTCCGCTGGTCTTGATGAAGTTCATGACCGAACTACTAACTATGATTTTGGAAAACAACAAACCAAATTGCCTGGTTTTGGTTGTTTGAACCGGTTTTTAAATTTCGTTTTGAAACTCGCCTTAAAAAGATCAAAGATAGTTCATGTATTCTATACATATAAACAACTGCTTATTCCAAAATGAAAAAACAAAATTAAATAGAAAAGGTTAAACGGGCAGTTAAGTTCACACGCCGGTTCCAAGTTCCGAACTATCAAAACCGCGAAACCGTCAACTACTGAATCATGATAAATCTTTAACCTGCCGAACTGGCTGACTTGCTTCGGTTTGGTAGGTCCGTTTGGTTTCTGACAGTCTATGAACACTCCTAAATCTTGATATAGAGGCATTTAGTATGTACATTGAACATATGAATAAAAAGGGCTTATAGAAGGATGACATGAGGGTTAACTGGCTGCAAAATAGTTTATGTCGGCAATTATAATTATTGTTGTGATCTCTAACATCATCATTACACATTATAATTGTTTGTAATTATAATTATGAATTTCTGAATTGCATATTTTTAGCTAAATGTGGACTGGTTTCCACCTGCTGAGGCATCTCTCAAAAGAGTAGTTATCCAGAAATTAATCTGTGATCTCCTGGAGAACCCTCATCAGGAACCTTGTTCTACTGCTGGCAATGACCAACAGTGCCGCCTCAGCTCTCTGACTACAAATTCTCACAAGGGTACTGTTGTAAATTTGTCCCTAGAGAATTGCAATCCTTTAATGCATCATCAAAGTTCTCATGCTCATCAAGAAATTGAGATGCCATCATCATCATTAATACAATGTGCTGATGATCCTAACATAATTTTGAAGCCATCTTTTCAGTCAGAATTCAACTGTGCAATCGAGGTACTCACAATCTCATTTAATACTTATAGCATTTTTTTGGTTTTGTTTTGGGAAACTCTACACATTGTAATTACGTAATTACCCTCCACTATCGTTACCTAAAATTTTCTTATTTTAAAGGAGAAAGATGTGCAACAAGACAATGGAATCATGCTCGATGATTCTGCCCTCCCTTTTTTATCTCAAGACTGCAGAACTCAGGAACCTTGGCAAGCTCCTGTAACCTCTGATCACAAGACAGCTAACAACAATCATGCAAGATTACTAGAAATATCGATTTACGGGTGTGACGATTCCATAGAAATAGTCAATGAAAGCAGTCAACTCGATTCAGGAATTGATCAACCAAGATCACCAGCACCACTAGACACATTGTCTGGGTATGTTCATCAGATGGTTGATGGCAATTTAGATTATGATCCTACATGTGGGGATATAATAATACCCGGGCCATCTTTTGGATTTTCTGATATGCAAGTCACGGGCTCAGAAAACTCGTCAGGTTTGGAATCAGATGTGCAACACCCCACCAAAAAGATGCGAATGACACAACAACAAAAGGTATCATCGTTGTTATAGGTGCTGAGAAGCTTTGTGAATAGTGTTGATTACTGCAGTAACCAGGATTAGGAGTGAATACTAATATTTGTGGGGATCATTAGGGTTTTGTGTTTGAATGTCCATAGTATCAAATTGAGGAGAAGATCCCATTAAAATCAGATTTGTATTGTATTTTGGTCTGGAATTAAGAACTGGTCTAGAAAGAAATTTCCAGTTGAGCCCCAAGGCTTGTATGCAATATTTTGCAGCATTCTTCTTACTATGGTAGTGAGACATGACTTTCGGTTGATATCTGAAGTGTTTGAGCTCTTTTAGATTTTTCTTGCGTTTGTATTTTCGTAGCTCGTGTGATAGAATCAGTTCAGGATGCCTTGGAAGAATCTACCTAAAGAATGAACAATTATCTTTGAGACAGATTTCCTGTCCAATTAGTAGAGATGGGCAAAAAACAAAACCGGTTTGGGTGTCCAAACGGTACCGGTTTGGAGCCTAACCAGTTTAAGTCAAACCGGTTTACAAACCGGCCCGAATCGATGGTTTAGGATAGGTTTGGTAGCCTGGTACCCAAAACAAGTTTGTAAACCAGTTTTAATTAAAAAAAATTGGTTAAACTGAGATAAAAACATGGCTTTCTTGTTTTTTTAAACAACCTAAACTTTTTGTTTCATTGTTAGTGATTTAATTTAGAGTTAAGTTTAATTTTACTACTTAAGGTTTGTTAAAAATAACTATTTTCCTCCAAAAGATTAAAAATATCAATTTACCTTTAAAAGTTTCATAAATTGTTTTAATTTTAATCCAAAAGTTTCATTAGTTGTTTTAGTTTTATCCAAAATAATGTAACTTTTGGAGTGAAATTGAAACAACATATGAAACTTTTGAAAGTAAATTGATGTTTTTAATCTTTTGGAGGAAATGGTTACTTTAGTTAAATCTTAAGGAGTAAAACTGAAATTAACTCTTTAATTTATTATCGTGAACTTTAAACTAATCAATATTTGATGCACTTGAATATTTGAGTATGCATTATTTAGTAAACGCAAGTATGGAGAAGGTTTCGGACCTAGATAGTAAACAAATTTTTTATTTTTA
The DNA here is from genome assembly GCA_025506415.1 of Flaveria robusta. NCBI lineage: Eukaryota > Viridiplantae > Streptophyta > Magnoliopsida > Asterales > Asteraceae > Flaveria > Flaveria robusta. The sequence goes on along the minus strand of CM046459.1, from coordinate 7,990,520 downwards.
ACACATGCTGAATCTTATATATGCATTTTGATTACAAAAATATACATGCTGTTTACATAAACATTTTAGATGACATAATTTAAAGCTCAAAGTTCTAGACTAAGCCTAAATACGGATTAACCTGACCAGAATAAACCTGAAAACCGAAACCCGAATACCGATTGAACATGATTTTTTTAGTTTGGTATTCGGGTTGATTTTCTGTATGTAACAACCTGAATTTTAGGGATAACATTTTTTTATTTATTTTAGACATCATAAGCTATACACACACCTACGTGAACATGATCTATAAACATGATCAATGCCCATCAAAGGATATAAATTTATTATGAACTACGTCCAATGGGCTTGACCCACTTGCAAGTTATTAGGCTTGACCATATCTTCCAAAACCTGTAAATAATAAATGAACTAAAAAACCATATATAATATAGTTAACAACGTAAAAACTTATAATCCGACACACTTCAAGTGTGAAACTCAAGAATACAAAACATATACAAGGACATAATACGAATAACATAAAAATATATATTACAAAAGGCATGAACATAAAAATATGAATTTTCTTCTCCATCTGTTCGTTCTTCATCATTTTTGTTTTACTATTTAAGCGACGAGTTTTTGGTTCACGATGACTTCAAAAAATTGCAGAGATTATAGAGATTGAAGAGGTAATTTTGTATAGTTTTTTTTATCTCTAAGTGTAATATTAATTTCATGAAACCATAACTAATTTTCTGTACTATATATGTAGCCAAAATCTGGTATAATAGTCGGTTGAGTTGCTTATGTGAAATAACATTTTTGAATGTGTATCAAAAAAATTCAAAGACACGGTGCTGATAGTACGTTGAATAATAATTTTAAATTACACACCAATTATATTAGTATTAAATGTATTTTAAATTATATACAATATTAATATGCTTTTTCTTAATTTATAAACATGATGCTGATAGTACGTCGAATAATAATTTTGTAACCGATCAATCTTTAAAAGACACGGTATTAGTAATTTAAATGCTTATAAATTTAATCTTAAATCACGGCTAATACAACATCAATTTCAACGGTTGTGAAAGATAAGGGGAAACATACGCGTTCATCTTCACCCAAGGACAACATGTCTGAAAGGACCGAGTTAAAGCAAACGTTGTCTGTTGTTTATGATTTAGACGAGGATGAAAGTCAGTCCGCTAATAAAGTTCGTCCTCCTGAATAGTCCGACGCGCATCAAGATGGCAAGTTTAAACTACTCATTCCGAAAGTTGAGTAAATTATGTGTTAATTCTTGCGATGCTGTCTTATCTGACAATTTAATCTATTTTATGCATGCTTTTTTAAGGATTTTAAAATGTTTCTTGGTATTATTTATGGTTTTAAGTAAAACACTTTTGAGTGGTTAATGTTTATTTAATATTGTTAAAAAATGCCTTTTGTTACGCTGAATTTTATTACGTCATAATATTTGTAATTACCAATTATCTATTCCACCATTTAAATCTATATATACTTATAAAATCATTTATATATAATTTTAAAATCACTATTGTAGAAAAAACAATCTCAATTACTTCTATGTTAAAGTAATAGTTAAAATTAATTTTAATTGTCTATCCTCACTATGCAACTAACATCCTGTACAGATATGTATTCCACAAGAAACAAAAGTCTTATTATTCATATTATCATTTGATTTATGATTTTGACTTAAAATCATTACTTTAAAATTTCCAGTGTAACCGGATTTCTTTAAAAATAATTATTATATTCAATTATAGTAAGCCGACTAATACCAGTATTGTTGTGTGGCAACTATCCCCACATACAAATACAACTATGATTTTCGCCGTGCTCTCAGAAAACATTATTCAGATTCTAAAAGACCCAACCAACGAACTACAACAACACCCTCTTATTCGTCATCAACATTGCAACCGTCAACTATCACACAAAATTGCTCTTGTAAGTTTCAATTTTAACTATTTATGACTACATTTCCTTAAGGTTTTATGGTTACCGTAATGAGTAAATGCGGTCTTATTATATATGAAAATTTTGTTTTGTAGACTCTCTGTACATGGTCCATTGTCGGATATTTCAAACTGTAAACAGTAGATCATTTATCATACACAAAATTTTTTTTGCTTAGTAATAACGAAATTATATATTTACTTTATTTCCTTTAGCATCAAATGTCAACAATATTCACACTAATGTTAAAGTCCAAAGTCTACTGAGAAAACAACAATTGGACAACAAGAAAAGTAGTAACACGTCCAACCTCAATATTTGTGAGTATAACTTATTAATTATGAGTTTGTTACATTATGTATATATAACAAGTAAAATATCTTATACAAGTATGCTTTCTATGTGCTTTATCTATTTATAACTGTTATTTTACTTTCAAATTACGACAGGTGGTGACAATTTTCATGAACTTCTTATAGAAATCAACGGTCCAATTTTGACAAAGAAAACATTCATTATCATTCAAAATTAACATCCATGACTTTTTATTCACCTATTATACATACAAATCAAAATAACAGAACTCCATTATCCGACATAACAACAGGTAATTAATTTAACTTTTTCCTCAAAATATATTCTTGATAAAATAATCATTTTATATGTTCATTTCATCTTATCATGGCTAAGCTAGAGCATTACAAACAATTGTTATATCGTTCGTCCAACATTAATCGTTTCAAGCGAGTTAAACAAAGATACTCCAACAACTAACATTGCTTCGTCATCTCAAAATTTTAAAAGGCCATCTTTAAATATATCCCTTTTCCAAATTTGGAAATCACACTGCAACAGCTCCTATTCAATGTAATGTCCTTCAACCAGTATTCTCATGAATATAAAAGGTACAATTCTTTTTCAAACTATTTACTATATAATTATATAACCGGCATATGATTTTATTTAATTTTAGTATGTAATACATTTAACCATCTACTTTCATCACAAAATACTTGGATCATGGTGGCCAAAGTATAATTTGTAAAATGTTTAATGTGAAATTATGGAAGAATGAAGTAGTCAAAGGTGCAAAGCCAAATTATAAGGATTCTTATTCTCCATGTTGTGGGTATGAAAAAGTGCAACTTTCGGAATACAAAAAACCACCACAAGGTTTTATCAACATCTTCCGTTTATCCAACCCAAAAACTATCACCCGTGGCCCAAGTAGGGTGGAACGTCACAAACTCGCAACACATATGGAAGCGGAAACTAATCATCAAAAGAGCACACAAGGAGAGAAATCACATGGCACTACATTAAATTTTTAACAACCCAATTACAATAGTCAAAAGTCGGGTCTAAACAGTATTTAATCCAAATTAAAGTAAATCCATAGGTTTAATAAACATCCAAATAAGTTGTCCAACAATAATTTCAAACTAAGAAATGCCATGTGGTGGTCATGGAACTAGGTCATCCAAAGAGTTTCTCCAACTTATCTAAGCTCTTATCAAGTATTACCTGAAACATGCTCAAAAGATTTTTGTGTCAATTAAAAAGTTGGTGAATTAAAGTGCTTAAAGTTTAAAAACAAAAGGACTCTTTAAAATCCATGAATTAATTTTAAAATCATCGTATCTCTGTTGTGGGGTCACAATCAACTCTGCACTCAGTCCCGGCTAGCCTCTTCTAAATTTGTGTTAATACCGGTTAACTCGTAGGGATAACTGAGCCTCATACAGTGAACCATACCTGCTGGATGGTCCACCTTAGTATCTTATAATACCTGTCACATGACACAAACGACCCCATAGGATCTCAGTGTGGTACCCTTCCATGAAGTCATTGGGTCATAACGGAAGGCACTGTGTGTGGGGGATTCCCCAAGTAGATCTACCCATATAGAATAAGTGTTTCACACAAGAATTAATGATTGTGATGCAATTAAGAGCAGGTTCCAACATTAACCACAACATATAAGTATCATACAACAGCACATAAATGATTTCAGTTTAAGCATAGCATGTTTCATCCCAAAACAGTAGTAAAAAGGGAACACTAGAACTCACATTAGGGTTAAATCAACGGTTCACTGAGCACAGAAAGATTCAATCCTAGCACCGAATCATCAAGATTCAAGTAATAAGCTATATGATCTAGGGTCATTATAAGAGTAACTAGGTTTATTTATGGTTAGATTTCAACTAGCTTTGGTTCTTTTAACGTTCGCGTCAAAAAGTTTCCTTTTTATGTAAGTTAGGGTTTCTTTAAGTAAATGACAAGTTTTTATGATTTAAATCAGTTTGTTAAGGTGATTATAAATTTACCAAGTAATTTTAGTCATACGTTGGTTAATTTTTGGTGAAATTGCAGAATTACACTTTAGTCCCTCAAGTTTCATAATTTATAGTTTTTACCCTAAAGTTGTTTTCTATCATTTCATGACTCATTATGGCCCTTATTAGTTTCCAGAAGTTTTTAATATTATAAATGGCCTATTTTAACTCTAATTTTCCAGAATTTAATTGTAGAATTTAAAACACAAATTCTAGTTACCGGTTACGGTTAAACCGACAATTTAAACGTCTAGTTTTAAATATTTTAATTCTAACTCATAAGACTTAAAGTATTACTTTTTAAGGACTTATAATAAGCTTTTTAATCTGTTTAAAATGAGGTTTTTGAGCCATTATAGACAAAAGCTTCGGTTTGCAAGAAATTGTTTATAAACTCCTTTTTACCCGGAACCGAATAACCTAGCTTATTTTCTTCCAACGTTTTACCAAAATTCCACCTTGGGGTCTCTAAGTTACTGAAAATACATGAGTTTTATTGTTTGAGGCTTGTTACACAATTTTTAGAATTTTTATCCAAAATCTCCCGGTTTATGCTTATTTTGCTAAATAAATTCATAAAAATTACAATTTAATTCAATAAATTACCAAATTTGGTTTTTAACATTAAAATATATATTTAGGGCCTTGAACTTATAAAATTTGAGACTTGTTAAGTTTTACCTATATTTTGGAATTTTACCACTTTTCGGCTCCTAATTTTTACCTATTTAGACCATTTTACCACACTTTTCAACATGTTTACCCAGTCACGAATTTTATATGTTTAATATCATCAAACTACTGGAACAAAGCTTCAACTCACGGGTTCATACATGCAAGTCATCATTGTTGCTTTTAGAGGGAGTTAATCACCTTTTGCACATGTGTAATCGATATATTTTGAGCATAATCATCACCAAACCATTATGTAACTTTTAAACCAGCTTCATATAGAGTTCATTAACATATACCTTCTTGTGAAGTTGTGAGTCCTTAAAAAATAGTGATATAGCAGCAAGTTTCTGTTTTGAACAAGAAAAGTAAGATTTTTGGTAGAAAAGTGATGTAAAACACAAGAATAACTTCATTCGGGTACTGCGATGCTTACACACTAGATGCTCCATGTTTTAGAGATGATTTGAAGAGTGAAAAGGCTATTGGTTCATGAGCTTGAGCTGTAACTTCCTGTTCTTGCAAAAACCTTGCTTGAAAACTCACCACATGCCACTTTCAAGCTCGTTTTGCACTTGGTTGATGAATGGTTGATGTTAATCTTCGAACTCTTGGGCTGAATGACAAAGAAACGCAGAAAGTTTTGATGGTTTGAAGCTGAATTCGTGAGAGAAAGAGAGAGAGATGAAGTTGGGAGGATTTTGCATGTATGGGGAAGAGGGGAGAAGGTGGAGTGTGGTGGTAGCTTTGAGGGGTTCAAGAGGAAGGTTGAATGGAGGATGGGGCGGCCGATTTAATGGGTGGTTGGGGGGGGGGGTTAAATTTTAATTTTATTTGTATTTTATTAGATAGTATAGGTTGTGAGTAGTATAATTTTATTATGTTGTGTTAGTTGGTAGTAGATTATTGTTTATAGGTTTTTAAGTGTAATAATACATATATATGAATTAAGGCTGAAATTTGATGTATTTTAACACACATGAATTATTCTATCTTGAAATTAAATTTTATCATCTAATTAATATTTTTCAAGGATCACCTAATAATTTCTAGACTAAGGCAAGACATAAATGTATCATCATCTAAGGCAATAAAACATGTAAACAATTAATCATGTAAAAATGAAAATAATATTAGTACTAAGAATGCAATAATGTTAGATTAAATTAAGGTTAGGGTTGTACCTAGGAGTCGGTTGTTACAAAAACCAATTTGTTTTAAAAAAATATCCGACATTACAACTCGGTGATTTCCTTCACATCAATGGGTAGTAAGATTGATAAATCTATTAACAGAGGGAAAGCTCCATCAAATTTTAGTCTGACTCGCCAAAACTATCATTCTATGGGAAGTCTTTTACCTTTTACCGGATCAAAGCCAAAATTCTCACATCTGTATATATACATTATTGACAATGAGATTTCAAATCAGAAGAATGCTATCGGTTTTGCTGATATGCTGTAATCTTTATTCCTAAAATCAAATTTTCTAAATTAGTTTTTATTGATAAATGTTATATAATATATTTATTTATTTCATTTCAGATCTTCTAAAACAAACTCTACTTCATTCTCAAAAGATCTTGATAGTTAGATAATCAAAAGATTAAAGCAAATGTTAGATTATTTAAACCCATTGGTTAAGAAGTTTAGAATGGCGAGAGATTATTTTAATCAAAATCCAAAGCTTTATCTAACACTACGTCTTATTGGGAAAAGGAAACAAGATGGACAAACCTACAACCTACCAATAGTTTCAGAGGGTGCGGCATTAATTTTTGGAGATATTGGTGATTGTATTGGTAAAAAGGGACATTGTTGTAAAAGGCCGTTCCAGAAGCATCCATCGAATCTGTGAACTTCATCCTTCTTATCTTCCTCTCCAATACCCACTTTTATTTCCTTGTGGTGATAATGGATATGAAATTGACATCCCTCATGGGGATGTAAACATCATAACAAAAAACAAAAGAAAAAGCACATCAATGAGATAATTCTTTGCATACAGGATCCAAGACAGGTTCAACACATTCTCATTGATCCTAAATTTAAAAAAAAATTTTCAACCATTCTTGGTTAACGCCTACATTGTCATTGAAAGTGAAAGACTGAATTATATACGTTCTCAACAAAAGATATTACGATGTGAGTCATTTGAAAATCTTCATAAGGTGCAAGTAAATGATAACATCGACGCATCTAATGTTCGCCAACGTGTCATATTACCTTCTTCATTTACCGCCAGTGCACCTTATATGATGAAGAACTACTTGGATGCAATGTCTTTATGCAAATGGTTTGGATATTCTGATTTTTTATAAACAACTACTTGCAACCCAAATGGCCTAAAGTAAAGAGATTAAAGCCGAATTCTATGACAACTTTGGTGGTTGTCATGAACAGTTTGAGGAAACAGTGAGAATGAGTCAATCAAATAGAAATTTCAAATGCCAAATTGATATTTTATCATATGAATCGATCACAAAAAGTGATAATTGATCATTTAGATCATCATAGGTCTCCACACAAAAAATGTTGTTTCATATGTGGAAAGCCAAATCACATGGCCAGAAATTATATTCATTGAAATAAATCAGTAAGTCAACAATGATTTCATAATTCTACATGAAATAATAGAAAACAATTTTTTTCTAAATTAAAATTAAACTACAATGCATTCAAAAAGAAAGCACTTGTTAGATCAATAAAGTTTCAAAATAATAAGAAATCTGATTTTTGACTTATCTCTAAAACGATCAATGAGAAAATCAGAAAATCAAATGTTGTTGACAATGTGAAAAATGTTGATACAAAAAAAATCAAATATCATGGCTAACATACTAAAATCAAAAGATCATGTGAAACAATTACAAAACCTGTTCAAAAGTGGAAAGTTAAAATTCAAAGTTTTACTTTTGATACATCAAAAGATGATCAATTTGACTAAGGAACTACGAGTGATTGCTTTGGAGAAGAAAAATCTTGAGAAGACAAATCAGGTTGACCTACTTCTGCTTGATAACTAAGTGAAATATGCAAGGATTAAGACTTTTGAATATCAAACTCAGTTTGTATTTGATTATGTTTAGAGTCTAGAGAATCAAATTCAAGGTTTCTTAGTTCAAACTTCCACAGAGACCACTTCGTAGAGCCAGTGAACCAAGTGGATGGAAATCAGCTGATCTGGAACTAGTAGGTGAGGCTCTGTAAGGCCCCGTTCCCTGGACACTCACAGTTGGGCAATCATCGCACATACTATTTCAAAATCACATAAAATCTATTTAACATTTGCAGCGGAAAAATTTAACGAAACCATTTCATATATTAATAATTACTGTTTACAACATCATTACATTACAAATCATCCTTTGGTTTCGTCACTACACAAAACATCATTGTTACACAAAATGGATACCAGTCAAAATCTTTGCCAAGTAGCTTCGCCCCGTGCCATCCTCAGCAACCATTACCTGCCAACTGAAAATGCATGAAAGTCAGCGTTGCCGAGTGAGTTCTAGTTTTATAAAAATATGTTACCTTTCGTTCGTTAAAAACTTTTTCATACTTTCGCACGTGATCACACATCATACATACACATAGATAATAGCATTATTATCTTCCGTCATCGTTCTTTTCGTACTTATCGCACGTTTCGTACATTTCGCACGTTACATTATCTTTCACTTCTATCTAGGTCCTGTCGTATACTAAACCCCCCTCTTGGGCACGAAGCCAACTAATCTAGGGTTTAGCGACAAGGACCCCTTTCGCACGTATGGAACAGTCACCAAAACTGATCCCCTGTGTGTGATCCCTCATGGGGCAGCCAAGATCATAAGCTATATGACACACAGTTGAACTGACAACTCTCAAGGAGTTGTGAACCTCCTTACATTTTGCTTGCAAGACTTTCATTCGTTCATTCATTATGTTTCACTTTTATTATCTTAGATCTTCCACTTCGTTAAGATAATACTTTACATTCATTAACATAATGACACCACGTAAGGCCACTGAGAAATACATAATAGGAACATAAAGAAAACAGGTCATAACATACAATACATCATCACATAACATCCCCGGAAACATCCCAAGTCATAGCCTAAAATTCCTTCTTTCCCCAAAAATTTCAGAAAATTTTCTAAGTCTTAGGCGCATGAGCACTATGCAGGCGCTCGACCACTATGCAGGCGCTCGGCCACTATGCAGGAGCATGAACACTTAGGCGCATGGACGACATAGGCGCATGGGCACTATTCGGGCGCACGAGCCTTACTTAGGCGCATGAACACTTAGGCGCTTGGCAAACTTAGACGTATGGGAATACTTAGGCGTCTGGGCATAATCCTAGGTGCATGGGCACTATTTGTGCGCATGAACCTTGGGCGTTTGGGTACTGTTTGGGCGCATGATCTCAGGCGCATGAGCACTTAGGCGCATGGCCAACTACTTTTCTAACTACCATCATTTCCAGACCCAAAATCATTAATCTAAGCTGTTCTAGCCTAGTTTCTAGCATACTAAGCATCTAACAAGCATAAAATCACGAACATACTCAAAAATCATCCTGAACATACACCCACCCATCAAGCACTCACACATATACATACGGGTACACACCCAAATTTTATAAAAACGTTTAAGCATGCATTTCCAGCCCCAAAATCAGTTAAAATATGTAAAGCCGGGGATCTAGAACTTACCTCTTGTAACTTCCAAGTAAGACTTCCTTCAAACCCGAATGCTTATGAGTTCAAACACCTAAAACACCAAATCTGAACACATATACAGGCACATAAGCACATACCCGAAGCTGAAAATCAGCCAAGAACACCCTGAAATCAGGAAACTAACCTGAATTCAGCTTCTTCTTCTTCTTCTCTCTAAAACCAAAGAGAATTCTCTACTTTCTCTCTCTAGAAAATCGACAGAAAGATGGTACAGGGGTCATGGGCGGCCATGACCACCTTTTGAACGGATTAAATACCAACTTTGTCCCATGTACATCTTTAACCCCTCAACTTGGGTTATTTTGCTTTTCTTTCATTTTCTTCAATTTTCTCTTCTTTTAAAATTTTCGGGTGTTACAGGCTCAAAGAGATGATATCACTTAGGAGCAAACTACTAAGCCTATTACAACTGTTGGCGCTTCTAAAGTGAACTTGGACGGAACTCAAGTATCCGAGGGGAATGTAGTGAAAAAGGTGATGATGGACTAGATAAAGTTGACTATGAGGTGAGTGATGATAATGAAGAAGATGATGATACAAATGATGATGCGAATGATGATGGTGATGAGAAAAAGGATGATAAAGATGATGATGATGATCAAGGTGGAGATAAAGGCAAAATTGTAGGTCCATCTAGTGAGTTTGCACTGTTGATGTCTCCATTCTAATTCCAAATGTTCTAGAGGATTATCAACTTTTGGATCATGATGTTGAAATCTAGTACAAGAAAGAGTTTGGCTGTTTCAACAATAACTTCTCACTAAAGACTCTGGTGATGAGTTAGGCCCATTTGATGATCTAGATGAAGATAACGAGAATAAAAACATCTTTGGAAACAATTTAAAGAGATTTTTTGAAAATACACAACTAGAATAAGGTGACATAGCTACTTCTTCAGGAGTTGAGCCTACTAATGCTCCAGCAGACCCTTTTCGATCAAACAGGAAAGGCAGTTGTATGCATATTGGAAAGCTTATTTTCAAAGGTCATCCTCTTCCATCATAAAAACACTTTCTATGATATTCAAAGCTGGATACTTATTATGGAAACTAAGAATTGGTTATGAGCTGGGGTTATTGTAGAGAGAAAAATCTATACATTATGAAAAGAAGAGCTGGTGCCATAGAATACTTTAAGGATGAGCACAACTTTCATACTTTAAGAGTTGCTGATTTATATGCTATGTAAAGTTCCATTCTTTAACCCTTGTAACTAATGGAAGGCAAAGTGGATCTGGAACATGATATGGCATCAAAGCAAGTCAAATTATCAGAATTATAAGATGGCCAAGTCAAAAGTGATATCAAATGAGTCAAGAATTTACCCAAATACGAATGCCCCAATGAAGATAAGAGTCTACAAGCTTCTAAAGATCATGAGAAAGATTCCTATTCATGCTCCTGTGTTGGTCAACAGTTTGTCAAAGTTAATGAGATGGGTGTGCAAGAAGGAAGCGGGGCATGCAGCTAGCTACTCGATTGATCAAGAATTTAGAATCATTGATCCAATTGATTTGCTAAAGTTTGGAAATGATGATTTGATGAGGCATCAGGCTTGTCCTCTGGAAGTTGATGAATCACTACACTTCATAGTAGCACAATTCAGATGGTTGATCAACAAGGCCGTAAAGAAGAATATGTACGCTAATGGGGGAGACTACAAGTGCGCAAACGTGGATTTTTGAATAGTTGATTCACCGAGCCTAGGGAGAGATTGTATAGGTCAAACTATGAGGGTTGGGAAATCAAAATTGATGTCATGTGAGAACTTGAAAATTCCACACAAGAACTTATAGTTTCCGCGTGAATACTTTTTGTTGTATAGAACTTTTCGCGTAAGAACATGTGTTTAGTATATATAGATGTTTGACTTTGGTAATCATAACAGTTGAATAATTTCAGTTTAATAAGCTTTATCAATAGCGGTAATCCAAGAGAAAACTATATTTAACTTGTTGTTCATGATTTTGTTTCTTGTGTAAGCTTGTTAACTAATCCAATCATCATTCATTATGCGTTTGATGTATTGAGATTGATCTACACATGAATTTCCTGATTCTAACAAAGTTAATATTTCCTTTTATTTTTTACTACATTAGTTCAACAATATTGGATATTAATCAAACCAACATATTAGGTTTTCTAAGTTTAGCGAAAGCATGTTATATGTATCATATCATTGAGTAAATTAATACAAATAATTTTACAATATCATTAAGTAAATAACCTTGGATTGTTTTCTACAACCCATCATTAAGTTAATAAGCGGGAATTGTTTTCTCCGACTTATTTTGACCCGACTCGTTTTAGCCAACCCATTTTGACTTTGCTTGATTTGAGCCGATCTATTTTTTACATCCACTCATAGAAACTTCTGGATCTGTCGCTGATTTGGAGAATTTGGATTCTTAAACATTAAATCTACAATTAAAACCATTTGACAATTAATGCAACTCACCAATCCATTCGATCAACAATACATCCATTCCATCTTTTTTAGTTTATAACCTATAAAAAATATCAAAACATAAAAATTTTAAATCTATATTCTCTAATCTGCCCCAAACAACCAAAACATTACCACGATGAATGCTTTGGACTCAAACAACCTACTATAGTTATACACACGTTTCAGGAATGACCCCAACAATCTGTACTACAACAACACAATCACGAAGGAAATCATGTACCGACCTCTAGCCGTAACCTCACAACTAAGACCCGACTTCTTCCTGTCTCAATGCATACCTGAGACCGAACCACAACGAAGAACCAATGTTTTCTCATCTCAGTCGATGCACGAGACTGTACTACAACCTTTACCTGAACAAATACTACGTACCAACCTCTTTCAAATGAAAACGGAGGAAAAAAGGAGGCCGAAGAGGGCACTTGAAAAACCGTTGAAAAATGGATGAGCAACGAAGAACTCGATTTAACCGGGGCTTGGCTCGACACATCCGTGGATGAAATTACAGCTAACTTTATTAAAATGTGAAAACATTATAGTACTTTATTATGTGGTTATATTAATAAAAATTATTATGTTTATTGAATATTAAATAAAAAATGATTGAGTAATAATTATAATTAGTTAAAACCATCACATTTATTTAAAAGTTTAGTGAAATTATTTTTGCTTATATGGCTTGTAGGTGTCATTCTAACTCAAAACCTTAGTTAAAGCATTACACACAGACTAATAAGCGAAGAATTTCAAAAAAGTGGTTAAAAAATAAATGGTTTGAGAAACAAAATATTTGTTTGTTATTTAACCAGTTTTTTTATTTTTGTTTGTTTTAATGTTTTCTTTGTTGCATCTTGTTAGTGATGTGATGTTATATTAATCAATTAACTTCTGGCTATGATGATGGAAACATAAAATTCAACATATGTGTGTTTGTCTAAGCCCCGATTTTAAGATGCCAACGCACGTCGGGGTTTAAACCCTAGGTAATAGTTTATTATATAAAGTTTAATTAGCAAATGCATTCTTATCTGTCTTCGCTCAAACAAAACAAACCCAAATCTTGAAGTAAAGTAAAATGATTTGCAATATATGGTTGCAGTGAAATGCATAATATTATTCCTTCTAATATCATTCTTAAAAGTATTCCACCCACACTTGGTGAGATGCAAGACCATTGATTCGAACACATAGTTCGCCTCTTCAAAATAACTCTTACATAATAATATGAATAATATTATTCCTTCTGAGATCTAATTACAATTAGAAATCAATACAAACATACAATTGAGCTGAATATCTAAAGTTGCGGATCAACATATCAATCACATTTACAATCTAATAAAAGCATCATTTGGTCTATCATATTCACCATTTATTAGATAAGATGTTATGAGTCCTTTGGTCTTTTATATTTTTATATCTTTCATGTATATATATCTGTCTTGTACATCATCATTATTGTTACAAAAAGATAATTAAACATTAAGTTAAGTTTAATTTTACTCCTTGAAATTTGTTAAAAATAACTATTTTCCTGTAAAGTATTAAAAACATCAATTTACCTCTAAAAGTTTCATAAATTGTTTTAATTTTAATTCAAAAGTTTCATTAGTTGTTTTAATTTTATCCAAAATAATAAAACTTTTGGAGTGAAATCGAAACAACATATGAAACTTTTAAAGATAAATTGATGTTTTTAATATTTTAAAGCAAACTGATTACTTTAGTCAAACCTTAGTGAGTAAAACTGAAATTAACTCTAAAATATTTCTCCATAAAATTATCACTTGTTTGTCATGTATCAAGAGCCACTTTTGGTGCTTCATTCAAGATGACAGAACCATCAAAAGAAATTCCCCCACTTGACAAAACTGCACCAAAAGAACTTTACACGAATATTTCAAGCATTGCGAGTTTTGTTTCAGTAAAACTAAATGCAGACAATTATCTTAGCCGGAAGCGTCAAATGGTAACAGTTCTATAGACCATGGGTCTTCTACTGTACATCAACTCAAGCATCCCTCCTCCAGGAGCAGAGTTCGCCGACTTCAAAGATTAGGAGCAACGAGATGGTTATGTTTCAGCCTGTTTAGACGAAACCATGGATCCTTCTGTCGCTCATTTAGCTATCAGAACTGAGAGTGCTGCTAAATTGTGGAAGGTCATCGTAGAAACCTATTTTCAAGAAGCATTTGCAAAAAAAATCCCAAATTAAAACACAATTTCAGTTACTAAAACAGGGCAATACTTCTATTGCTAATTATTGTGATTATGCAAAACAACTTGCAGATCAACTAAAGGCTATTGGAGAACCAGTTGATGATGGAACTTTGGTTCTCCAAATCCTACAAGGTTTAAGCTCCATTTACAACACCTTTGTTCATAATGTTGAATGTGTAGATAACTCTCCAACCTTTGCTTAATTAAGAGCTAAATTGTTTGTGTATGATGAGCGACTTCGTCGTCCACCCAGTAGTACCCGTAATGGCAGCTTTACATATAAAGCAAAATAACACCCCAAATGCAATATCTTGTCAAATCTGTAAGAAACCATGGCATGAAGCTTCTGCTTGTTACTTCCGATATTCTCAAGACAACTCCAATCGCAATCGAGGAAATTGTCGAGGGGTTTTTCGCAATGGTCGCGGTCAGAACAGCTCTTTCGGGGGACAAGGACAAAACCGTCCGGCTACACAGAACAGCCGCGATTGGCCGCCGCCGCACACAGCCGCATATGCGACTTCCTGGTCACCCAACTCAGCGCCACCCACTTTTGGTGACCTGTCATCTTTTGTGCCTTGTGATAGTAGCAACGGGAACCCTAATGTGGGTTATGAAATGTCGACCAACAAACAAGAAGCTCCCTTTGACCATTTTGCTAAACCAAATTACCCTTTTAATAGGCCCAATAATACAAGTAACCCATCTAGTAATTTTACAAACTTTAATGGTCCAAATACTACATACCTAGTTAACTATGATAAAGGCCCAGAAACAACCACATCCTCAGCCCTCAGGTAACCAAAATAGTTTTGGACCTGAACATACATTTTTCATATTGGGCTTCTCACCAGCCCGGTTTGCATTTTGGACTCGTTGCTGACTTTTCTGATATTTATCACACGGTTGAAACTTGAGTTCCTGATTCTAGAGCAACTGCTCATATGACTTCTAATGTTGGGCTTGTTCGTGATGCTTTTATTATGCCACCGCAAGCTAAACAGTGGAAGCAACGTGAAGCTTGGAGAGTAAGGTAGCAAACTGGGTTGCTCATAAGCCTTTCGTGAGAAGATCAACAAGCTGTAAAGCAGTGGTAACATAGCGTATACAGAGCGTGTGTGAGAGAACCATATCACGAATGAAGTGCAGGTCAATCTGAAGATGTTTTGTGCGCTGATGAAACACCATATTGACAGCAAGATATGTTGCACCAATTTTGTCACACCATAGAGTAGGAGGACAGATAGAATTTAAATGTAACTCTGATAGTAGAGACATGATCCAACGAATTTTGTGTGGGCAAGAGCACGATATTTGATAGGTTCAAATGGATCGATCTGTGTTGATGTTGTAATGCAATGATCAATTATAAGCACAAAGTAATCAAACAAATGTAAAATACTTCAAAAATTCATAGAGATTTCATTGATAGCAAATTGCAATTGGATACAATGTAGAGAGTGAATAACAGAAAAGTTCTAATAGTATTCTCTCAAAGTCTCTCTACACAAAATACATAATATCCTATTTATACTAAACAATGAAAACTAAAGAACATATATTTACAAATAAGTTCCTATACTATGACAGAAATAAAATATAAAGACTAAATGCTAATCTTCAAGAGCTCCAACAATACTCCCCCTAAGATTTGCATGTCGTCTTCAATCAAAATAATCTCCAGGTTCTTCTTTTATCTTGAACAAGGACTTCTCTTTATACATCTCCAGTTCTCTTAATGCTTTCTTTATCGAAGACTTGAACTTTCCTGCCAAAATACCTTGTTCAGGTTTTGATTCGTTTGTCTTGATCTCCATAGCATCCATCACAAGCAAAGTTTCCTTTGAAAGACCAGCTATGTCGATGTTGGCATAAAATTCTATTGGACTTGAATAATCTTTTGAGTGTATCTCCAAAACTCCTTTACTAGAGATCCTCATAAACTCTATATTCTTTATGTCTTTCTTGACTATGTTTGCATATGCCAGAGCTTTTCTCAAAGAAATTCGCTCCATGGCAGCATTCATCACTTTGATTATAGTCATAAAATATTTTCTGTCATTCTCAGCTACTTCAGACGATACTTTCTCAAACTTCTGATTGGATAGAAATGAGATGTAACTTGGATGTAGCAATTTCAATTCAAAAACTCCATATCATATCTTTATCCCAGTCATCTTCATTTCTTACAAGCATCAGTTGAAATGTTTCCGAATCATAAAACCATCTCAGGATTGGTTTAGACGTTTGAGTACCATCAATTACTTTCAATCCTGGATTTGTAACCTTGTCAAAGTACTTATCAACATAAGCTTCCAAATAGCTTTCTTCTGCTGATGAACTTGATTCTTCTTTTCTTTTCCTTTTCAGAGATTGAAAATACATCTTGTCCTCCTGATCACACCTTGTTTGGAGAAAAGATGGCATTCTCGAAATTCCACTATCAAGAAGTTTTACGAAGTTCTCTCCTCTTGAAGCCTTTGTAGGGTTTATCACAGGTAACTTATGTAATTCTTTCAAGTCTTGGACCGGAAGAGCAATGATGCTTGAATAAAAATGATACACGTCATAAATAGCATTCACTCTCTTTATCATAAATGCATCAAAAATCTCAGCCTATTTCCATGCAATGATCTTTACTTCTTTTGTTTTATCAAGCACAATCATAGCATTCAAAAGCTCTGAGATTGATTGTCCTATTTGTAATACATTTCTCACAATATCTCCTGCAGATCTTGCTTTATTCCACAGTTGCTTCTGATCTAGAGATACTTTGTAAGCTTGTTTTTCAGAATCAGGAAACATCTTGATCAGCTCTTTCCTATTCTCATCTATCTCTATCTCAGCAGTTCTCCAGAATCTCTTAATCAGTCGTGCATATATGGCTGCACGTGCACACATGGCATAAACATATCTTGTTCTCAAAAGAAATCTAATCATCTCTTCATAGCCAGCTGCATCTCTTACATCTTTATCAAGAAAAGTAGCTAAGTTTTGCTTTAGTTCAAACTTGAGCTCAGCCATCTGTCATTCACAAAGAAACAAAGTATAAGAATGAATGTATTACATTGATGTAAATCTCAAAATATTTTGAGATTAATATCAAGTAACATGTGACAAATTATGCACACTAATTAATTTTCAATTTTACTTAATAGATTTTAAATTTTTAAAACTTGATCAATTTTTATTCAAAATTTTCTATGTGTTTGAACACTTGCTATCATAAACACAATCAAGTTTTAGAAGTTTATAATCACTAAGTCATTTGTATCTTTTAGATTTATGAATATTAAAAAAATATGATGATTAACATTTGAAACTTTTATTGAAAATTCATTTTGTCGATTCATTTCAGTTGTTAATTTTTATTATTATATTTGACTGATGAACACCATGATCATCAAGAAATTTTTTTATGATGAAATTGAGTTTTGATGATGTCAATCTGGTCGAAAACATGTGTTATCAACAAATTCAGATTCGATTTTGAACATTTTAACATATTTAAGCTGAAAATTTCAAATTTCCCAAACCCTTAGGGTTTGAACACCCGAATAGCTTTCAAACGCCCAATCAAATGTGTGTTTAATGTTCTGTAGTTTGATGATTTGCACTTAACATAATGTTTAGAATCAGAGATTATACCTAAATATCACAAAGATTTCAGGAAATCAGACTAAACAATAACAATGAAGAGTATCAAGTGCGTATGAATAAGAACAGAGAGTTTTAGTGTGTGAATGAACGAGTGAAATGAAATTCTGTCAACTGTTGAATTTATATAAGTGTAAAAACTCTTAGGCGCATGACCACTGTGAAGGCGCATGACCCCTGTTGAGACGCATGAGACTTAGGCGCATTACTACTGTACAGGCGTATGATTCCTGTTTAGACGCATGAGACCTAGGCGCATGAACTCACTTGGACATATTTTATCAAAGGACTTAGGCGCATGAGCACTGTTCAGGCGCATGAGCACTGTTCTAGGCGCATGAGCACTGTTCTAGGCGCATGAGCACTGTTCAGGCGCATGACCTAGCCTGAAACGCCTACACTTGGACACTTTCATGAACCCTCAGTTCGTATGAGAACTGTTTAGGCGCATGGACTTTCAAAGCATATACACTTAGAATATTTTCAACATGGAAAGTCTGGTACTGTTTAGGAGCATGAGCTTAGTTGAAAGGCCCAACACTTAACTAATTTTTTAGACTTATGACAACTGTTTAGGCGCATGAGTTGGAACCAAAATGCCCAACACTTGGACAAAAAATCTAAAACTTCATCATACTCCTGAAATGGACTTTTGACCACTGTGTAGGCGTATAAGGACCTTTCCATACATCTAACACTTAGAATTTTCTCACCAAATTCATCCAAACCCTAATTTTGAGAATTGTCATTGTTCATCATGAAATTTCAACCTTTGGTCAAAGTTTGACTTTTTGACTATAAAAAATCTTTGACTTTTTGACTTTTAACATTTGAAAATCTATTTCTCACTCAAACTTTTACCTTTTATTTCTCAAATAATTTCCCGTCATTTTAGTCTTAAAATTTTGAAATTTTTTAAAAAATTACAAATAATCTCAATTCTTTATTTTTGATTGCAAGAAACTTTTCCACATTTCAACTTAATGTGAAATCTTTTGAGGTTTATTTTTGAATCATATCAAACACACACATACTTGTAAACTTTTAGCATCATCTTTTTCATCTAAACATTTATTTTGATTTTCTTTTTCAATCTTTACTCCCCCTAAACTTTTAAGTTCACAAACTTAGAAGTTTATTTGATTGATGAAAAATAAAGACAAACCAATCATTATCAACATGCCCGCACACAGAAAATCATGCAAAAATCAAAATAAAGCAGAATAAAACTCTAGTATATACTTAATGAATCACATGCCTGTAGTGAGATCATATCAGTTAACAATCAGCAGATTAACAAAAAAAATTGTGGACAGTCATAGACATTGATTAAATCCTGATCAGGTGTGTTCCACGTTAGCGTTTTCATAGCAGAGGAGACACTAGATCTAAGGACAGACAGTGAGTACTTTGGAAAAAGTATCTGCACACTTACTTTTTCAATTCTTGTATTGATTAAGGTTCGATTAGATATGACATTATGTAACCCACACTTAGACTTAGAGAGTCTGACCCTCGTCAAGGTATGCAAGCAAGCACTTTTACTCAACTTAAAAACCTGACATATATGTATAACCAGATCTCATGTTTAGGTCAATGAGAGAATTATCATGGTAAACCATTTGATAATCTCCGAGAAAACCACCATGGACGAACCATTAGGTAATCTCCGAATCCGTTTCATAAAGAAATAGATAGAGATGATTCATAAAGAATCATAGGACATCCATTTTGGACTTTTGAAAGGATTGTGCACATTGGCATCTTTTGCATCAGGTGAGAATATCCAGGTCTGTAATGACTTACAACAGAGGATACCTTGTCACTTTAGGTCTATGATGACTCATAACAGAGAAGTGAACAGATGCGGTAAACAGATCTCACGGTTATTCATATCACCACCAAGTGTGAGTTTGTGAATTGACAATCAATCAAGTAGATAGGTCAACACCACTCATTAGAACTAAGATGGATACACACAAATGCATAATGATTTAGTTAAATCACAAGAATATACTTTTTTAGTATAATTGCTTGAGTTTACCCGCACATCATATCTGATCAAGTTAGACTTTATTAACGAGTGAAGTATGCAACTGATTAAAACTGATGTACTATCATTTATCACATATTGCAATAGCAGATTCAATCCTAATATAATAAATGAACAACTAAACTATATTTTTGTATTTTCATTTTATATTTTTCTATTTTGATTTTTCAATTTTTAGTTTTGTATTTGCCTTTTCTTTTAGCACACACACAATATAAACAATTAGGCAGTCAACTTTGATAGTTTCGCTTTTAATTTTCTTATTAAAAAGAAGGGAGGGTTTTTTCATTTTAATGAGTCAAAATCAGTTTTCAACAAAGTTAATAAGACCAATAGACTCAACCAAATACTCAAACCTTCTTGGTAAAAAGGCTTTTGTAAAGAGGTCAGCCAATTGTTTTTCAGTTGATATTTGAATCAAAATGATTAAATCTTTTTCAGAGTTATCTCTGAGAAAATGATATCGAATTTTGATATGCTTTGTTTTTGAATGTTGGACAGGATTAGCTGTTATAAACATAGCAAGGGTGTTATCAATGTAAATAGGGGTTTTAAGAAAATTGAACCCGTAATCTAACAGTTGGTTTTGTAACCTAAGGATTTGAGAACATCCCGCTGATGCAGCTATGTACTCAGCTTCTACAGTTAAGACTGAGACATTTGTTTGTTTCTTACACTGCCATGAGACTAATCTGGGACCCAAAAACTAACAACCACCCGTTGTAGATTTACGATCTTGGCAACATCCCCTATAATCAATATCAGTATATCCATGTAACTCAAAGTTTTCTTCATAAGGATACCATAACCCTAGAGCCGGTTTTCCTTTAAGATATCTGAATATGCGTTTGACAGCGATAAGATGAGATTCCTTCGGGTCTGATTGATACCTGGCACAGACACAAACAACATACATGATATCAGGTCTAGATGTAGTAAGATACATCAAAGATCCAATCATATATCTGTATAGAGTTTGGTCAATTGAGTTTCCTTTTGTATCAGGATCAATCTTGGTGTTAACGTCAGTTGGAGTTCTGATTGATTGACAATCTTGCAGTTTAAACTTTTTCAAGAGCTTGTCAACAAATTTCTGTTGATTGATAAAAATTCCATCTGCAGACTGTTTCACTTGTAATCCAAGGAAAAAGTTTATTTCTCCCATAGAACTCATTTGGAAACGAGATTTCTTGATCTCTTCAAATTCTGAGCATAATTTTTGACTTGTAGAACCAAATATGATATCGTCCACATACACTTGAACACATAAGAGATCATCCGCATCCTTCTTTATGAATAAAGTCGGATCAATTTTCCCTCTTGTGTATCCATGTTGGATCAAATGCTGTGATAATGTATCATACCAGATTCTAGGAGCTTGATGTAGACCATATAAAGCTTTGCTCAGCTTGTACACACGATGAGGGAATTCAGCATCTTCAAAACCTTGAGGTTGCTTGACATACACATCATCTGTGATTGGTCCATACAAGAAGGCACCTTTGACATCCATTTGGTACACCTTGAATTTCATATATGAAGCATATGCTAGGAAGACGTGAATTGCTTCAAGTCTTGCAACTGGAGCAAACACTTTATCATAATCAACTCCTTCCTCTTGGGTGTAACCTTGTGCTAGTAGCCTTGCTTTGTTTCGAACAACAATTCCTCGATCATCTGATTTGTTTCTGAACAACCATTTTATGCCAATGGCATTTTCTCCTTCAGGCAAATCCACAAGCTTCCACACTTCCTGTTTACGGAACTGTAGTAACTCTTCTTGCATAGCCTCAACCCAACTATTGTCATGTAACGCTTCAGAGATGTTTTTAGGAATAATATGAGATAGAAAACATGAGTATAAGCAAATGTTTGCTTGCTTGGAATGACTTCTCGTTGTTCTCTCATTCAAAAGACCAATAATCTGTGATATAGGATGTTTCTTGTGAATACGAGACGTTGGGATCTCATCTTCTTGAACATTCATATCAAGATTAGTCTGGTTCAAGTTGGAAAGCGGATTCAACAGGTTTGAAGAATGTGGAGTGAAATTCGGAACTTGAGTCGGTGAGTTGATAAAATAATCAAGCTTGTCATTAACATCTACATCTCTAGATACAGATGAAGTTCCAGACTCAGGTTGTAGAATTTTTGGTCCATCATTAGGAATAGGTTAAGAAACATTTGAATTTTGAGAAACAGGATGTTGTTCTTGAGCTTGTTGATCATGAGATTCTGAACTGAATACAGGATCTTTAACAAATGAGAAGAATGGATAGTCTGGGCTTGAATCATACATATCATCAGAATCTGAATCATCACTGAAAGATCTAAGATCTTCTACTTGTTTCCTGTTGACACAAGAAGATTCAAACAGGTTAGAATTGAATTAGTTTGATAAAGAATCTAAATCAAATAACCAAGCTAGACCATTTGCAACTGATGGAAATGAATTTTCAAGGAATTTAACATTGAAAGTTTCAATGATAATATTCTTCCTAGAGTTATAAACTCTAAATGTTTTTGAAACTGACGAATATCCAAGAAAAAATCCATCATCAGATTTTGCTTCAAATTTTCCAAGCTGATCATTTGAGTTTAAAATCAAAACCGGACAACCAAAAGATTTAAGAAAATCTATGTTTGGTTTCCTGCCAAATATCAACTCATAAGGAGTTTTCTGTTTATCTTTCACCAATAGTGTACGATTCTGAACAAAACATGCAGTTGATATGGCTTCATCCCAGAAAGTGATTGGAATCATTGCATCTGCTAACATTGCACGAGCTGCCTCAATCAAAGTTCCGTTCTTCCTTTCTGCAACTCTATTTTGTTGTGGAGTTCTAGGAGCACTGAACTGATGAGCGATCCCTTTTCCTGCACAGAACATGTCAACATTAGCGTTTTTAAATTCTGTTCTATTAGCACTTCGAATGATTTTTACTTTTTGATCTAGATGATTTTCTACTTTAATGATAAATTCTTTTAATAATTCAGCCGTTTCAGATTTAGCACGCAAAAAGAAAACCCAAGAAAATCTTGTAAAGTCATCAATGATAACTAAATAATAAGATTTCTTTCTAATACTTTGCACGTTTACCGGACCGAATAGATCCTTGTGCAAAATCTGTAGAGGCTTGGAATTTTGAGTTTATCAGCTTGGACTTATAAGACGCTCTGTGTTGCTTCCCTTTCAAACATGCTTTACAGAGATCTGATGTAGCAAACTTTTTTGTTAGAATGCCTACTACATGATTTCCTGCAGCAAGCTTGTTCATGTTTTTGAAGTTGGAATGCCCGAGACGTCTATGCCAAGCTGGCTTTCATCATTTGAGGCGTGAGCAATTAGGCAAGTTGTTTTTGTTGAAGGATCAACTTGAGACATATCTAGCTTGTAGACATCTCGATCACGAACAGCTTTAACAACCACCCATTCCTTGCTAATCTGAAAACCTGGCTTTAAAATATAACAATAAGAGTAATCAAATAAAGCAGAATATGATTTATCACAAATTTGGAAAACGCTTAAAAGATTAAAGTTCAACTGAGCACAGTAGTTGACTTTATCAAAGCTAATAATCCCATATCAAAGCTAATAATCCCATTTAATACCGTTCCTTCTCTGGTAATCTTTCCACCTGCATCACCTCCAAAAGCTACATGCGTACCATCATTTGTCTTAAAGTCTTGAAGTAAGGCATGATTGCCTGTCATATGTCGGCTACACCCACTATCAACATACCCCATGTTTATTGGTCTTCTTGGGCGTACCTGCATTTCAAAGAAATTCAAGTTGAGTTATCAACCCAAGCCGAGATGGTCTTGGGCTTGCCATACTTATCAACAATGGTAAATTGCTTAAAATGGAGTTTATTCACATCAGGTTTCTTTTGATATTTAGGATTATCAATTCCTCTTCTGACAAATTTTTGATTATCTTTATTTTGTTTAATCCTCAAAGCATTGAAAAGATTTTCAAGATCATCATCAAGAAATTTTGAACCATCAACTGAAATATTCTTAGACAAATTTTGCTTGTTAAATGTTCCATTGTTTATTCTCACAGGTCGTGGAATGAAATTTCCTTGTTTATACTGCTTTGTTCTCGCAGTGTAATAATCATCATAATCAAAATTGATTCTTTAGAGAGATCTCAAGCCTAAGGAAGGTTGTTGTGATAAACCTTGAAAACCATTATTTTGATTTCTTTGAAATCATGGATTAACATATCTATTCCTTGGCGAGTTCTTTCTGAAGTAACAATCTTCAGTATTATGATTCCTTTCATCACACAAGGCATAATATTTATTGAAATAACAATCAGCAGTTGAGTGATTTGTCATATCACAAATGTGACAGTACTTGTTAAAGTAACATTCAGATGTGTTATGATTATACATATCACATATGTCACAGTACCTTTATGGAGATTTAAACAGCTGATGATTAACCCTAGATGTGGATGCCACATTTGATCCTTGTTTAGATTTAGGAGTAGGCAGGTTAATCTATTGTTTTTGATTTGTGAGTTTGTGCTTTTGATTTTTAGGTTTTGGCTTTTGAACATTTTCACAATTTTTTGACTCTTAAGACACAAATTTTTTATGAACAGCGAAAGACTTAGGACCTGAACATGTTTTCAGATTAGAGTTAGATTTGATCTTTGGTTTTGATGTCATTTAAGAGATTGTGTTCATGTCAAAAGTTCCTGCTGACACAAACTTCACAGGTTTAAATTGATTTGATTGATCGGTTCTTTGAGTTTGAGAATTTTTAGCTTTAGCATTTGTTTTTCTCCTTCTTTGATTTCTTGTTCTTGATGATATATTGTTGCTTTGGGATGGAATTGAATCTTGAGAAGATTCTATTTTAGATTCTTTAATTTTATGTTCTTCTTGATTTAATTCACAAGAACATGAATCATCAGAACATGACATATCCAATTTTAATTCTTCTTGTTTATTTATCCCTTTCTTCTTGTCATTGATTTCAACGACTTCTTCAACATATTTTTCAATAACACAATCATTTGATCCTTTGGGAGCTAAAAGCTTCTTGTTCTTTGGTCAAGGTTCATAGGATTTAACTTTTATCGGATGACCATTTTTGATCTTTTCTGAATCTTTCTCCTCAAATATTTCAATATTTATCTTTTTAGTTTCACTTTCTTCAGTAGATTGCACATTCTTTTTCTTTTCATGAAAGGCTTTATGCTTTGCTTTATTCTCAGGTGAGTGATCATGAGTATTAAAGTTCTCTGGCAAGGTGTTTGAGATTGATTCAGGCATAGGTTCACGTGTAAACCTAGACCCGTTTTATCTTTGTCCTTTCTCCCATTTACCAATTGTTCAACTATAGTTTTAGAACTTTTAAGTTTGGCTAGATCAATCTGAGTGGCAGCATGAGCCAATTTCTCTTGTTCTAGAGTTTTGGTCATCTCTTCAAGTTGCTTCTTGTTCAAGTTCTTTTAGAGTTATGTTCCATGATGTTTGAAGAGATATGATTTTGTCTTCAGAGATTTTAAGATCGGCTTTGAGTTTGTTGTGCATTAACTCTTCTTGTTTGAGTTTATCACATATTTTGAATGAGTATGTTCTGCAGTGTTCTACTTGCTCAAAACATGCTTTAGTGCACATCTTTTCTCTTACTTCCGATGGGATTTCAGGATACAAAGATAAAGTCTCAGTATCAGATGATGAGTGTTCAACATTAGGTTGTTCTGACTGTGCCATGAGAGCAACTTCTTCGAAATCTTCCTTGGGATCAGATTTGTCGCTCCAATCATAGTCTTCATCATTGTCTAAATCATCATTTGCCTTGGGATCATTGTCTTCAGACCAGTCCTCCTTATTAATCTCAGCAATAAGTGCTAAACCAGAAGTGAGATCAGCAGTAAACTGTTCTGCATAAGCACTCCGGTCATAACCATCGTTAATGCTAACAACTAGAGCTTTCTTTGGCTCTTCAGTTGTCTTTGATTCTTCTTTCAGTTTTGACATTGGAAGACTTTGATACGGCTTTAGAAATGTCTTCTGAGACTGTTGACCAATGCCTCCTTAAGTTCTTGGAGCTTTGCATTCTCTTGAAAAATGGCCATAGCTATTACAGTTAAAACACCTTGATTTTGACTTGTCAAAGCCAACAGTCTTGTTTGCACTTGGCTTGTAATTTCTGTTCACATAAGAGCGTTTCTAAGTCCTATAAGCTATCATCACCATTTGCCAGTTCAAATCCATCTCTTCTACATCATCAGGATCCATCTTAAATAAATCCTGCAAAATCAAATCAACTTGAGTTAAATGACTTCCTTGAGAAGCTTGAAAGCTTGCCATAAAAGCAGTAGAGGCAGATTTTGACTCTTCATCCTGTAAAAGGATGTTTATGACATCTTTAACTTTGCTAGGTTTAACAGAGTTAGAAGATGGAGTCTCAGTTTGAGGTTTAGGTATTTGAGTTTTAAAAGGAGACTGAGGTTGATTTGTATAGACAAGAGCACTTATGTAGGTTGAGTCAGTAAAGAAACCAGCTCCAACAAACAAATCACCCTCATCTTTTGGAGAACTGTCATCTTTAGCCACCAATGCATTCTCCATTGTGTTAGCTGGAGATGCAACATACTTATACTGAGATGTTGATGTAGATCTATCATTGTTTCTTGAACTCTCATCAATTTCAAATGATTCTATTTTGGCAATTAGAAGATCAAGATCCATGGGAAACTTTTCTGTATGCTTCAATAAAGTGACTGTTTGTTTCCATGAAAACGAAAGAGCATTGAGAAGTCTGTCATTTAGATCTTTGAGATCATTCTTCACACCAACAGTTGACATTTCAGTAATAAGTTGCACAAATCTATTCATCATTTGATTTATTGTTTCTCCAGAAAGATGCTCAAACAATTCCAATTGTCTTTTGAGTTTATGCCTTTTAAGATCTTATATTTCTTTACCACCTTCGCAAATTATCTTTAAAGCTTTGTAAATGGTATACCCAGTCTGATAACTATCAAGTCTTGTCAGCACCTCCAATGGTAAACCCTTACATATCAGTGAATAAGCTTTAATATCATTCTTTACTTTCTTCAGATCATCACCATGTAAACCATCTTCTGGATAAGGCTCTTGTGAATCTTTAGTACATAAAAATCCTCTGTCAGGACCATCAGATGTAACAGGAATATGTGGTCCTTTCTCTATTGATTTCCAAAGATCAGTATCAATAGAGTTTAGATGGTGTTTCAGTCTGAGAGACCAGTTCTTGAAGTCAGCTCTGTTTTTCAACTTAGGAACTCTGTTCTCAGAATCTTCAGACTTAGCCATTTTGAGTTTAAGAAAATAAACTGTTTTTTTTTTGTTTTTAAAGTTTGAAATAAAACAAAGAAATGTCAATATTTTTGGATTTTAGTTTTTAAGAAAATTTTCTAAGTGTTGAATGAAAAGTCTGAAATTTGATGCGCCTGATGCTTGTGAAACGCCCACTTTGAACTTGAACACCTAAGGGAATGCCTTAGTAGAATTCTGAAATGCCCAACTAAAGATGCGCCTGAACAGTTGTCAAACGCCTGGATACTTAGTCAAATTTTTTGAATTTTCAACTGAAGCACCCAAACAGTCTTTAAATGCCTAGAACTCTTAGGTTTCAAAAACATCCAAACAGTGGTAAAATGTCCAAACAGTGTCAAAACGACCAACTCTTAAACGCCCAAACAGTGTTGATGCGCCTAAACAGTTGTTATGCGCCTAAACACTTGAGCCATTTTTAGATGATTTTAACACTCCAAGCACCTAATTCATCATCTTCATAACAACCTGATCTTTTCAAATTCTTCAAAACTTGATTAATTGATCTGAAAATAGTATATACACCGATAATCAATCCCCAATCATCAATTCTCTCAATTAACAACAATAAATCTGAATTTCTGTTTGAATTTGAGTTCGAATACGAAAAACAGTTTCGCACACAAATCTGATGAAAATTCAGATCTGAATGTGTGAAATCACTCAATTGTGATTCAATTCATATTTCTAATGATGAAACACAACTGAAATCAACAATTAATTGATCAATTGCTATCAAACACAGATTCAAGTAATTCACAGAGCTCAAAAGTCGATTTTAAGCTTCAAATCACTGAACCGAAGGCTCTAATACCATTTGATAGGTTCAAATGGATCGATCTGTGTTGATGTTGTAATGCAATGATCAATTATAAGCATAAAGTAATCAAACAAATACATAATACTTCAAAAATTCATAGAGATTTTATTGATAGCAAATTGCAATTGGATACAATGTACAGAGTGAATAACAGAAAAGTTCTAACAGTATTCTCTCAAAGTCTCTCTACACAAAATACATAATATCCTATTTATACTAAACAATGAAAACTAAGGAACATATATTTACAAATAAGTCCCTATACTATGACAAAAACAAAATATAAAGACTAATTGCTAATCTTCAAGAGCTCCAACAATATGTTTCTACCTCAGTACTGGATCTTGCATAATATGTTGTTTCTTGGAACTCAACTAATGAGGTTATTCCTATGGAATACACAGTACCCTGTTGTAGAGTGACGATCGTCTGGACACCCAGCCCAATCAGTATCAGCATATGCATGGATGGCAAAACTAGAAGATTTCTAAATAGATAAGGAGAGTGATGGTACCCTTAAGATAACGGGGAATTCTTTTGATTGCAATCTAGTGTTGATTTGTGGGTTTTTGTAGGAACTACAAGACTTTACTTACAGCATAAGCAACTTTTGGTCTGGTCAACACTAAGTATTGAAGTGCACCAATTGTGCTTTGATATAACGAAGGATCATCAAGGGGTACACCATAGTGTCGTGAGAGTTGACGTCCTGCGGTCACAAGGAGTGGATAATGGTCGGCGTTGACTAAGAAATGTACGTTGTAGGATATCCTGGATATATTGTTGTTGAGAAAGATAAAGAACATTGTCTGAAAAGGTAGCTTGGATTCCTAATAATGAGGTTAATATGCCCAAGTCTTTGAGTGCAAACTATGAGTTTAGACTCTCAATTAACTTCGTGACAAAGGCTGAAGAGTTTTCTATGTTAAGAATATCATCAACATAAAGAAGAACATAACATGTCGCAGAGTCCTGATAATAGACGAATAAAGAGGCATATGGTTGAAATTAAAGTTAAGTAGAGCAGACGATAACTTGGTAAACCAAGCTCTTGGTGCTTGCTTGAGTCCATATAAAGCTTTCTTAAGTAAGCAGACATGATTTGGGCGACCGAGGTCAATAAACCCAGGGGGTTGTGCCATGTAAACAGTCTCTAACAGATCACCATGAAGAAAGACATTATTTACATCATTCTGTGTAATATCCCAACCTAGAGAAAAGGCAACTAATAAGATAAGTCGGATTGTGGTTGGCTTGACACAGGGCTAAAGGTTTCAGCATAATCAATACCCTGTGCTTGGTGAAAGCCCTTAGCAACAAAACGAGTTTTATATCTGCTAATTGAGCCATCAGTATGACGTTTGATTTTGTAGACCCGCTTACACCCAACAATATTAGCTTGAGGAGGAGCAGACACAAACACCCAAGTGTGATTAGAGTGTAAAGCAGCAATTTCTGAGAGCATAGCATCCCACCATATCGACCATTTTTCGGCCTGAGCAAAGCTATAAGGTTCATGGGTAGGAGACGATGAAGCATTAAGAAGCACATAATCAGGAAACTGTTTTTGCCTTCTAGTATTGTCTCGATACCAGGTTACCATGGGATGAGGTGGTGGTGGTGCGGGGGGGATGTAGATGGTTGTGGAGGTGTAGGTAACTATGTAAGTATAGGTGGGGATGGTGGTGAGGGTGGTGGTGTTGATGGTGGTACCAAAGAGTGCGAGGGAGGAATAGAAAAGATAGAAGGGACAACGGTAGTAGGGAGTGAGTTTGTGTTAGGGGGAGAAGGAATAAAGAAGACTGTTTCATGAAAAATGACATGACGGGATGTGTAGGAACGACAAGTGTGGGGATCATAGCAAAGATACCCTCGATGGTAAGGAGCATACCCGAGAAATATACAAGGCATAGATTTAGGTGAAAGCTTATCTGGTTGGATATCCCGAAGGAATGGTTAACACAAGCATCCAAACGTATGAAGTATACTATAATCAAGTTTGGAATGAAATAGTATTTCATATGGAGAAGAATGAGAAAGATTTTGAGAAGGTAACCTGTTAATAAGAAAGGCAGCATTGGCATAGGCATCATACCAATATTTCTTTGGTAGGTTAGCATGAAAGAGCAAGGCACAAGCTGTTTCGGATAGATGACGGTTCTTTCGCTTGGCTACCCCATTTTGTTGGGGTGTATATCGGGCATGAAATACGATAACTAATACCACAATCTAAGGGAAAATGCCTCATGGACAGGGTGTTAATCCAGGAGCTAGATAACATTGTAGGTGTTTTAGGTTACGCGAGACAAATGTATGACATAGTTTTTAAATTGTTTAAAAATGTCAATGGCTTTAGAACGATATGTTAACGGATACATCCATTTGAAACGACTAAAGTCATCTATAAAAGTAATAAAGTAACGATAATTGGATCATGACACGGTAGGAGATGGTCCCCATATGTCACAATGAATTATACGTAAAGGTAAAGCACTTGTTGGTTGTCGAATCCAGCAAATAAAATGTAATAATGTGAACCTACCATTAAACACACTAAGAATAGTATGAGCAAAAGTAGGGTTCGTGTCCTCAGGGATACGTGTCAATTATTTTATACCAAAAACGTTTTAGTATAGTTACTATAGTTGGTTATGGGTTAAGAAAGCTAGAGGTTTTAATTAAAAACTAAAACTGAAAGTAAATTGCAAAAAGTGAAAAAAATTCTAGTAGGCTGACACGGTCGAGTCAGAACTGTACTCGGTCGTGTTAAGGTTCTGCCGGAAAAACGAAAATTGACATTTTTTTGTATTTTTTTATTCTGAAAAGAAATTACTAAAAACATTAATTAAATTGTGAAGTAAATTAAAATATGAAAGCTAATTTCAACACTAAGGTAATTTTTGGATTCGATTTGGCTTACGATCATTAACGATTACGGTGTAATGATGTTTTTTAATTAATGATTTGTATCGATACTAGACATCACACCGTTCGGATATCCACTCTATCTAATGTTTAATCAAGCGCAGTTCGTTGATTAGAGCCAACCCGCTACTCTAAACTCACGCCGTTCGGATCTTAGCATGCGGGTTGCAATGATAGTAGTATTAATTATAATTAAACACACACGCCATTCGGCATGTTTAACTAGATTGCATGAATCTATAACGAGGATGGATTCATAGACAAACCCAAACAGTTAATTGTTCCTTATATTAAAAATCAAAACTTTATTAGGGTTTTAAATCTTGAAAAACTTTATTAGAGAAATTAATAAAGTGGTAAATTTTATTAACAATCTAATATATACCGGATTAGATCCGGGTTTAAGATCAACAATTAAACAAACAAACCATTAAAATAAAAACATCTCATAAACGTTTCACATAAGTTCAAATCAAATCAAAGAAAATTAAACGTTAATGTTGAAACTAAAAATTGTTCTGCTAGAACATGACGGCTAGATCAATCAAGAATAAAATAAAAACTTACGAAACAAAACACGAATAATTAAGTATCTTGATAATGAAGCTGCTTTGTTGAACTTGATTCTTCAAAATAAAGTCTTCAATATGCTACAAGATGCCTCAAGATGCCTCCTTTGATCATCCTCTTCTATTATATTTATAATAAAGCTTAGAGTTCCATATCCCCTTTTTTAGGATTTTAGTTTCTATCTTATATTTAAAAGATTATGATGATAAACATCAATTAAATCAAGATTCCTAAAAAATAGGAAAATTCCTTCACTCTTTTAAATTCAAGATTTCTTTAATATCCTTTTCAAAGTTTGCATAAGCCTTTATCTTCAATCCTAATAAACCTATAAAACCAACCAAAATACACCAAAGTAGATTCTATCTCCAAAAAAAAAAACTGCAATTATATAAAATAAATGAAAAATGCATGCAATGAATGCAAAATAAATGCCAAAATATACTCTAAAATTATGATAATTAACATCTAAATTTATAACTAACAGTACTATGAGACAATGATTTAGAAAAAGGTAGACGAGTGAATTTTGAATAGTTGCAAGCATTACAATTATTGAAAGATTTATTTGAAACTAAAATAGAGAAAATATACGGAAAAACATAACCCGAAGGGTGTCCAAGTCTAGCATGCCAAAGCTTTCGTGAGGTTGATGCCATTGGTGAAAGAGAGTATAACCAGCGAGAGCTAGGCAACATGTGGTGGAGGGTCTGGCCTGTCAATGGCTGTATAGATAAACCATCATGTGAGAAAGTAACACTAATTGGGTTATCAATAACTAATTGTGTAATAGAGAGAAGATTTTTTGTTAGTCCGGGAACAACTAGAACGTTTTTTAGTGTAAGTGCTTAATTTGGTAAGTGTAAGTCAAAATGGCCAATATGTGAGATGCTAAGGATCATACCATTCCCGAGTACAACTTTCTCGGAACCAAAGTACGGGGTTCTAAAGTAAAATATACAAAAGAGATACCTATTTGGCTTTGTAACCCATGCAACGAACCTTATCGGGTCTTGTAGGGCGAGTAACACAAATAATAGAAGGAAGTTAATGGTACTCCTGTCACATCCTCAATCTCAACGTGCGGAGTTTTACCGCAAGACGAGTAAACAAATCAAGATCAGATCCAAGTCATTAGTTTAAAAGTTTAAAATATTACAGAAGCATTTGATAAATATTCAAGGCATCTAAATGTAACTATGCAAAACACACCCCCAAAACATTGTTCAAAAGCATGCTTGGCCCGTGACGTGCTCCTATTCATCTAAAGTTACCCACATGAGAAAATCATACTAAAATCAAACTAAAGTGTCAACATTAGGGTTGGCGAGTTCAAAAGTATATTAATATCACAAATAATAGCGTTTGTAAAATATAAGTATGTGCATTAGAAATATATAGCTAGTCTATTTTCATAAATAATAATAATAGTGATTTCATGATCGAAGCTGAATGCGTTCATTTGTTTGCCTTCCGCCACGACTTACCAAGTCGTGATAATGTTTGTAGTTTGGGAAAATATTTCACCTTCTTGACCTCCAACATACGGGTGAGGCTTGTCAGACCAAGTAGCATCACCCAAAATTTCCCGCTAGATTCCTTAATTAACGATTCCTTAATTAACGATTAAAAACTGTAAGGGCTTTCAATGATATGCTACACTATGTTATACTATGCACAACCTATAGTAAAAGCGTTTGTAAAGGAAGTATGCTTACTCCCCCAAAAGAAGTACGTAAAAATGGGGCATTGAACTCACCTTATGTGCACGCTGAAGTCTAAAGCAAAGTAGGAATGAATGGAAAGACAACCTGTCAAATGTTATCTAAAATATAAGAGTACATAAGTGCGTGCAACCTGACCAGTTTAGCCAACCCTAACTATTCAATAAGGCACATTAATTTGAGTGATTTAAAAACATTGACCTGTTTGACCCCGTTGACCTGTTTGACTCGTTGGTGAAATGCTATGTGAATTCTTGTTTACTCAAATTTAATAATTCATTATCCATACTTATCTTGCAAAACCATTCACATATAACATATACTAAACCTTAAGTTCTAGCAAGATCATCATACTAGCATGACTTATCATACAACACATGCAAACCTCATTAAACATTTACCATGCTCATTATAAACAAAATAATCTCAATTACCCTATCATACATTCAGTTTAATCACACACTACATGCCATGTGAAGTAACTCGCTACTCCACATCCTAAACGCTACCAATCCTACTAAGTAGGGGCCTCATATTCGCATGTGTGTATGATGCTCATAATCATAATCCCAAACATGATTCATACAAATCAAACAACCCAACATATAATTATTTAATTTTGAGTAGCACTACTGGGTTTGACAAGCCCCACTTGCGTTAGTTGTGCTAACGCGATTGGAGGTCGAAAGGGTTAGTTGACCTAACATTTGCCACTGTTTGTGGTAGACGTGGAGGAAAAGCAAACAACTCACAAAAAGTTAGCTTCGGTTTGAAACATTAAGTAACTTAATTATAGGCTTGCTACCTATTGTTATGCTTTAATTACTTTACCTTGCAAACACTTTCGAACATACTTATTTTTGTTTAAACATATGAACTAACCATCTTGTGTTGACACACTTTAAAATGTTTTCTCAAGTTGTCAAAGCTTAAGGTTAGATTGCATGACTAAGGGTTCATTCATGGCACGCATTACAAACTTATTTCAATTGCACTAAATACTTTGTGGGTGCTATGCGCAATTACTAGTTTGGCTTTAGGTTTTACTTATATGATTCCATATTTCTTATCATTCAAACTATGTTTTACTTTGATTAAAGTTCAAACATTTATGTTAACACATATAGTGTCTTTTGATGTGATCATGTGTGAGATCCTTGTTTGTCATGCGGCTCACGGTAAAACCTCGCAGATGGAATTTGAGGGTGTGATAAATTTGGGAAAATTTTTCATAAAAATATCAAAGGAATGAAAATGGAATGCTCAAACTTGGTTTAATGCGGAAAGTAATTGGATCTTTAGTGCTAATTATAAAGAAACTCAAACCATAACGATAAAATATAAACAACAATTGGAACTAATGGTATAATTTAGTATACAGGTCAAGTCTCTCATTCAATAAGCATTGGTTTAGGTCTCTAGTCAATAATAGTCAAAATTATGGTTTTGGGATACAAAGGATAAGGATTGGATTTTAGACAGCTTGCTGTCATAAAAATTTAACCATTTTGTATAGTTCAATAACATGGTCAAATAGAGTCCAAATGGGTCAAATTTTATGTCTTAAATTAATTTAAAAGGGTTCTATAACTAACCCAAGTGGTGTCTGCAGTACCGGTTAGGGAGGTCAGTGCAATAGTTTCACAGGGTGTAAGGAGAGTGAACTTGAATAACACTTACAAGATCAAATAGAGAACTAGCTTTATATAAACTACAAACTTAAAGTAAAAGAACACAAGCAGAAATGGTTTTCAAGAATGCTGTATATTGCTCTCAAGTTCTATTACTAAGTTACAAAGTGATCAAGTGATTATTCTAAATACAGGACCTGAGATACTTTATACTATATCTTATAGCCGGCCATACTTTGAAGGCCAGCTGGATACACTGATCTAGACAACAAAATCAATATAAAGTCAAAAAGGCATATTGCCTTTTTGACATGTGACTATTACATGCCATAGCTCACATCCTAATGTATTACAGAAAGGATAAAAGTACAAAGTAGAAAGTTACAGACACCTAGACCATAATATACAGTTTACTTAAGCATGGACCTTTTCACCAACTTACGTAAGTTGGTGAGTCTTCAGAGTGGCAGCGGAATGTTGGTTAGCTTTCTGAAAAAGTAGATCAGAGAAAGCATGTCTTCTCTATCCTCGAAAGAAATTAGTCTTCTGTCTAGTTGGCTTCGAAAGACTTTGTCTCCAAAGCTTCGAAAGACTTCATCTTTGGCTTTGGAAGATTTTGGTCTTGGCTTCGGAAGGTTTTACACTTAGACAGTTTTCTTAGGAGAAGTGTAAAACTTTCGAAGTAACTTCTATAATGCACATGCGTGCAAGTAGGAAGCTCTTTGGCTACTTTGGTTGCATCAGCCTTTCAAGTATTCCTTACAATGTCACGTCAATCCGACATCGTTCGGTCCTCCAAACGCAATATACAAAACTAAAGGTCCTGTCCGGGTAGCATT
The DNA here is from genome assembly GCA_025506415.1 of Flaveria robusta. Lineage (NCBI taxonomy): Eukaryota > Viridiplantae > Streptophyta > Magnoliopsida > Asterales > Asteraceae > Flaveria > Flaveria robusta. The sequence goes on along the minus strand of CM046459.1, from coordinate 7,954,549 downwards.
TTGGTATGTGTTCATAGGGTTATATCTCACTCATGCAAAATACAAATGAGGTTATTCTTTTTTGCAAGTTAGTTAATAGTTTTAGCTCTCAAAATGTGCCTAATACACTATGTTTCCTTGTTGTTTCTACTTCCAAGCAGCATATGCAAGATCGATGCGCGATCAGTTCTACAAGCTGAAATATTTTTATAAAACTTAAAATTTTATGATTAAGAGCTAATTAACTAAAATAATTTAAGAACTGGGTTCAAAGTTTTCTAAGAAGAAGTGTAAAACTTCCGAAGTAACTTCTCCAATGCACATGCATGCAAGCAAGAAGCTCTTTGGCTACTTTGGTTGCATCAGCCTTTCAAGTATTCCTTACAAACTTCCCCTAGGCAGATGCTACCAAAACATAGAAGGATACTCAAAATTTGACAGTCTTCATTAGACCCCTCAGACTCTCATAGTATCTCCTCATGTCTATGATCATGCAGAGGGAGATCAAACATGTATTGCTAGAGATAGATATCCTAACCTCCTTGATCTCTAATGACATACCAACTGTCTGGATTAGCTGCTAAGCTCCAGGACAGGATGGGTCTTCCAACTGTAAGTGGCTCTATTTGAGATGGAGTTAGTTGAGCAGCCTCTTCTTGAGCAACCTCAGTATGTTCTGACTCATTCTGAGGTGCAGAGATGCATGCCATGGACTTCTTCTTCTTCTTGTCCCTTTTGATGGCCATCCTTTTTCTCTTTCTATACTTTAACTGAGGAGAGTGACCTGCAGCACCAGTTGATGTTTTTGTATTCTCCTCAGTTGGGTCCTTTTCCTTCACATGTTCAGAAGTAGGAGGTTCAGAGCCCTTCTGTGGGTCAAAATATTAAGTTGGTTTAGATGTAGATTCAGGATCAGGTTGTGTTGTTTCTTCTGGTTCAACCTTCACCTCAACTTCAGGTATAGCTTGACTTGGTGGAGAATGAAAGTCAACCAGCTGACCTTCCCTTATCTTTTGCTTGACCCTTCTTATATGCTCATCTATTGTGGATATAGACATAGGACCAAGTCTTCTTCTGGAGAACCCATACAGCTTCAAGAAGCTCACCATCTTCAGCCTTATCAGCAGACTTCGTTTCGTGTGCTCTGATGGTGGCTCTTGACTTAGCAGCCTCTTCTTGAGTGTACCCTTAAATAACTAATCTAGTCTTGTTTTTAATGACAAGTTCTCTATCATCTTTCTTGTTCCTAAAAATCCATTTGGTTCCTATAGTAGTCTTCCCATGAGGAAGAGGGCATAAGTTCCAAATCTTGTGTCTTTTGAATTGAAGCAACTCTTCATGCATTGCTTCAACCCAACTTCCATCCTTCAAAGCCTCATCAATCTTCTTAGGTTCTATCCGAGACAAGAAACATGAGTGCAGACAAACATTTTTATCATGGGTTTGTCCTCTTGTCCTCACTCCTATCTCAACATCTCCAATGATGTTTGTGGTAGGGTGAGACTTGTGGATTCTCAGTTGAGGAATCACAGCAAGTTGCTTTGACACATCTAAGTTTGTGAATTTCAGATCTGGTGATTGAGGATCACCCACCACATCAACACACTTATCAAGATTGACTTGATCCAATGACTGTGCGACATCATTGATGTTATCTTCAGCGGAGAGGTCTTCAGTATCATGGAATTCTTGGTTAGAATCACATCTCCACATCCTCCTACATTTGAAGGTCCTTCATTTGAGTTTTGTGCCTCTGAGCTTGAATTTGTAGGCACCTCAGATGTGTCAGCTGAATTTATCATTGTAGTGCTGATAGGATCATTACCTACACGGTTAGTTACCATTAGAGCTGAAGTATTATTCAAACTTGGTCTTCTCAGTTCAAATCTTAGGTTTGGATCTCTTATTGATAAGTTACCTGTAGATCCTAAAACATCTTCACAAGACTTGTTAAAAATATTGGTAACTAAATCAAGATCAAATAGCCAATCAGGACCGGAACCCTTCACACTAGGTGTGTGTTCATTGAAGGTCACATTGGCTGACTCCTCAACTACTCTAGTTCTAAGATTGTATACTCTATAAGCCTTAGCTTGAGAAGAGTATCCAATGAAATGTCCATCATTTGACTTCTCAGCAAATTTGGCTAGATGATCTTTGATATTCAAGATGGTGCAAAAACATCCAAATGATCTGAGGAAACCAATGAAAGCTCTCCTTTTGTGCCACAATTCTTAAGGAGTCTGATAGGTTCAAATGGATCGATCTGTGTTGATGTTGTAATGCAATGATCAATTATATGCACAAAGGAATCAAACAACTACAAGTACTTCAAAATTCATAGAGATTTCATTGAAAGTAATGCAAACGGGTACAATGTACAGAGAGTGAATTCTAACAATATTCTTCAAAGTCTACCTGCACAAAATACATAATATCCTATTTATACTAACAATGAAAACTAAGGAACATATATTTACAAATAAGTCCCTATACTATGACAAAAACAAAATATAAAGACTAAATGCTCATCTTCAAGAGCTCCAACAATACTCACCCTAAGATTTGCATGTCGTCTTCAATCAAAATAATCTTCAGGTTCTTCTTCTATCTTGAACATCGGCTTCTCTTTATACATTTCCAGCTCTCTTAATGCTTTCTTTATTGAAGACTTGAACTTTCCTGCCAAAATACCTTGTTCAGAGCTTTTCTTTATGTCTTTCTTGACTATGTTTGCATATGCCATAGCTTTTCTCAAAAAAATTCGCTCCATGGCAGCATTCGTCACTTTGATTATAGTCATAAAATATTTTCTATCATTCTCTGCTACTTCAGACGATACTTTCTCAAACTTCTGATTGGATAGAAATGAGATGTAACTTGGAGGTAGCAATTTCAATTCAAAAACTCCAAAAAGACTTATCATATCTTTATCCCAGTCATCTTCATTTCTTACAAGCATCAGCTGAAATGTTTTTGAATCATAAAACCATCTCAGGATTGGTTTAGACGTTTGAGTACCATCAACTACTTTCAATCCTGAATTTGTAACCTTGTCAAAGTACTTATCACCATATGCCTCCAAATAGCTTTCTTCTTCAGTTGAACTCGATTCTCCTTTCTTCTTTCTTTTTAATGATTGAAAATACATTTTGTCTTCTTGATCACAACGTGTTTTAAGAAAAGATGCCATTCTCGAGATTCCATGGTCTAGTAGTTTCACAAAGTTCTCTTCTTTTGATGCCTTAGTAGGATTGATCAGAGGTAACTTGTGTAATTCTTTCAAGTCTTGGACCGGTAATGCAATGATACTAGAGTAGAAGTGATAAACATCACATATGGCATTTACTCTCTTTATCAAAAATGCATCGAACACCTCATCATACTTCCATGCAACTATCTTTACATCTTTTGTATTATCAAGCACAATCATAGCATTCAAAAGCTTTGAGATTGATTGTCCTGTTTGTAGCACATTTCTTACTATGTCCCCAGCTGATCTAGCTTTGTTCCATAACTGTTTTTGATCAATGGACACTTTGTAAGCTTGCTTCTCCTTCTCAGGGAACATCTTCATCAATTATTTTCTTTGTTCATGACTTCTCTTTGCTGATTCCATGGACTTTATCTCTTGAGGCTTCAAAATTTTTGATCTTTTTGTGATCTTTAAGTATTGTGGATTATCTGTGTCAAGTACAATCATCTTGTTGTTCTGTTTCTCGGTTTCTTGAAAACTTCTTACTAAGTTTCTCAATGAAGTACCTTGCAATCTATTTAATCTCTTTCTCAGATAATTTCTTGATTGCAACCACATCCTTAAAGCTGGTATGCTCATATCCTCAAGATTAGGATGATGCAATTCAGATACAGGAATATCATCAATATTAATGCTCTCACTCATCGGTGTCGATTCTCCATGTTCCAAGCAAATCTCATTTGGATCCACCGGAGCTGATGATTCTGCTAACATACACTTCTCATATTCTTCATTAATCTGAGACACAGTCAATCCATCCAAAAACACACTATTATACTTATTTTTAACAAGATACTTATATCCATCTTCAAAATCAATTGGAATTTCTTCTTGAACATTCAGTATTGTGGAATCATCAATTTCACATACATCTTCTTCTTCTAGCACTTCGTCATACCAATCGTCAGGAAATTCAAAATCAATGTCATCTAATGCTTCAATCTGTTTCTAAACATCTCCTTCATCAAAATGCACTGATTCATTTATAGTTTTCTGAATCTTTGATGGTGCAGTAGATAATTCTATCTCAACTTCATCTATTTTTCTCTTCCCTTTATCTGCTTTAGAAATCTTTTCTATCACATTCACTTGAGATTCTGATTCTGTCTCCTTTTCTGTAATTATCATTGTAGATTCTTTCTCCTTTTCTTTTAAACTATCTCTCAACTTTTCAACTTCTTCATTTAATCTTTGTACTTTTTCTTCAAGTTCAGTCATGATCAAATCTTTTTTTTCAGCCTCAGCTTTCAACAAAGCATTTTCTTCTTGTAATTTCTTAATAACTTCTTCTTGTTTAGCATTCTTTACTTTCAAATCATCAATCAATACTTCATCATTATCATCTTCATTTTGCACACAAGCATCTTGAGTTTGTTTCATCATAGTTTCATCCACAATCACAATCTGTTCTTCTTGAATAGGAAATTGTACATCAGAAGGTACATTCTGTGTAATAGGTTCTGATAAGATTGCATCAATGTAATCAAAATCAAAAGTCTGATTTTGTTCCAACCTTTCATCAACATTCTCATCAATATCATCATTACCATAATTCTCTTCTCTATGATCAGACACAGTCTCTTTACTATCAACCTCTTGTTCAATTTCTTCAATATTTCCTCCAACATTAGCATCATGATCATCATTATCACCATCATCATCATTACTTGAAGAATTTTCATCATCATCATGTTCATCTTCATCCTCATCATCATCATCATCTACTTCTTCCTCAATCACTTCTTGGATAACATCCTCAATCAAATCATTCGGATCAATTAGTTCATCTTCAATCAAATGAAAATGATCTTGATTGATATCCACCTCATCTCTTGCTACAGCCCTCATATAATCAAACATAGGAATATTCTGGGCTCCAGTAACTACAGCAAGTCTCTTATATACATTCTTAGACATGTGTTCAAGTTCTAATCTCTCACCATCTACACCATAGACATGAAAGTCTGGGTATTCTTCATTAATTATCATCTGCAGGAACCTAGGATACATCAAGTACTTGTTCCTTTTCCCTTTCTCCAAGTTGAAAATGAATCCATTCATGATCCATTTGGCCATACTGAATCTTCTGTTGGTGGCCAATGCAACTATTGGAGAAGCAATATCAACTGGAATTGAATTCCAACCAGCACTTCTCTTTGACATACAATGTTGAAAAATGTAGCATAGAAGTTTCCTGTGATTATATACTCTTGCTCTGAAAAATTGCTTCTTAGGAAAATTGTCTGGATGACCCATCATCATGAATGTCTCTCTCCAGTCATTAAAAGTGAATTCTAACAAATCTTAGGCCTCATTATCACCAAGTCTAAGAGCATCTCTAATTGACTGTCAGACACTTCAATCATCCTATCTCCAGTAACAAACCCTCTCAATACTTTCTTCCCTTCATCATCTATCTCTATCTCGGCAGTTGTCTAGAATCTCTTAATCAGTTGTGCATATATGGCTGGACGTGCACACATGGCATGAACATATCTTGTTCTCAAAAGAAATCTAATCATCTCTTCATAGCCAGCTGCATCTCTTACATCTTCATTAAGAAAAGCTGCTACATTATGCTTTGGCTCAAACTTGAGCTCAGCCATCTGTCATTTACAAAAAAGCAAAGTATAAGAATGAATTTATTACATTGATGTAAATCTCAAAATATTTTGAGATTAAAATCAAGTAACATGTAACAGATTATGCACACTAGTTAATTTTCAAATTGTACTTAATAGATTTTAAATTTTTTAAAACTTGATCAATTTTATTCAAAATTTTCTAAATGTTTGAACACTTACAGTTATATACCAAATCAAGTTTTAGAAATTTATAATCACTAAGTCATTTGCATCTTTTAGATTTATGAAAATTAAGAGAATTTTGATGATTAAACAATTGAAATTTTTATTGAAAACTTCAATTTGTCGATTCAGTTCATATCTTAATTTTTTATTATTTTATTTGACTGATGAACACATGATCATCAAGAAATTTTTATGATGAAATTGAGTTTTGATGATGTCAATCTGGTCGAAAACATGTGTTATCAACAAATTCCGATTCAATTTTGAACATTTTATCACATTTAAGGTGAAAATTTCAAATTTCCCAAACCATTAGGGTTCGAACGCCCGAGTAGCTTTAAAACGCCCAATCAAATGTGTGTTTAATGTTCTGTGGTTTGATGATTTGCACTTAACATAATGTTTAGAATTAGAGATTATACCTAAATCTCACAAAGATTTCAGAAAATCATACTAAACAATAACAATGAAGATTATCAAGTGCGTATGAATAAGAACAGGGAGTTTTAGAGTGTGTGAATGAACGAGTGAAATTAAATTCTGTCAAGTGTTGAATTTATATAAGTGTAAAAACTCTTAGGCGTATGACCACTATGAAGGCGCATGACCACTGTTGAGATGCATGAGACTTAGGTGCATGACTACTGTACAGGCGTATGACTCATGTTGAGACACATGAGACCTAGACGCATGAACTCACTTGGTCAGATTTTATCAAAGGACTTAGGCGCATGGTCACTGTTCAGGCGCATGGGCACTGTTTTAGGCGCATGAGCACTGTTCAAGCGCATGACCTAGCCTGAAACGCCTACACTTGGACAATTTCATGAACCCTCCATTCGTATGAGAACTATTTAGGCGCATGGACTTTCAAAGCATCTACACTTGGAATATTTTCAACATGGAAAGTCTGGTATTGTTTAGGCGCATGAGCTTGGTTGAAACGCCCAACAATTAGGCAATTTTTCAGACTTATGACAAATGTTTAGGTGCATGAGTTGGAACCAAAACGCCCAACACTTCAACAAAAAATCTGAAACTTCATCATACTCCTGAAATGGACTTTTGACCACTGTTCAGGCGTATGAGGACCTTTCCATACGTCTAACATTTAGAATTTTCTCACCAAATTCATCCAAACCCTAATTTTGAAAATTGTCACTTTTCATCATGAAATTTCAACCTTTGGTCAAAGATTGACTTTTTGACTTTTTGATTATATAAAATCTTTGACTTTTTGACTTTTAACATTTAAAAATTTGTTTCTCACTCAAACTTTTACCTTTTATTTCTCAAATAATTTCCCGTCATTTTAGTTTTAAAATTTTAAAATTTTTCAATTACAAATAATCTCAATTCTTTATTTTTGATTGCAAGAAGCTTTTCCACATTTCAACTTAATATAAAATCTTTTCAGGTTTATTTTTGTATCATATCAAACATACACATACTTGTAAACTTTTAGCATCATCCTTTTCATCTAAACATTTATTTTGATTTTCTTTTTCAATCTTTACTCCCCCTAAACTTTTAAGTTCACAAACTTAAATGTTTATTTGATTGATGAAAATAAAGACAAACCAATCATTATCAACATGCCTACACACAAAAAATCATGCAAAAATCAAAATAAAGTAGAATAAAACTCTACTATATACTTAATGAATCACATGCGTGCAGTGAGATCATATCAGTTAACAATCAGCACATTAACCAAAAAAAAAAATTATGGATAGTCATAGACATTGATTAAATCCTGATCTGGTGTGTTCCAGGTCAGCGTTCCCGCAGCAGAGGAGACACTAGATCTAAGGACAGACAATGAGTGCTTTGGTAAAAGTATCAGCACACTTACTTTTTCAATTCTTGGATTGATTAAGGTTCGATTAGATATGACATTGTGTAACCCACACTTAGACTTAGAGAGTCGGACCCTCGTCAAGTTATGCAAGCAAGCACTTTTACTCAACTTAAAAACCTGACATATATGTATAACCAGATCTCATGTTTAGGTCAATGAGAGAATCATCATGGTTAAACCATTTGATAATCTCCGAGAAAACCACCATGGACGAACCATTAGGTAATCTCCGAATCCATTTCATAAAGAAATAGATAGAGATGATTCATAAAGAATCATAGGACATCCATTTTGGACTTTTGAAAGGATTGTGCACATTGGCATCTTTTGCATCAGGTGAGAATATCCAGGTCTGTAATGACTTACAACAGAGGATACCTCGTCACTTCAGGTCTATGATGACTTATAACAGAGAAGTGAACAGATGTGATAAACAGATCTCACGGTTATTCATATCACCACTAGGTGTGGAACTGACAAGCAATCAATCAGATAGGTCAACACCACTCATTAGTACTAAGATGGATACACACAAATGCATAATGATTTAGTTAAATCACAAGAATCTACTTTTTCAGTATAATTGCTTGAGTTTACCCGTACATCATATCTGATCACGTCAGACTCTATTAATGAGTGAAGTATGCAACTGATTAAAACTGATGTACTATCATTTCTCACATATTGCAATAGCAGATTCAATCCTAAAATAATAAAAGAACAACTAAACTATATTTTTGTATTTTCATTTTATATTTTTCTATTTTGATATTGCAATTTTTAGTTTTGTATTTGCTTTTTCTTTTAAAACACACACACAATATATACAATCAGGTAGTCAACTATGACAGTTTCGCTTTTAATTTTTTTATTAAAAAGAAGGGAGGGTTTTTTTTTTTTTTTTTCATTTTGATGATTCAAAATCAGTTTTCAACATGGTTAATAAGACCAATAGACTCAACCAAATACTCAAACCTTCCTGGTAAAAAGGCTTTTGTAAAGAGGTCAGCCAATTGTTTTTCAGTTGATATTTGAATCAAAATGATTAAACCTTTTTCAGAGTTATCTCTGAGAAAATGATATCGAATTTCGATATGCTTTGTTTTTGAATGATTAAACAATCTTGCCATTTAAACTTTTTCAAGAGCTTGTTAACAAATTTCTCTTGATTGATAAAAATTCCATTTGTAGACTGTTTCGCTTGTAATCCAAGGAAAAAGTTTATTTCTCCAATAGAAATCATTTGGAAACGAGATTTCATGATCTCTTCAAATTCTGAGCACAATTTCTGACTTGTAGAACCAAATATGATATCATCAACATACACTTGAACACATAAGAGATCATCCGCATCCTTCTTTATGAATAAAGTCGGATCAATTTTCCATCTTGTGTATCCATGTTGGATCAAATGCTGTGACAATGTATCATACCAGATTCTAGGAGCTTGATTGTAGACCATATAAAGCTTTGCTCAGCTTGTACACACGATGAGGGAATTCAGCATCTTCAAAACCTTGAGGTTGCTTGACATACACATCATCTGTGATTGGTCCATACAAGAAAGCACCTTTGACATCCATTTGGTACACCTTGAATTTCATATATGAAGCATATGCCAGGAAGACATGAATTGCTTCAAGTCTTGCAACTGGAGCAAACACTTCATCATAATCAACTCCTTCCTCTTGGGTGTAACCTTGTGATACTAGCCTTGCTTTGTTTCGAATAACAATTCCTCGATCATCTGATTTGTTTCTGAACAATCATTTTGTGCCAATGGCATTTTCTCCTTTAGGCAAATCCACAAGCTTCCACACTTCCTGTTTGTGGAACTGTAGTAACTCTTCTTGCATAGCCTCAATACAACTATTGTCCTGTAACGCTTCAGAGATGTTTTTAGGAACAATTTGAGATAGAAAACACGAGTATAAGCAAATGTTTTCTTGCTTGGAATGACTTCTCGTTGTTCTCTCATTCAAAGGACCAATAATCTGTGATATAGGATGTTTCTTGTGAATACGAGACATTGGGATCTCATCTTCTTGAATATTCACACCAAGATTAGTCTGGTTCAAGTTCGAAAGCTAATGCAACAGGTTTGAAGAATGTAGAGTCAAATTCAGAACTTGAGTCGGTGAGTTGATAAAATAATCAAGCTTGTCATTAACATCTACATCTCCTGATACAGATGAAGTTCTAGACTTAGGTTGTAGAATTTCTGGTCCATCATTAGGAATAGGTTGAGATGCATTTGAATATTAAGAAACAGGATGTTGTTCTTGAGCTTGTTGATCATGAGATTCTGAACTAAATATAAGATCTTTAACAAATGAGAAGAATGGATAGTCTGGGCTTGAATCATCCATATCATCAGAATCTGAATCATCACTAAAAGATCCAAGATCTCCTACCTGTTTCCTGTTGACACAAGAAGATTCAAACAAGTTAGAATTGAATGAGTTTGATAAAGAATCTAAATCAAATAACCAAGCTGGACCATTTGGAACTGATGGAAATGAATTTTCAAGAAATTTAACATTGAAAGTTTCAATGATAACATTCTTCCTAGAGTTATAAACTCTAAATGCTTTTGAAACTGACGAATATCAAAGAAAAAATCCATCATCAGAATTTGCTTCAAATTTTCCAAGCTGATCATTTGAGTTTAAAATAAAAACCGGACAGCCAAAAGATTTAAGAAAATCTATGTTTGGGTTCCTGCCAAACATCAACTCATAAGGAGTTTTCTGTTTATCTTTCACCAATAGTGTACAATTCTGAACAAAACACGCAGTTGATATGGCTTCATCCCAGAAAGTGATTGGAATTATTGCATCTGCTAACATTGCACGAGCTGCCTCAATCAAAGTTCTGTTCTTCCTTTCTGCAACTTCATTTTGTTGTGGAGTTCTAGGAGCACTAAACTGATGAGCGATCCTTTTTCTTGCACAGAACATGTCAACATTAGCGTTTTTAAATTCTGTTCCATTATCGCTTCGAATGATTTTTACTTTTTGATCTAATTGATTTTCTACTTTAATGATAAACTCTTTTAATAATTCAGCCGTTTCAGATTTTGCACACAAAAAAAAAACCCAAGAAACTCTTGTAAAGTCATCAATGATAACTAAACAATAAGATTTCTTTCCAATACTTTGCACGTTTACTGGACCGAATAGATCCATGTGCAACATCTGTAGAGGCTTGGAATTTGAGTTTATCAGCTTGGACTTATAAGACGCTCTGTGTTGCTTCCCTTTCAAACATGCTTTACAGAGATCTGATGTAGCAAACTTTTTTGTTGGAATGCCTACTACATGATTTCCTGCAGCAAGCTTGTTCATGTTTTTGAAGTTGGAATGCCCGAGACGTCTATCCCAAAGCTGGCTTTCATCATTTGAGGCTTGAGCAATTAGGCAAGTTGTTTCTGTTGAAGGATCAACTTGAGACATATCTAGCTTGTAGACATCTCGATCACGAACAGCTTTAACAACCACACATTCCTTGCTAATCTGAAAACCTGGCTTTAAAATATAACAATAAGAATCATCAAATAAAGCAGAATATGATTTATCACAAATTTGGGAAACGCTTAAAAGATTAAAGTTCAACTGAGCATAGTGGTTGACTTTATCAAAGCTAATAATCCCATTTGATACCGTTCCTTCTCTGGTAATCTTTCTACCTGCATCACCTCCAAAAGCTACATGCGTACCATTTTTTGTCTTAAAGTCTTGAAGTAAGGCATGATTGCTTGTCATATGCCGGCTACACCCACTATCAACATACCACTTGTTTATTGGTCTTCTTGGGCGTACCTGCATTTCAAAGACAATTAAGTTGAGTCATCAAATAAATTTCAGATGTGTTATGATTATACATATCACATATGTCATCGTACCTTTGTGGAGATTTAAACAACTGATAATTAACCATAGATGTGGATGCCACATTTGATCCTTGTTTAGATTTAGGAGTAGGCAGGTTAATTTGTTGTTTTTGATTTGTGAGTTTGTGCTTTTGATTTTTAGGTTTTGGCTTTTGAACATTTTCACAATTCTTTGACTCCTTAGACACAAATTTTTCATGAACAACGGAAGACTTAGGACCTGAACCTGTTTTTAGATCAGAGTTAGATTTCATCTTTGGTTCTAATGTCATTTCAGAGATAGTGTTCATGTCAAAAGTTCCTGCTGACACAAACTTTACATGTTTAAATTGATTTGATTGATCGGTTCTTTGAGTTTGAGAATTTTAAGCTTTAGCATTTGTTTTCTCCTTCTTTGATTTCTTGTTCTTGATGATATTTTGTTGCTTTGGGATGGTTTGAATCTTGAGATGATTTTTTTTTAGATTCTTTAAGTTTTTGATCATTTTGGTTTGATTCATAAGAACTTGAATCATCAGAACATGAAGTATGTGATTTTAATTTCTCTTCTTTAGTTTTCCTTTTTTTTTTGTCATTGATTTCAATGACTTCTTCAATACATTTTTCCATAACACAATCATTTGATCCTTTGGGAACTAACAACTTCTTGTTCTTTGGTCGAGGCTCATAAGATTTAACTTTTATCGGATGACCATTTTTGATCTTTTCTGAATCTTGTTCCTCAAAGATTTCAATATTTATCTTTTCAATTTCATTGTCTTTTCATGAAAGGCTTTGAGCTTTGCTTTATTTTTAGGTGAGTGATCATGAGTATTAAAGTTCTCTGGCAAGGTGTTTGAGATTGATTCAGGCATAGGCTCATGTGTGAAACCTAGACCCGTTTTATCTTTGTCCTTTCTCCCATTTACCAATTGTTCAACTATAGTTTTAGAACTTTTAACTTTGGCTAGATCAATCTGAGTTGCAGCATGTGCCAATTTCTCTTGTTCTAGAGTTTTAGTCATCTCTTCAAGTTGCCTTTTTACTTGTTCAAGTTCTTTTAGAGTTTTGTTCCATGATGTTTGAAGAGATATGATTTTGTCATCGGAGATTTTATGATCAGCTTTGAGTTTGTTGTGCATTAACTCTTCTTGTTTGAGTTTATCACATATTTTGAACGAGTATGTTCTATAGTGTTCTACTTGCTCAAAACATGCTTTAGTGCACATCTTTTCTCTTACTTCCAATGGGATTTCAAGATACGAAGATGAAGTCTCAGTATCAGTTGATGAGTGTTCAACCTTAGGTTGTTCTGACTGTGCCATGAGAGCAACTTCTTTGGAATCTTCCTTGGGATCAGATTTGTCGCTCCAATCATAGTCTTCATCATTGTCTAAATCATCATTTGCCTTGGGATCATTGTCTTCAGACCAGTCTTCATTATTAATCTCAGCAATAAGTGCTAAACCAGAAATGAGATCAGCAGTAAACTGTTCTGCATAAGCACTCCGATCATAACCATCGTTAATGCTAACAACTAGAGCTTTCTTTGGCTCTTCAGTTTTCTTTGATTTTTCTTTCAGTTCCGGCATTGGAAGACTTTGATACGGCTTCTGAAATGTCTTCTGAGACTGTTGATGATATCTTTGACTGTTAGAGCTAGTTTGACCAATGCCTTCTTGAGTTCTTGGAGCTTTATATTCTCTTGAAAAATGTCCATAGCTATTGCAGTTGAAACACCTTGATTTTGACTTACCAAAGACAACCATTTTGTTTGCACTTGGCTTATAGTTTCTATTCACATAAGAATGTTTTTGAGTCCTATAAGCTATCATCACTATTTTCCAGTTCAAATCCATCTCTTCTACATCATCAGGATCCATCTCAAATAAATCCTGCAAAATCAAATCAACTTGAGTTAAGTGACTACCGTGATAAGCTTGAAAGCTTGCCATAAAAGCAATAAAAGCAGATTTGGACTCTTCATCCTGTAACAGGATATTTATGACATCTTTAACTTTACTAGGTTTAACAGAGTTAGAAGATGGAGTCTCAGTTTGAGGTTTAGGCATTTGAGTTTTAGGTGGAGACTGTGATTGATATGTATAGACAGGAGCACTTGTGTAGGTTGAGTCAGTAAGGAAACCAGCTCCAACAAACAAATCACCCTCATCTTTTGGAGAGCTGTCATCTTTAGCCACAAATGCATTCTCCACTGTGTTAGCTGGAGATGGAACATACTTATACTGAGATGTTGATGTAGATCTATCATTGTTTCTTGAACTCTCATCAATTTCAACTGATTCTATTTTGGCAATCAAAAGATCAAGATCCATAGGAAACTTTTCTGTATGCTTCAACAAAGTAACTGTTGGTTTCCATGAAGATGGAAGAGCATTAAGAAGTCTGTCATTTAGATCTTTGAGATCATTCTTCGCACCAACAGTTGACATTTCAGTAATAAGTTATACAATCTGTTCATCATTTGATTTATAGTTTCTCTAGAAAGATGCTCAAACAATTCCAATTGTCTTTTGAGTTTCTGCCTTTTAAGATCTTGTATTTCTTTACCACCTTCACAAATTATCTTTAAAGCTTTGTACATGGTATACCCAGTCTGATAACTATCAAGTCTTGTCAGCACCTCCAAAGGTAAACCCTTGCACATCAGTGAATAAGCTTTAATATCATTCTTTACTTTCTTCAGATCATCACCATGTAGACCATCTTCAGGATAAGGTTCTTGAGAAACTTTGGTATACACAAAACCTCTATCAGGACCATCAGATGTAGCAGGAATATATGGTCCTTTCTCTATTGATTTCCAAAGATCAGTGTTAATAGAGTTTAGATGGTGTTTCAGTCTGAGAGACTAGTTCTTGAAATCACCTCTGTTCTTCAACTTAGGAACTCTATTATCAGAATCTTCAGACTTAGCCATTTTGAGATTTGAGTTTAAGAAAATAAACTATTTTTGTTGTTTTTAAAGTTTAAAATGAAACAAAGAAATGACAATATTTTTTGGATTTTAGTTTTTAAGAAAATTTTCTAAGTGCTGAATGAAAAGTCTGAAATCTGATACGCTTGATGCTTGTGAAACGCCCACTTTGAACTTGAACACCTAAGGGAATGCCTTAGTATAATTCTGAAACGCTCAAATGAAGATGCGCCGGAACAGTTGTCAAATGCCTGGGTACTTAGTCAAATTTTCTGAATTTTCAACAGAAGCGCCCAAACAGTCTTTAAACGCCTAGAACTCTTAGGTTTCAATAACGTCCAAATAGTGGTAAAACGTCCAAACAGTGTCAAAACTACCAACTCTGAACGCCCAAACAGTGTTGATGCGCCTAAACAGTTGTTATGCGCCTAAAGACTTAAGCAATTTTCAGATGATTTTAACACTCCACGCGCCTAATTCATCATCTTCATAACAACCTGATCTTATCAAATTCTTCAACACTTGATTAATTGATCTGAAAACTTTCAATCAGGTAGTATATACACTGATTATCAATCCTCAATCATCAATTCTCTCAATTAACAGCAATAAATATGAATTTCTATTTGAATTTGAGTTTGAATACAAAGAACAGTTTTGCACACAAATCTGATGAAAATTCAGATCTGAATGTGTGAAATAACTCAATTATGATTCAATTCATGTTTCTAATGATGAAACACAACTAAAATCAACAATTAATTGATCAATTGCTATCAAACACAGATTTAAGTGATTCACAGAGCTCAAAAGTCAATTTTAAGATTCAAATCACTGAACAGAAAGCTCTGATACCATTTGGTAGGTTCAAATGGATCGATTTGTGTTGATGTTGTCATGCAATGATCAATTATATGCACAAAGTAATCAAACAACTGCAAATACTTCAAAATTCATAGAGATTTCATTGAAAGTAATACAAACGGATACAATGTACAGAGAGTGAGTTCTAACAATATTCTTTAAAGTCTACCGCACAAAATACATAATATCCTATTTATACTAACAATGAAAACTAAGGAACATATATTTACAAATAAGTCCCTATACTATGACAAAAACAAAATATAAAGACTAAATGCTAATCTTCAAGAGCTCCAACAGAGTCTTACCATGAGTCTTGACAACTAAAACTCTATTCTACACATAGTAGGCAGTGTTAACTGCCTCTACCCAAAAGGTGATAGGCAGTTTAGAATCAGACAGCATGGTTCTTGCAGCTTCAATAAGTGTCTTGTTTCTCCTCTCAGCAACACCATTTTGCTGAGGAGTCCTGGGAGCATAGTATTGTCTTGAAATACCTTTTTCCTCACAAAATGAATCAAGGATATGATTTTTGAATTATGTTCCTTGATCACATCTTATGATCTTGACCTTGTGATCAGATTGATTCTCAATCTTTAGAATGAAGGACTTCAAGATTTTAGGAGTCTCATCCTTAGTTCTAAGGAAGAAGACCCAAGTGTATCTTGTGAAGTCATCTATGATCACAAGACAATATGAAGTTTTTCCTAAACTCATTACACTTGTGGGGCCAAACAGATCCAAGTGTGTTAAGTGAAGGGGGTAGTGATGGAGTTGACTTCCTTTGGCTTGTGAGACACTTTATGTTGCTTTCTTTTCAGACATGCAATACAATGGTGATCACTTGTAAACTCTTTCTTTGGCATTCCAGTTACCAAATCATCTTTAATTAATCTATTCATGTTCTTAAATTTTCCATGGCACATTCTTTTATGCTAGGGGAAAGACTCATCACTTTTGGCTTTAGACAGAAAGCTGCAAACTTCTCCAGAAGGGGAGGTTTCTTGCAAATCTATCTTGTACATGTTCCCTTTCCTAGGGCTTTGAGCAAAATATGCTCCTAAGGAATGACCACCCCGGGTTTGAGAACAAAGCACTCATGTTCAGTGAAAAACATGTTATGCTTTTGGTCATAAAATTGAGATACACTCAGAAGATTGTACTCAAGCTCCTTGACAAAGTTTACCCCTTCCAGTGATGTAACCACCAGAGTCTCCTCCAAAAGCAACTGGCCCTCCATCAAACTTTTCAAAGTTTTGCAGCAAGGAGCCATTGCCTGTCATGTGCCTGGAACAACCACTAGCAATAATCCATACATTTGTTTTGGTCTTAAGCTGATCCTGCACAAAAAGAGATGGTTAGTTACATTTGGAGACCCAAACCTTGCTTGTCTTGGGTTCATTTATATTAATAGAAGATAAATCAACAATTATGGATCCTAAGTTTAAGCATTGGGGATCTTGAGCTGTTGATGATGAGGAAACTTCAATCACTTGGCCTTCCTTTGTCTTCCATACTATCTTGGATAGACTAGACTTGGCCTTCAAGGCTTCGAAAGTTTTTACAATTTCAGAAGTTTTGTATACTGAACCTTCAGAAGTTTTTGCATCTAATGCATATTTCAGTACTTTGGAAGCATTCCTTTCTTCCGAGACCAAAATATCTTCCGAAGGTAATTTTCCACATATCTTCTAAGTCTTCTTTTTGAAGCTTTAGAGGGAAATAGACTTTCCTTCTGAAGCTGTCTTCTTCTTTTTCATCTCAAAATCCTTCTTGGTCATATTGACAGTACTTTTGGGATTGTAGATGCAATCCTTTGGAAGATGAGAAGTAGTGCCACACATGATGCATGTAGTTGAGCTGTTTCTGAGAGAGACTTCTTCTGAGAGGCTGGTTAAGCTAGATCACTTTTCAATTCTTTTTTCACCTTTGCAGATGATGCAGCAGGCTTCTTAGGGATAGGCTTGCTCTTGGAACTCGATGGTTTAGGCAGTGCAGCAGTGGTGCACTTTTTATCAACCTTCCTCTTTTGATAAGGATGGTTTGAACTTGAAATAGGACTCCTGGTACTAGAATCCATAGTTAAGTTTGTAGTCTTCACCACTTCAAACCCAATAGATATGAACACTCGTTTCTACTTCAAGTCAAAGGTGGCCTTGATCTCTTGAGCTTTCTAGGCTTTTCTTTTTGCATTCCTGATTAAGTTCTTTCTTGCAAACTTGGCCATCTTTGTCCATTTCTTCTCTCAAAAAGAATGGTGTCCCTCATCAGATTGAACCTTCTTACTCAGTTCAGGTTCATCCTTCACCATCTCCTTTTTATTATCATCATCTTCATCTTTCTCTTGAACTGGATCTTCTTGAGGAAGCTCATCTTTACAAGTTCCACACCTTGGCTGTCTTACAGATAATAGAGTGTGTGGAGGAGCTATTTCACTAGATCCCAGTCGCTGTTTGTTCTGATAAAACACTTTGGCATGCAGAGATGAAGATATGATGTTCTTGAAGGTTTCCTCTTCAAGAACATAGTTTTCTACCCTCGTTTTGCTGTATGCTCAGCCTGACATTCAGTTAACTTAGTAATGTGATCTTTGATTTGAGTCCTGTAATTTGTGTGCTCATGTTTAAGAGTAGAAATTGTTTTCTCTAAATCTTTTATTTTAAGTTTATAATCATTTTGTGCTCTTTTAAAAGCAACTTTTAAAATGTTCAAAGACTCAAGATCAGATCTCACTTCTAAGTAGTAGGACCTATACATACTAACTTTAGCAATGAACTCAGGTGTACAAAAATGTTCTGTTACCTTAGGTTCTTCATGTTTAGCCATCAAGGCATGGTTTTGAGAAGCATATTCAACCTGGAAACTCCAATCAAAGCCTTCTTCTTCAACAGCTACTGCAGCATGTTGCTTGGGCTTCTTAGCTTTAGGAGCTCCATCAGTGTAGTTTGATCTAGATTGTGCCTGGCAACCTTTGTTCTTGGTGCCTTGCACTCTTTAGCAAAGTGTCCCATCCGATTACAATTGTAACACTTCCCTTTGCTTTTATCCAGCCCAAACTTACCACTAGATACATTGTTGGGGAACTTCCTCCCTATCCTTTGGTAGAACTTCTTGGCTCTATGAGTGAGGAGAGCCATCTGCTGCACAATCTCCATGTACTCTAGATCATCTGGATGAATGTAGTCCAAGTCTTCCAAAGTAAAGAGAAAATTGCCTAAACTCTCTTCAGAAGACACAAAGTCTTGAGAAGAGCTTGTCTCTTGGAATGGGCTTCCTTGGATGTAGCTCTCCCTTGGCGTCTCAAAGAAGGTGATGAAAGGGCCCTTTTGTGAGTTGTTAGTGTGGTTGAGAAGATGATGCTGAGGTTCTCTACTATCCTTTTCAACCACATGGAGAGCAGAACTCTTGTGGGTATTGGATAAGCTGTGAGATGGATTTTGCATGTTCATCTCCATCTGGTAACCGCTCAGGACACCATACAGCTTAGTAAGGGTAAGAGTTGAAAGGTTCTCAGTTATTACGATGGCCACACAGTAGTGAATCCATTCTCTGGGAAGAGAGAACATGAACTTCCTCACAATTTCCTTATCCTCCAGTTTGACACCAGTATCCACCAGAGTGTCCACAATCTCAACATATCTGAAATACTTTGAGTCATGGTTTCACCAGTTTTGAAGGTGAAGTTCTCAAGTTCTTGCTTCATAAGGTCCTTCTTGTTCTCCTTGGCTTCCTCAGATCCCTCATACATCAACTTCAGTGCATCCTAGAGCTGCTTGGTAGTTTTGCACTTCTTGAAGCCTTTGTAGATAGAGTTAGGAAGAGAAGTTTGAATAGCGGTCATGGCCTTCTGCTCTACATCTATTCTCTTCCAATCTTCTTCTGAATAATCAGCCACATCCTTTGGTATCATTTCACCAGCAGCAGTTGCTGAAGGTGTGCATGGAACATGAGGTCCAGAGACAATAGATCTCCACATCTTGCTGTCTTGAGACTTGATGAACCCTTCCATTCTTTGGCACCAAGTATCGAAGTCATCAGCAGTGATCGGTGGAGACTTTGTCATTGTGCCGGTTTTCATATAAGCTTTGGAGAGAGCTGCCATTTGAGCAAGTAAGTGCTTTGTGAAACTGAGTATATTTAAGATAGTAAGATCTTACAATCAAGAGACTGGAATGCTCTGATACCAATTGCAGGACCGGTTGGGGAGGTCAATGCAACAGTTTCACAGGGTGTAAGGAGAGTGAACTTGAATAACACTTACAAGATCAAATAGGGAATCCGCTTTACATAAACTAAGAATTTAAAGTAAAAGAACACAAGCAAAAATAGTTTTTAAGAATGCTGTATATTGCTATTAATTTCTATTACTAAGTTACAAAGTGATCAAGTGATTATTCTAAATATAAGACCTGAGATACTTTATACTACATCTTATAGCCGGTCATACTTTGAAGGCCAGCTGGATACACTAATCTAGACAACAAAATCAATGTAAAGTCAAAAAGGCAGATTGCATTTTTGACATGTGACTATGACATGCCATAGCTCACATCCTAGTGTATTACACAAAGGATAAAAGTACATAGTAGAAAGTTACAGAAACCTAGACCATAATCTACAATTTACTAAAGCATGGACCTTTTCACCGACTTATGCAAGTTGTTGAGTCTTCAGAGTGTCAGCGGAAAGTTGGTCAGCTTTCTGAAAAAATAGACCAGAGAAAGCATGTCTTCTTTGTCCTCCGAAGAAATCAGTCTTCTGTCTAGTTGGTTTCGAAAGACTTTGTCTTCTAAGCTTCGGAAGACTTCATCTTTGGCTTCGAAAGATTTTGGTCTTGGCTTCGAAATATTTTACACTTAGATAGTTTTATTAGGAGAAGTGTAAAACTTTTGAAGTAACTTCTGCAATGCACATGCATGCAAGAATGAAGCTCTTTTGCTACTTTGGTAGCATCAGCCTTTCAAGTATTCCTTACAATGTCGTGTCAATCCGACATCGTTCGGTCCTCCAAACGCAATATACAAAACTAAAGGTCCTGTCCGGGTAGAATTTTGGTATGTGTTCAGAAGGTTATATCTCACTCATGCAAAATTCAAATGAGGTTATTCTTTTTTGGAAGTTAGTTAATAGTTTTAGCTCTCAAAAGGTGCCAAATACAATATGTTTCCTTGTCATTTCTACTTCCAAGCAGCATATGCAAGATCGGTGCTCGATCAGCTCAACAAGCTGAAATATTTTTATAAAACTTAAATGTTATGATTAAGAGCTAATTAACTAAAATAAGTTAAGAGCTGGGTTCAAAGAAAAATTCTCCGACATTTAAGGATAAGGTCATGTAAGTTTGATTAATCATTAAACTTGGGCTAATGCATATTCAATACAAGATGAAAATAACAAAGTACATAACAAGGACTTGGAAACTAAAAGAAAAAGGATTGAAAATCTGAAGGAAGGACATTGGACTTGGAATAATAAATAAATAATCTTTTTATTAAAATAAGTACATGGTTGGACAGCAAGGACTGAACTATGAGAATTACACCCAATAAGGTTTTCTTGACCTTTAGTAATCCTATTTTGTTTTTGTATCTATAGTTACTTGCTAGTTATTGTTGTGGACTTTAGACTGTACAAACATCAAGATGAGTTTCATGGTCCTTTTACATATATTTTACTTGGGGAAAAGTATCCTCATTGGTTTTGGAATATGCCATGTTTTTTGGTCTATTGTGTGTGGTTTGGGTCACAGGATCGAGTTTATATTTTTCCTGCATAAGTATGTATTCTTATTTGAACATAGATTGGACTATTATGGAAATATATTGTTAGTACTAATAGGTTGGCACCCACCCTTGTTGTTAGTATGCTAGCTAAGACTGATGTGACATGTGCGTGCCCTTGGGTGAATATATTCTAGTTTTTTGGACTTGGATCGGTCATGATCTTTTGTTGGTTTCTATGACTTCTATATTCTCATACATACATACATACATACATACATACATACATACATACATACATACATACATACATACATACATACATACATACTATATAATATATATATATATATATATATATATATATATATATATATTGTACATGACTTACACAACATCACATTTTCTACTTATAAACCTCTAAACTCACCAATGTATGTTGACTTTTTAGAGCATGTCTTTTCAGGTAACAATGCTTAAGTACTTGGGCAATAAACTTTACACGAGACTGCTCCTGATAGGAGCAATAAACCTATTGGATTATTTGGATATTGTTTTGGATTATGTTTACTAGTTTAGGTTATATGGTTGTTTGGAATTGTACTTTGTTTTGATTTGTGTTAGTAACTAGTAGTTTAGGTTTAGAGCTTTTGGATCATTTGTTCATTATGAAATGACGTTATGGGATTCATTGTTTTTTACACTTGTTCTTTTGTGTTGGGTGATATCATGATCCATTGATGTAGAATTCCTTTAGAGATTCACTTAGACCCACAATTTGTTATGACGATCTCATCTGTCGCATCCGCACGTTTTCGCTAATAGCGGGTGTGTGACATTCATTATCCTTGAAATCATAAGCCAGATGTTTATCAAGTGGAACATTGTAATGAATTAGGTTGTTAAGACATGTTTTCATCTTATACGAATGCCTAGGATTCACACTTTTGTAGTAAGTAATCATATTCCTTAGTTCTTTATACGGTTTAGGTTTTTGAATATGCAAGAATCTAATTTTGACCCTCCTAATTTTTTTTATAAGATAACAAGGCCTTATAGTCTCTTTTGAGCTCAAGAATCATAGTAGAGGTAAGGATAGTAGATGTTAAAGATTCTTTCTTATCAAGATTCCCCCACACATCTATTATTAACTTCCCTACTCTACTAGGTGGTTTCTTAAAGACAAGGTACTTGATAATATGCTATTTTTCATTATACTTAAGAATCCTTTTGATTCTTTTGTACCAGATTAGGAAGTTGGTCTCATTTAAATAAAATCTTTTTTGATTCGTTTTCTCAAAACTCATATTCAATTATGAAATTACTCCATAATTTCAAAACCTTCACGAGATAACTAAATGTCTCTATTTATTAAAATCTACTCATTTTAATTGTGTTGTTTTATTATAAACTCCTTTTAAAATCTTTTGGATTTGTTTGGATTAATATCGTATATCAACCATGTGGATAAGCAAACATTCAAACGATCACAAATATACAAAATTGAGCTAATAGGATTATCCAAAACCCCAACAACCTATTAGAGTTTTGGATTTTGTCAAATAAGGACCATACAAAAGCTCTTGTATCTTTTAGACTTGCTCCTACTTTGACATCATTCTAGATTTTCGAGCTTGTTAGATCTTGTGGTTTCTAATCTTGATCTTCAATCTTCTACTCTTGTCTTGTCTTGATTTTAGTTACAATTGAAAATAGAGTGCAACTTATTCTATTTCAGTTATGATTTCCAAAACAGCCTCAAAACTAATACAACAAAAACAACGAGAAATAAAAAAAAGACAACAACATCAAAACATTACAGTTTAGGTATGCTCAATTTGCAGTCCACAACACAATTTTTATATAAATGTAAGGGTGCAACTTTTTACCGAAACAAGTCATAGAAAATAATTAAAAATTGCAAATTGTAAAGTTAAAAACTTTAGGGTTTAACATATGTAAAGCAAATTAGGCTTCTAGGGTTTTTTCCACCAAGACTCTCAAACAACTGTAGGAATTCTTGTGTCATTTTTAGGTTTCAAAAACCAAATCAGAATGCGTAAAGGGCAATCTTTCCAGTGATCTGTTTGCAAAAAAAAAAAAAAAAAAATAATAATAAAATCTTAAATTAAAACACACCACACGGTGTTCAGAATACATTACCTTCGTTGAAGAAGTTACACATGGTGACACGTATCTGGATGCTGGTCCGATCTTCACGAATCTTGAATTACAACAGTTTGTGATTCGTGTTCCCCTAATAAAAAGTTCTAGACATTTAATTAAACCCGTTAGGAGTCACGATCTAATTGCAATTCCAAATAAAACCTAACAACTGGCGATCGATGAAGACACTCGACGGTGATCGATGGCAAGAGCGGTGGCTGTGTAGTGGCGATTGGGTAGTGGTTGACGGTCAGCGACGGCTGTGGTGGAGGTGGACAATGAGGGAGAGGGAGATGGAGATGGAGAAAATTATTGGGTACCTTTTTCTTTAACCCTAGACTCCTATTTATAGTTGATTAGGGTGCATCAGTTCAAAAGTGATTCTAATTATATATTTGAAATTCAAATCCTTTTAAAATATATGAGAACTCTTTTTTTGTGTGAACTTTTGAAACCAATACAAGCCATAAAATTTTAATGACAAATGGGTAAATAACAGAAACATAATAAAAAAAATTATAAAAACAACAAAAAACATAAAAATTAAAAAAATGTTTCCCTTGTTTCCACCATTTATAAAAAATTAAAATATTTTATAAAAAAATTTAAAAACACATTTTTTAAGAACTTTGTTCTACACACGTAATACTGTTGGACCGGCTGGGGAGGTCAATGCAATAGTTTCACAAGATGTTTGGAGAGTGAACTTGATGTATAACACTTACAGGATCAAATAGGGAACCGACTATTTGGAAACTTAAAAGTTAAAGTAAAGAACAAGAACAACAAATATGGTTTTCAAGAATGCTGTATATTGCTCATAAGTTCTATTACAAAGTTACAAAAGCTTAATTAGAAATACAAGATCCTGAGATACTTTATACTACATCCTACAGTCAGCCATACTTTGAAAACCAGCCGGATACACCAATCTAGATAACAAGATCAGTGTAAAGTCAAAAGGCATATTGCCTTTTGACATGTGATTATGACATGCCATAGCTCACATCCTAGTATATTACAAAAAGGATAAAAGGTACAAAGTAGAAAGTTACAGACACTAGGCCATAATCTCCAGTTTACTAAAGCATGGACTTTTTCACCAACTTGTGCAAGTTGGTGACTCTTTAGAGTGGCGGCGAAAAATTGATTAGCTTTATGAAAAAGTAGATCAGAGAAAGCATGTCTTCTCTGTCCTTGGAAGAAATCAATCTTCTGTCTCTTGGCTTTGGAAAACTTTGTCTTCTAAGCTTCGGAAGACTTCATCTTTGGCTTCGGAAGATTTTGGTATTGGCTCCGGAAGATTTTACAATTAGACTATTTTTCTTGTGAGGAGTGTAAAACTTTCGAAGTAACTTTTGCATTGCACATGCATGTAAGCAGGAAGCTCTTTGGCTACTTTGGTTGAATTAGCCTTTCATGTATACCTTACAAACTCCCCCTAGGCTGATACTACCAAAACAGAGAAGGATACTTAGAAGTTGACAATCCTCATTAGGATCAAGACCTTGCCTTTCTTCATCAATTGGTTAGGATCCATCAGACTCTCATAGTATCTTCTCATATCAAAGAGATCATGCGGAGGGAGATCAAACATGTCTTTCCAGATATAGACATCTTGACCTCCTTGATCTCTCATGACATACCATCTGTCCGGATTTGTAGCAAAGCTATAAGACAGGATGGGTATTGCAACTGCAAAAGGCTATGCTTGAGATGGAGTTAGTTGATCAGCCTCTTCTTGAGTAGTTTCTTCTTGAGCACCCTCAGGATGTTCTGACTCATTCTGAGGTGCAAAGGTGGATGCCTTGGACTTCTTTTTCTTCTTCTTGTCCCTTTTGATGGCCATCCTTTTCCTCTTTCTATACTTTAACTAAGGACAGTGGCCTGCAGCACCAGATGATCTTTCTATATTCTCCTCAGTTGGGTCCCTTTCCTCCATGTGTTCAGAAGCAGGAGGTTCAGAACCCTGCTGTGGGTCAGAAGATGAAGTTGGCTTAGATATAGCTTAAGGATCAGGTCGTGTGGTCTCTTGGGGTTCAACCTTCACCTCAACTTCAGGTACCGCTTGACTAGGTGGAGAATGCAAGTCAACTAGCTGACCTTCTTTTATCTTTTGCTTGATCCTTCATATATCCTCATCCATTATGGATAAAGACAAGGACCAAGTCTCCATCCAGAGAACCCATACAACATCAAGAAGCTCACCATCTTCTTCCTATTAGTAGACTTCTTCTCTTGTGCTCTGATGGTGGCTCTTGATTTAGCAGCCTCTTCTCTCATTTTCCTCTTAACACCTTTTCTTTGGGTTTGAGCTTCTACTTCCAGCAGCTTGAAGTATTCATATTCAATATACTCAAATGAAAGAGGGTGGCACTCAGGTAGGTTATCATTTATAGTCTCTCTTGTTCTTTGCTGATCTGAGTTTTTTCTTATTGTACAGCCACAGTCTCTTTCTCAGGATTCTCTTAAACTAGAGAGAGGACAGGGGCTTTGTAGAGTTTTTTCTATTTCTTTCTTCCTTAAATTTGAGGAGAAGTTCTGTAGCCTCAACCTTCTTCATATCTTTTGACAACTCTGTGTCAGCCAGTTTATTTAATTCTACTAAGGGGAGAGAGATGAGTTCATCAATGTTGTAGTTCCTTAATCCTAGATAATTCAATCTGGCCGCCCCTAACTCATCATCTTGAGTGTTAGACCTGTGGGCAGCCCTGAATGCAGCTTGCATGAAGCTTGGGATTTCTCCTGTTTTCTCTCTCTTAGCCTTCCTCTTCCTTTCCTTTTTCTCCTCCTCAATCTCCTCAGGAGTTATTTTCCTTTTCCCTTTATCAATTTTTGGCATGTATGACTTAGGGTGGAGAGAGCTTTGGTCTTTTGATGGTTGTACTGAGCTTGAGCTCTGGCCAAGGGAGAGGTTGTGAGACACCTTCAAAAGCAGGTGTTTCACTGAAGGTACTGGGTGCTGAGGTTAAGCCTGTCTTAAATTTCACAAGGTCCACTACCAGGCCTTCAACCAAGGTTTCCCTTCGAAGCTAATCTTAGGGTCTGCCTCAGTATCCAGTTGACCAATAGTTTTCCCTGCTAGCCTCTATCTATATAGTTTTGCTCTGCTTCTAAACTTCTATAGCACCCATTCTTGAATCTTCTCAGCTAATCTGCTAGCTTGTTTGTTGTTTCTTGGTTGACCACTGGCAGATCAACTAGAGCTATACTCTTATAGAATCTCAAGGTCCGAAAATTAAAGATCTCTTGCTGCCCCTGAGACCTAGAGAGCACCAAGGCCTTTCTTGCATTGTCATACCAACATCCCACTATTGGATTTTCAACAGGATTGGATGGGGTAGACATGGCCTTGGAATTCCTTCCTCAAAGAGTTCTTGTAGTATGGCCTCCACAACAATGTGAGCTTGAGGAACTTGTTGAGTCTGGACAACTTCAAGTGAGGTTGGTGAATCCTCATTGTCTATACTCTGGACAGAACTCCCAGGTTCTGTGGTTGTAGGAACTTTCTCCCCCTTTTTGGTAGCATCACCCACTTGCATAGGTGAGCTGGAGGTTAAGTCCACCACTTTCACAGGTTCTTGTGGACCTGGTTGAGTTTGTCATGGTGGTCTCTTAGCTAACTTGCACTTAAGATCGGTGATCTCAAGTTGCTGGTCATTGACCCTTTTCTATATGGCAGTCACCTGAGATTTCAAGTGACTAAGGTCTTCAGATGAAGAATCATGGGGGGATGAGAGAATTGGATCAAGGTCTTCTTGCTTATCACCAGCATATTGTTTTTAGCTGCTAGATTTCACCTGGTCCATGACAACTTCATTTGAAGTGTCAAGGGGCTGGGTTGCCGTGGTTGAGGTCTTAAAGATGTAATCACTTGCTGAGGTGAGAGCCTCTTCCATATGGACCTCTTAAACTTGTTCAGGGAGATCCACCTCAGTTTGGGGTGGATGATGTGGGGTGGAAATGGGAGAAGCAGGAGCACTTATCTCTCCTTGAGCATGGGTGGAGAAGAGAGAATCATGGTACTCACTGAAGCCCATGTCCTCATCATCATAGAAATACAGGTTGGGTATAAGTTGGTTAAGATCCAAAGGCTGGGGTGGTAACTGTCCCCTGAAAGTTGTTCACTTGAGTTTTGAGACTCAAAGTAACGGCTTAAGGCTGTTTGGGTGATGAGCTCATCAGGCTGAGCACGAGAAACCTCAGCATTGATCATTTGTGAGATGGGAGTGGTTTGCTCATTCGGAGAAGTGGGAACTCTAGTGTCCACTTCCTCCTACATGGTTAGTGATATGGGTTTCGGCTGAATAGCTTGTGTAGAGGTTCGTTTGGATTTTCTCTGGTAGGTGATGGTTATTTGAGGCTGAGAGGGTTGCTAAGAGGTAGCAGGCTGAGTGGTTATTTGGGGCTGCTAGGTTGTCACCTTGAGCAATGAGCTCTAACATTATTGGAACAAGGGCTGTTTCTACCGTAGAGAATCACACAATAGGTTTTCTCATTATTTTAAAGATGTCGGGCTTCATCTGTCCAAATTTAAGAACATTACCTATTCCCTTTAACTGTGAGCCCAATTCACAGTTAAGAATATGCTGGACATATCTAAGGAACATGTAATATTTTAAGGAGTCCAAGTTAGCACGCAGATTAGTATAAACAAACTGTGAATTCCTAAACTGGACCCTTGAACCATCCCATGGATTATATAGGAAAGGTCTTTAGGAATTTGATCCCATCCTCCATGTTTGTTGGATAGGCTGTGAATGACCACATGGAGGAGGTACTTCCACCGGGAGTAGACCTTCCCTTTTCTGAAGGTTCTTACTAAGTAGTCCCCCTCATAGCCCATCTAACCAAAGGATTGATTAACAGCAGATTTTAGGAAGGACAAGTCTCCTTCTGCATCGTCCAGCATGAGATGAGTGTTTATGGAGCTGGAGTGATAAAGATTGTCCTAACCTGCATTGTGGCAGATAATGCCTACTCCAAAATGCCAGAAGTTGATCCTCAAAAAGAGGAGGATCAATATTAAGGGAGGTGAAATAGTTTGACAGAGACAAAAAGTGGCAAACATTTGAGAAGCCAGGATCTTTCTCAGAGTTCAACAGAGCAACCTGATTGTGTTGGCAAGGAAAGATGCATGAAAAAATCATGTTGGTTTCTGCGATTAAGGTTGGCCATTTGGAAGTAGCTTTGAGGTGAAGGAAGGTAAGAATAAAGACGGTTTTGGAGATTTTAGGTTAGAGAAATTTGTAAATGAAGGAGATAGTAAGGAAAGGGGAACCTATGAGTGTATATGTATGAATTGGATTTGAAACAAAGTTAATGTTTTAAGGATAAACTTTGACATCCGCATGTCGGTCCCACCCCTGAAAAAGTGCCCAAAAAGGTAGTTTTCTTATCTTACGAAGGTATTTTGTCTTCAAAAGTTTTGAAAAACCTCCTAAGCCAATTTTGGCTTCAGAAGATATTTCTTAGAGTTAGAAGAATTTACTTCGGAATAAATTTTTTAAGAGAAAAAATATTGTTGATCAGAGTAACCGAGAGACTGAAAATAATTAGATAAACCTCTTAACTCAATTTGCTTTTGAAGTATAGTTTGTTTTGAGAGACATTAAATACTAGAAGTTTTATTCAAGAATAAATCTTTCGAGACTAATTTACTTCGGAAGGAAATCGTTCTTCAATTCATATAAGTATTTTAAGATTTAGAAGATATTCTCAAATTTCTTCCGAAGATAATTTACTTATTAGATTGGAAGACATAAGTTTCTTTCAAAGTAAATTATAATGTCTTTCAAAAGAAATTATACTTCAAATTCTTTTAAGTTAAGGAATATGACTTAAAAAAATTTCTTTCAAGATAACCGGGCTTATATGAGTGATGAAATAGACAACATTAACGACACACATTTTAGAAAATAATTCTGAAATTAATTTAAGAAAATCTACTCAAAGTTAATCATCCCAATAGCTGATATTAGATACTTAAATCTCTGTTCATCAAATGTTTTAGTGAATAGATCAACATATTGCTCATTTGTGTTAACTTTAACCAGTTTTATCAAGCCTTTTTCAAAATTATCTCTTATTAAATGATACCTGATATTGATGTGCTTTGTCTTGGAGTGCTGCACAGGATTCCTGTAATAGAGATAACACTATTGTCTATGTGGATGGGAGTCTCCTTGAAGTTAAATCCATAGTCCAGAATCTGATTCTGAATCCAAAGCATTTGACCCCAACAACTTGCAGCAGCAATGTATTCAGCTTGAACAGTTGATGCAGACACACATGATTGTTTCTTGCATTGCCATGAGACTATCCTTCCACCAAGGAGCTGACATCCCCCTGATGTAGACTTTGCAGTCATATTGCAGCCACCATAGTCACTATCTATATATGCATACACATTGAAGTAAGAACACTTTGGATACCAAAGTCCCTGTTTGGGAGCACCTTTGAGATATCTAAGTATCCTCTTGACAGCAACTGGGTGTGACGTCTTGGGGTTGACTTGATATCTTGCACAAATACTTGTGGTAAAGATGAAATCAGGCCTACTAGCTGTGAGGTACATGAGAGACTCAATCATTGCCCTATAGAGGTGTTCATCAGCACATTCCCCTTCAAGGTTAGGACCTAGAGGGTGGTTTCTTGCAAGGAGAGTCTTGGCAACCTTATAGTCAGTTAGATGAAATCTGGTCGGTATGTCTTGTACATACTTAGACTGGTTTTTGAAGATACCAATGTCCACCTGCTTCACTTAAATTCCTAGAAAGAAATTGAGTTCCCCCATAGCACTCATTTCAAATCTATTGTTCATCAGCTTCTCAAACTCTTTAAAGAGAATTGGAGTAGGTGACCCAAAATTGATGTCATCTACATAAACTTGAACCAGAATCAAGTCATTCCCTGTTCCTTTAAGGAAATGTGTACTGTCAATGGTACCTCTCTTAAAACCATGTTGGAAAAAGTACTGTGACAGTGTCTCATACCATTTTCTTGGAGCCTGATGCAGCCCATAAAGAGCTTTGTCAAGCTTTCATCCATAATCAGGATAATCTGGGTCAGCAAAGCCAGGTGGTTGTTTGACATACACTTCCTCTTTAATCATACCATATAGAAAAGCACACTTGACATCAAGTTAGCAGACTTTGAAATCCTTGGATGAAGCAAAAGCCAAGAATATCCTAACAGCTTCAAGTCTTGCTACTGGAGCAAAGACATCAGTGTAGTCAATCCCTTCTTCTTAAGTGTACCCTTGAACAACTAGTCTAGCCTTGTTTTTGATGATAAGTCCTCTATCATCCTTCTTGTTCCTAAAAACCCATTTGGTTCCTATAGTAGTCTTCCCATGAGGAAGAGGACATAGTTTCCAAACCTTCTATCTTTTGAGTTGAAGCAACTCCTCCTGCATTGTCTTAACCCAACTTCCATCCTTCAAAGCCTCATCAATCTTCTTAGGATCTATCTGAGATAAGAAACAAGAGTGCAGACAAACATTTTTATCATGGGTTTGTCCACTTGTTCCTCCTGTCTTAACATCTCCGATAATATTTGTGGTAGGGTGAGACTTATGGATTCTTAGCTGAGGGATCACAGCAAGTTGATTTGACAGATCTAAATTTGTGAAATTCAGATCTGGTGATTGAGGATCACCCACCACATCAGCACACTTATCAAGGTTGACTTGATCCAATGAGTGTGTGACATCATTGATGTTATCTTCAGTGGAGAGGTCTTCAGAATCATAGAATTCTTGGTTAGAATCATAATCTCCAATCCTCCTACATCGTAAGATCCTTCATTTGAATTTTGTGCCTTTGAGCTGGAATTTGTAGGCACCTCAGATGTATCAGCTGAATTTTTCATTGTTGTGTTGATAGGATCTCCTCCTGCCGGGTTAGTTACCATTGGAGCTCAAGTAGTATTCATACTTGGTCTTCTTAGCTCAAATCTTGGGTAAGGATCTCCCGTTGATAAGTTACCTGCAAACCCTAAAACATCTTCATAAGATTTGTTAAAACAGTTAGTAACTAAATCAATATCAAATAGCCAATCAGGACAAGAACCCTTCACACTAAGGGTGTGTTCTTTGAAAGTCACATTGGCTGACTCCTCAACTACTCTAGTTTTGAGATTGTATGCCCTATGTGCCTTAGCTTGAGAAGAGTATCCAAAGAAGCGTCGATCATCTGATTTCTCAGCAAATTTGGCCAGATTATCTTTGGTATTCAAGATGGTGCAAGAACAACCAATTGATCTGAAGAAAACAATAAAAGGTCTCCTTTTACGCCATAGCTCATAAGGAGTCTTACCATGAGTCTTGACAACTAAAGCTCTGCTCTGCACATAGCAGGCAGTGTTAACTGCCTCTACCTAGAAGGTGATAGGCGGTTTAGAATCAGACAGCATGGTTTTTTCAACTTCAATAAGTGTCTTGGTTCTGCTCTCAACAACACCATTTTGCTGAGGAGTCCTTGGTAGGACTGTTCAAAATGTTCACGGCTCAAAGTTCGTTCGAAGTTCGCTCGAAAAGAGCTCGAAAAAAGCTCGGTCCGAAATAGCTCATGCCAAAATGAGCCGAGCCGAGCTGGCTCGATTTCTAAATGAGCCAAACCGAAGCTAGGGGTGGCTCGGCTCGTGGCTCCGCTGGTGGCTTGATATATATCTATAATAAATATAATAATAATAATAATAAAAAATAATATAATAATAATAATAATAATAATATTATTATTATTATTATTATTATTATTATTATTATTATAATTTTTATTATTATAATAATTATTTATAATAATATTAATGTGGTAGCCCAAACAAAACAACCATACCCAAATCCTTAGTCCCGACTCCCGTAATCAAAACTCAAAACAACCCAAACCCCAAAATTTTAAGAAACCCTACTTTAGTCTTCTTGTCCATTTCTCAAACTTCAAAGCCAAGTTTAGTCACAAGCACACGCACCGCGACCACAGCCACCGAGACCACAACCACCGGCGATCATGATAGATACCCCAACTGCGACTAGCCCCCTACGACTAAAGCCCCCGTAACCACAGCCCCTGCGACCACAACCCCCTATGACCAGTCAACCACAGCAACCGCGACCAAATCCACCGCGACTAGCCCCCCGCAACCGTAGCCCTTTGCGACCACAACAACTGGCCTTTGTGACTCTAGCTGCAACATGTAAGTTCTCTTGTATTCTAACCAAATGATATATTAACAGTAGAACCAAGTTTTGTAAGTAATTTCTCTTCTATTTTAGCAGAATGTTGTAGTTGATTTGTATTTTAACAGAATGATGTTGTTGATTTGTATTTTAACAGAATGATGTTGTTGATTTGTATTTTAACATAATGATGTTTTTGATTTGTATTTTAACATAATGATGTTGTTAATTTGTATTTTAACAAAATGATGTTGTTGACTTGTATTTTAACATATTTTAGATCTTAATATTTTTCATTTCTAGGATCTAATATGCCTTCTAACAAAGAATCAATTGGTGGAGCTGATACCCCAAGTAATGTTCATTTTGAGTTAAGCGACAAAGAAAGTGTCGTGCCAACTATGGATAATGTTGAAGAAATTCCAAACATTGAAGACGATGGTATAAAATGAAAGTCTACATCTGGAGCTTGGGCTCACTTTATAGACATAGAAGTGAAGAAAGAAGGGAAGATAATCAAGAAACATCAGTGCATCCACTGCAAGAAAGCCTATGTACCACAACGTTCAGGGACCACGCCACATCTCTTGCGACACTTGACTTCATGTCCTTACATGAAAAGATTAAAAGGTACAAAAGGTTTCATTAATTTTCAGCCATCTGGTAGTGATAGTGCATCTAAAATTAATTTAAATGGGGTTTATAATCATATGAAATGTCAAGAAATTATTTCAAAGATGATTGTAGCCCATGTGCTACCTTTCTCATTTGTAGAGTATCATTGGTTTAAATCCTCTTTATCAAAAAGTAAGTAGGTCGACAATTAGAAAGGATTGCATAAAAGTGGTTGAAGTAGAAAGAGAGAAGCTAAAAAAGTTTTAAAAAAAGTTGATATGATCTCTCTTACTAGTGATTGTTGGACTTCAAATCAAACTATTGGGTATATGTGTTTAATAACTCACTTTGTTGACTCTAATTGGAAAATGAAAATGTGCATAATTGGTTTTAATGAGCTTACACCACCACATAGTGGTGAGATTATTCTTGATGCTATCTTGGAATGTCTAATTAAATGGGGTAATCAAGACAAAATAGGTACCAACTCTAGACAATGCATCTAATAGTGATAGGGCAGCTTCAATTTTAAGGAATACTTTTCAAGGAAAGGGGATGTTTTTTCATGTAAGGTGTTGTGCTCACATACTAAATTTTGTAGTATAGGATGGTTTAGGAACAATTGATTGTTGTCTTGTGAAAATTAGAGGAGTCAAGGATTTTAGAGAAAGTCTTCGGGTCACCTTCTGAAGTTTGGGAAATAGCAATCACTCTTGGTATCCACACCCGTCGATCTTTATGCATCGATGTAAAAACTAGATGGAATTCTACACATCGAATGCTTGAATCATCTATTCATTACAAACATGCATTTCAAGGTTACGCGTTGAGAGATTCTAACTTTGAATGGTCTCTCACAACGACGAGTGGGCTCGGGCTGAAAAGGTTTGCAAGGTACTTGAGGTATTTTTGGATGCTACAAATTTATTTTCGGGTACATTATATCTGACAGCAAATTTGTTTCTTATTGAGATTTATAAAGTGAAAAAAGAGATAACGAATGCTTATATATCAAATGATAGTTTCTTGAATATGATGAGTGGGCCTATGTTTAACAAGTTTGAGAAGTATTGGGGGGATATTGGGATACTTATGTCAATTGCATCTATACTAGATCCACGTTTCAAGAAGATGTCAATTTCTTGGACTTTTGACAGCTTATATCCGGCCAATGAAGTTAATGATCGAGTTGAAGATGTAATAGATAAGTTAAAGTCTCTTTATGAAAAGTACTTCAATGAATTTTACATCGCTAGGGCTTCTAAGAACAACTTGACAAGCACATCAATCGATGCCCCAAACATCCGTGCTAGAGAAGAAGATGACTTTTAGCTTTTCTCAAGTCTAGACCGGTTGAAACTTCATAAAAAAGTGAACCTGAAGTGTACTTAGAGGAGCCTAATTATATAGTTTTGGAGAACCAAAATTTTGATGTGTTAAAATGGTGGTGACTAAGTTCTAGCAAGTTCCCGGTTTAAGCAAAATGGCTCGTAATATTTTTTGCATTCCAATCACCATGCTTGCATCAGAATAGGCATTTAGTGCCGGAGGATGCATTTTAGATGACTATCGTAGCTCTCTAACCAAAGATATGGTGAAGCTTCTTGTTTGTGGAGGTGATTGGATGAAGTCCACATCAAAAGCAACCATTCAAACTTTAGAAGTAAGTTTATATTCTTATTTATTGTTCATCTTTAGATTTATAATTTTATACTTTTATTTGTAATATAATTTGTATATTTTTATGTGTAGCAATCGGTAAAGGAAGAAGAAAACTTAGAAATTCAAGTACGAACCAATGACGAGGCATTTAACTAGTTTGAAAGGTAATTAATCAAAACCAAACTTATAGAAATTTACATTATTTGTTGTAGCACTTGAAGTTTTATGTGTAGCACATGAAGTTTTTATGTGTAGCACTTGCTAATATAATTTGTATATTTTTATGTGTAGCACTTGAAGTTTTTAAGGAAGTCAAGAATGAAGAAAAGCAGCATGAAAAATAAAGCATGATGTTAGAAGTTAAGAATGAAGAAAAGAAGTTTGAAAAGAAGATCAAGATTCTTTTTTTGTGTTTTATGTATTGGTCAAAAAACAATTAATTATGAACTTGGTTGTTTACATTTGTTTTTGTTGCTAGAACTTGGTTGTACGTTTTTTTTATTGTTAGCAACCATTAACGTTGTTTGATTACCTTTAATATCAGTTTTTTTCTTTTTATTTATATTAAAATGTGAAAAAAATACATTTTAAAAAAAAATCAACCAGGCTCGACGAGCCCCCGAGCCGAACTCGAGCTCGGCTTTTCAGTTCGCTTAATTTTTCGAGCCGAGCCGAGCCGAGCTGGCTCGTTAGGCCATCGAGCTCGAGCCCGAACCCCTCTTTGCTCGGCTCGGTTCGGTACGTTTACAGCCGTAGTCCTGGGAGCACTATATTGTCTTAAAATATCTGTTTCCTCACAAAATGAATCAAGGATATGGCTTTTGAATTCTTTTCCTTGATCATATCTTATGATCTTGACCTTGTGATCAGATTGATTCTTAATCTTCAGAACGAAGGGCTTCAAGATTTCAGGAGTCTCATCCTTAGTTCCAAGAAAGAAGACCCAAGTATATATTTTGAAGTCATTTGTGATCACAAGACAATATGAAGTTTTTCCTAAACTCATTACACTTGTGGGGCCAAATCGATCCAAGTGTAACAAATGAAGGGGGGTAGTAATGGAGTTGACTTCCTTTGGCTTGTGAGACACTTTGTGTTGCTTTCCTTTCAGACATGCAACACAATGGTCATCACTAGTAAACTCTTTATTTGGCATTCCAGATACCAAATCATTCTTAATTAATTTATTCATGTTCTTAAAGTGTACATGGCACATTCTTTTATGCCAGATGAAGGACTCATCACTATTGGCTTTAGACAGAAAGAAGGAAACTTCTCGAGAAGGGGAGGTTTCTTGCAAATCCATCTTGTACATGTTCCCTTTCCTTGGGGCTCTGAGTAGGATATGCTCTTGAGAACAATGCACTCATGTTCAGTGAAGAACATGTTATACTTTTGGTCACAAAATTAAGATACACTCAGAAGATTGTACTCGAGCCCCTTGACAAAGTTTACCTTCTCAATGCTAAGCTTACCATTTGTGACCTTGATCCTTCCAGTGATGTAACCACCAGATTCTCCTCCAAAAGCAAGTGGCCCTCCATTAAACTTTTCAAAGTTTCATAATAAGGAGCCATTACCTGTCATGTGCCTCGAACAACCACTATCAAAGATCTATACATTCTTTTTGGTGTTGAACTGTTCCTTTGGTTCTTCATGATCAGCTATCAAGGCATGGTCTTGAGCTGTTCCTTATGTTAATTTATACAAGATATCCTTCATTTTGTTATTTTAAATTATAAAATAAAATAAAAGATGATAGCATGCATGATGGCACTAAACTCAAATTAAATAAAAAAAATCTATTGTCAAAGATGGTAATTGAGTTTTGAACTTGCAAACACAAACATAGATAACTAAAGCCCAAACCATTGCATCCAAACTTCTTCTTATTTTCTATAGTCAAATATAATTATTTAATACAAACTAAATTTTGTGCAGGACCAGTTGGGAAGGTCAAAGCAAAAGTTTCACAAGGTGTTTGGAGAGTGAGACCGGTATCCATGAACTTCCTTACAATATCCCTATTCTCCAGTTCGACACTAGTATCCATCAGAGTGTCCACTATCTCAACATATCTGAAATATTGCTGAGTAATGGTTTCACCAGCCTTGAAGGTGAAGTTCTCAAACTACTGCTTCCTGAGGTCTTTCTTGTTCTCCTTGGCTTCCTCAGACCCCTCATACATCAACTTCAGTGCATCCCAGAGAAGCTTGGCACCTTTACACTTCTTGAAGCCTTTGTAGATAGAGTTAGGAAGAGCAGTTTGAAGAGCGGTCATGGCTTTCTGATCTATATCTATTCTCTTCCAATCGTCATCAGAATAGTCAACCACATCCTTTGGTATCATTTCATCACCAATAGTTGCTGAAGGTGTGCATGGAACATGAGATCTAAAGACAACAGAAATCCACATCCTGCTATCTTGAGACTTGATGAATCCTTCCATTCTTTGGCACCAAGTATCAAAGTCATCAGGAATGATCAGTGGAGACTTTGTCATAATGCTGGTTTCCATGTTAGCTTTGGAGTGAGCTACCATTTGAGCAAGTAAGTGCTTGGTGAAACTGATCAGATTTAAGATGGTAAGATCTTACAATCAAGAGCATGGATATCTCTGATACCAATTGCAGGACCGGTTAGGGAGGTCAATGCAACAGTTTCACAGGGTGTTTTGAGAGTGAACTTGAATAACACCTACAAGATCAAATAGGGAATTGACTTTATATAAAGTAAGAACTTAAAGTAAAAGAACACAAGTAAGAATGGTTTTCAAGAATGCTGTATATTGCTTAATTTCTATTACAAAGTTACAAAGTGATTAAGTGATAATTCAAAATACAAGACCTGAGATACTTTATACTACATCCTACATCTAAAGGCCAGCTGGATACAGTGATCTAGACAACAAAATCAATGTAAAATAAAAAAGGCAAATTGCCTTTTTTAAATGTGACTATGACATGACATAGCTCACATCATAATGTATTACAAAAAAGTTAAAAGTACAAAGTAGAAAGTTACACACATCTAGATCATAATCTACAATTTACTAAAGCATGGACCTTTTCACCAACTTATGTAAGTTGGTGAGTCTTTAGAGTGGCAGCGAAAAGTTAGTCAGCTTATTGAAAAAGTAGATCAGAGAAATCATGTCTTCTCTGTCATCGGAAAAAATCAGTCTTCTGTCTTGTTGGCTTCGAAAGACTTTGTCTTCTAAGCTTCGGAAGACTTCATCTTTGGCTTCGAAAGATTTTACACTTAGACAGTTTTCTTAGGAGAAGTGTAAAACTTCCAAAGTAACTTCTGCAATGCACATGCATGCAAGCAGGAAGCTCTTTGACTACTTTGGTTGCATCAGCCTTTCAAGTATTCCTTAGATTTTGTAATAAAAAATTTATTTTCTCACTATAAACACCGACTTATATTTTTAATTTATATATAATTATTAAATAGTCATTATTATTATTATTATTAACATTATTATTATTATTATTATTATTATTATTATCATTATTATCATAATAATAATAATAATAATAATAATAATAATAATAATAATAATAATGATATAATAATAATAATAATAATTATTATTATTATTAAAGTTAAGGGTTAAATTCTAATTTAAATAAACTTGAGGGAAAAATTATTTAATAGTTGGGGGACTATTCTACAATTAACCAAATTTTATTATGAAAAAGCCCCAACCCTCGGTACCCACCTGCTACCCTGCTGTTAACACCGTTGTTCGTCAACCTCCGTAGCCATAATCATGAACCAAGTTATTTAGTCGCCTCCGGTGATTATCGTCTCGTCATTCCAGCATTCCGAAGGTAATAAAGTCAGTTTCATTTCATCTCTTTTCGTGTTGCTTTCGAATGTGTTTGGGATTGTCGGTGCAATGGCGTTGCGTGGGAGGGCGTTGGGAGGGGCTAGCAGTGGCCCGCGGTTGTGTGCGGTGATGTATCGGGGTGTGTGCCGGTTTAGGAGACACCACATAGCAGCCTTTGGCTGCTGCTGTGTGTGTATGTGTGCAACAGTATGTGGTGTAGTGTGTGGTTTCCTTGTGTGTGTGCGTGTGTTTCAGTGTGTGTATGTATATATTGTGTGTATGCGTGCGTATCAGTGTGTGTATGTATATATCGTGTGTGTTCGTGCGTTCTAGTGTGTGTGTGTATGTATACTTCGCAATGTGTGTGCGTAAACATATGGTATGTGTGTGTGTGTTTGAGTTAGTGGTTTGTGTGTGTATGCCATATATATGTATGTACATGTCTCGTGTGTGTGTTTGAAACCATGAGTGTGTGTGTGTCGCGTGTGTGGGTCGTGTGTGTGTGTGTCATGTGTGTGTGTTTAAAACCATGAGTGTGTGTGTGTGCTTGAAGCCATGGGTGTGTGCGTGAATGGTGAGTGTGTGTGTATATGAATTGTGTATGTGAATTGTTTGTGTGAATGGTAATAATGTGTATAATTAATTTGCATGTATGCATATTAGTATGGGTGTGAGAACAGCTTGGGTGTGTAAGTAGTGTGTGTTTGTGCTATTATCTGTCTGTATGAATGATGTAGTTTGTTTGTTAGAATGTGTGTGGTGTGTGTGCAATTATAGGTATTATATATACACATATTATAGTTAAAGTAACGCATATATGATCTACTAATACAAATGTATGATTAATTATGTATATATATATATATAAATAATGGATTGGGTAATAAGTTAAATAAATATGTGTGTTAATCGTACGAGTGATCGAGTTAATATTTACATAAAGTAAATCTATAATTCTGAGTGAATCGCGTGAGAAACCGTAACCAACCCATGACCAACCAATCAATTGAATAAATCGATGCTGATTAGACTAGTCTTAAAATTTAATTACATTTAATTAAAGGTGTTCGATCGTTGAGTTGCCCTCATTCTAAGAAGTCTTTTGTTGCTTTATTGCCGTATCATCCAAGGTGAGTTTCGCGGCCTCGTTTTCATTACAAACGTTTATAAACCTAGGGGGAAAAGTATTCTCACTTTTTTTATGCTGTGAACTCATTTAATATTTGGGACTATTGTGTTTTACTGTTTTGTAAGTTAATAACCAGTACTTGCATGAGTTTCTGTGCGGTTCTTTATTCACAAGTATTTAAGTCCGGTGTTGGAGCCGACGGATAGTTATTGATAGTACTATTCGGTTGACACCCGCACCCTTATTTGTTAGTACACTAGTTGGGACTAACAATGGCCATGAATAGGCCCTAATTATGCCTTTCAGATCACTTGCTGCATTCATCTTCGGACCCCAAATCTGAGCCCGAGGAGATGATGTCTAACTCATCGGATTCGTCTGAGGAAGATGATCCTATGAACCCAGTTGTATAAGACATACCTATTGTCCGTGTAGCCCTAACTGCCCCGGTGGCACCTTCGACCCTGCTGCGTCGGTCATGCCTGTTCCTACTCAGCGGTCACAGTTGTTCCTACTGCACTGCTCGCACATGCTGTGTTGGACGCGCTTGTCCTGCTGCACAAGCAGTCGCGAGGTTCGCCCCTGAGGCGGGTCCTTGGGTGCCTAGTTACCTTAGAGAGCCGTACTGGGTCAACGGAGTTAGGGCATTGAGGATGATGACATCCACGAAGAGAGGTTCCCTAGAAAACCGTATTAGGATTTAGCCGCCGCCAGACGAGGCAAGTAGGTGGAGTGACTACCCTGATCAGCCCCCGAGCCCCTCTAGTTTCTCCAGCAGTGACGTAAGTCAGGGATGATATTATACGAGCTTGGTCGAAGCAATGAAGACATGCTGAGATTTTATTTCTAGTTATTTCATATTTCGTATTTGGATCTT
Organism: Flaveria robusta; assembly: GCA_025506415.1. Taxonomy (NCBI): domain Eukaryota; kingdom Viridiplantae; phylum Streptophyta; class Magnoliopsida; order Asterales; family Asteraceae; genus Flaveria; species Flaveria robusta. The sequence goes on along the minus strand of CM046459.1, from coordinate 7,913,788 downwards.
ATTATACTATCAGTTTGCTTGTGTTTTGGGAAATTTTGGAATTTAATCATGGGTGGGATATCATGATTTATAAGAATGGAACCTTATATTCTTATTATGAAATTGCCTATGATAGTGTTTTGTGATTTATATAGCTAGTAATGACGATAATTGAAAAAATAGGGGGAATGATGGTGGTGAGGATAATGGTGGAAATGGGTATGAAGGACAGGATGACAACAACAATAAAGGAGGAGGTGGAATGGGTGATGGAAATGGTAATGGGAATGCAAATGGCAATGGGGATGGTCTGGCTGACGGGAATGGAAACAGACCGAACATTGGAAATGTTAATAGAGGTTGAAACGAGAATGGACAAAAAGATGGGGAGAGAAGAAAATGATGTACTTATAAAGAGTGTGTGGCTTGTAAGCCTAAAGAGTTTGATGGAAAGAGTGGAGTAATAGCTTTAACAAGGTGGATTGAAAAGATGGTGGTAGTGATTGACATTAGCGAGTGCTCAGACAGTCAAAAGATCAAATATGCTACGTGAATCAAAGGTCCAACCCCGGCTCCGGGACCAAAAAATGTCTTTCGTTTCCCCCCCTTTGTCGTTCACGGCAAGGAAAGGCACTAACTTGGTGGAACACTCAAATTCGGGCAAGAGGTAGAGAGGCGGCGATGCAAATGACATGGGATTAATTTAAGGCTTTAATCACCGAGGAGTATTGCCTAATAATGAAATGCAGAAGTTGGACCATGAATTTTGAAACCATACTATGGTAGGACCTGGGCACGCAACATACATGGCCCGATTTCTTGAACTGGCTAGACTTGTTACACACTTGGTGACCTTAGAGTCTAAGAGAATCGAAAGGTACATCTGGGGATTGGCTTCTCAAATATGGGCCATGGTAACTGCAACGCTCCTCCTACAATACAAAGTGCAATTTTAAAGGCTGGTACTTTGACTGATGATATGGTAAGGACTTGAGTATTGGGTACTGATGGAGAAAAGAGTTAAGATGCTGGGGAAACAAGAAAACAAGCTGCTGGAAAATTTTAAAAAAAAGTGAAGACGATGAGGAATTTTGTGGTAGTGAATCAAGGAAGAAAGGGATATGTTGGGCCACACCCCAAGTGCAATAAGTGTAACTTTCATCACCCTCAAGCTGCTTCGTGTCGGGTGTGTGTGAACTATAGACGCTCGGGACATTTTGCAAGGGATTGTAGGATGGCACCAAACTTGATTGCTCCGATAAACGCAATTAACCCGATAGGAAACGCCAAGGCTTGTTATGAGTGTGGAAGCTCTTATCACTACCGAAATGTGTGCCCTAGACTGAATCGGGCACCTAGTAAACCTGGGAATAATCAAAATCAAATAATGGCGATGGCTGGTAATAAGGGTCAGACGAATCAAGGAATTGCGGCACGTGGACTTGCATTTGTGATTAGAGCCAATGATGCCCCTCAGCACCCAAATGTTGTAACGGGTACGTATCTTATCAATAATCATTTCACATCTATATTATTTGATACTTGGGAAGACAATAGTTTTGTTTCTTTCGAATTTGCCTCTGCTTGGTTTGAACCCTAGTTGTTTAGAGACTAGTTACTCCGTAGAAATGGCTAATGGAAAGTTTGTAGAAGCTAAGGAGATAATTAGATGTTGCATAATAACATTAGAAGATTATGCCTTTGATATAGATTTGATACCATTTGAGTTTGGAAGTTGACATAGTAGTGGGAATGGATTGGTTTTTGTAATGTGCAGCTAATATTGGCTGCTGAGAAAAAGTGGTGCGAATTCTTATGCTTAATGGTGATTTGCTCAAGATACAAGGAGAATGATTGGGAACGGCCTTGCAACACCCGAAAATTTCAAAAAGAAGAGAAAAAGTGAAGAAAAGGAAAGATTAGGAAAATAACCCAAGTTGAGGGGTTAAAGTTGTACAAGGAACAAAGTTTGATATTATTTTATTCAAAAGAAGGTGTGGCCGCCCACACCCATGTTCCATCAACTTTTCCATCGAATTTTAGAGAGAGAAAGAGCAGAATTCTCTTGGTTTTTTGAGAGAAGAAGAGGAAGAAGCTGAATGCAGGTTAGTTTTCTGATTTTTAGGTTGTTCTTGGCTGATTTCCGGTCTTCGGGTATGTGCTTATGTGTTTGTATGTGTTCGGTTGTGTGTTTTTGGTGTTTTTAGGTGTTTGAACTCATAAGCATTCGGGTTGAAGGAATTCTTACTTGAAAGTTGCAAGAGGTGAGTTCTAGATCCCCGGTTTTAAATGTTTTAACTTGTTTTGGGGCTGGAAATGCATGTTAAAATGTTTTTATTAAGTTGGGTGTGTACCCATATGAATGTGTGTTCCCTGTTTTGGGTGGGTGTGTGTTCGGGATGATTTTTGGTTATGTTCATGATTTCATTTTTGTTATGATGCTTGGTATGTTAGAAACTAGGCTAAGAATAGGTTAGAATGATGATTTGGGGACTGAAAATGATGTATGTTGAAATTCAGTTGTTCATGCGCCCAAATAGTGTCCATACGCCTAGAATATTGCCCAGGCACGTAAGTGTTCCCATGCGCCTAGGTCTGCCCAAGCGCCCAAATGCCCATGCGCCTAAATTAGGCTCATGCGCCTGCATAGTACCCATACGCCCAGAAACTTGCCCATGCGCCTAAGTTCCCCAGACGCCTGAGTGCCCATGCGCCTAAGTTAGGATCGTACGCCCCAATAGTGCCCATGCGCCTAAGCCACCCATGCGCCTAAGTATTCATGCGCCCGCATAGTGTTCATGCGCCTACATAGTGCCCATGCGCCCAATGCCTTAGAAAATATTCTGAAATTTTGGGAAAAAGAGATTTTTAGGCTATGACTTGGAATGTTTTCGGGGGTGATGTATGATGATGCTATGCATGTTTATGATCTGTTTCCTTATGTTCCTTAGTCGTTTTATTTCGTGGCTTTACGTGGTGTGATTATGATAATGAACATGAAGTATTATCTTAACGAAGCGAAAGATCTAAGATAATGAAAGTGGAACATAATGAATGAACGAATGAAAGTCTTGCAAGCAAAATGTAAGGAGGTTCACAACTCCTTAAGAGTTGTCAGCTCAACTGTGTGTCATACAGCGTGTGATTTTGGCTGACCCATGAGGGTTTACACACAGGGGAGTCAGTCTTGGTGACTGCTCCATACGTGCGATATGGGATCCTTGTCACTAAACCCTAGATTAGATGGCTTCGTGCCCAAGAGGGGGGTTTAGCATATGACAGGATCTAGATAGAAGTGAAAGATAATGTAAAGTGCGAAAGATACGAAAAGAACGATGACAGAAGATAATAAATATTACCTTGATGTATGTATGATGTATGATCATGTGCGGAAGTAAGAAAATGTTTTAACGAACGGAAGGTAATGTAAATATTTCTATAAAACTAGAACTCACTCAGCAACGCTGACTTTTATGCATTTTCAGTTGGCAGGTAATGGTTGCTGAGGATGGCACGGGGCGAAGCTACTTGGCAAGATTTGATCGGCATCCATTTTATGCAGAACTGATATTTTTGTGTTGTAATGCAATTAAACAATATTTTGTAACTTTAACAATGATGTATTATTTCGCAAAAGTAATTATTAATGCATGAAATGGTTTTTGTTAAATTATTCCGTTGCAATGATTTATGAAATGTGATATGATTTAATCATCACGCGCGATGAATGTCCAACTGTGCGCGTCCTGGGAACAGGGCCTTACAAGTTGGTATCAGAGCAAAAGTTTAAAAGAAATGGGTAAATATTTTCAAAAACCTAACCTTAAACTGAAAATGGGACAAATTGAAGGATGCCAGCCCAAGTAGCTACGTGCCATCAGGTATTTTCTTTAATGTTAACCAGCATTATGTGCGCATGTTATTTGATTTTGTGCTCTTAGTAGATTTGGACACTAATGTAGTCAGGATAGGAAATGCTTGGGGTATGAAAGGTAAAATAAGTGGCTAATCACAACTAGCCACTTATATTAGGGACTTACTATACTTGACATAAACTGAGCTATTACCTTGAATGACCATGTTGGTGTTTGAATCTTATAGTGTGTTTAGAGGATGGCTGGTGGTAGATCTTCGAAGGCTTCTAGAGGTGGAGGTCGTGGTGGACGTGGTGCTGGACCACGTGCCACAAGAGGCGGGGCTAAGGCTGCGGAAAAGGCACCTGAGGAGCCCGAGACTCATCACCAGGAAAGTGGTGATGAGAGTACTAATCTAAGGGCCTCGGTGAAGGAGGCTGTTGTTGAGGAGGTTCACCAGGTCATGCAGACGATCCTGCCGTTTGTGGTAGTCGAAGTGATTAGAGCTATACGGGAGGATGAGAAGAAGGAAAAGAAGAAGACCTCCGAGAGAGGAGAAAGGGAGCAACCGGAGACTGAGACGGTTGTCTCAAGTGACGAGGAGGAGGAAGAAGCGGTACCAGGAACGGCTCGGGGTTGTAATTATGGGGCATTCCAGAGATGCAAGCCCCCGACTTTTGATGGCAATGGCAACGCTGCTGCTACTCACCGGTGGGTGAGGGAGATGGAGGAAGTGTTGGATATCAGCGAGTGCAGGGAGGATCAGAAGATGAAGTTTGCTACCCGCTCATTCGTGGACTCGGCTTTATGTTGGTGGGACAACATTGTCCATGCCGAGGGCAGTAGGGCTATTGGAAAGATGAAGTGGGATGAACTGAAGAAGTTGATGATTGAAGAGTTCTGTCCCCACAGGGAACTTGACAAGATCGAGAGAGAGTTCCTACGGTTGGAGGTGGGAACCATGACACACCAACAGTATACGACAAAGTTCAACGAGATGGTGAGGTTGGTACCGGATCAGGTGACACCTGTGTCATGAAAGATAAAAAGATACATCCAGGGTTTGCCGGCGGATATTCGCAGGCACATGATCGTCGCCCGGCCAAGCACGTTTAGGTCGGTGGTTGATTTGGCGGGAAGGCTGTATGACGAGCGGGAGGTGGCAGTGGTTGAAGCAAGCAAGAAAGGTGGTGGTGGTGGCCTGGAATTGTAAGCGGTTTGGACGAGGTGGTGTCGAGCCAAGCAACAAGGTTGACAGGGTGGATGACCTGCGTGTAGCCACACCCGGTGCAGGGGCAAGGAGGTGTGGTAAATGCGGAAGGGAGCATACGGGGGAGTGCAGATGGGGATCAAACGTCTGCTTCAAATGTGGAAAGCCCGGTCACATGGGAAGGGAGTGTGGGGCTGCAAGGTGTTATAACTGTGGTGAAGAGGGTCATTTGAGTAGGGACTGCAAGAAGCCGAGGGTTGAGACTTATGTGGCAAAGAATAAGGCTGGGAGTGAAGGGCAAAAGGCGAGCGCCAGAGCTTTCACGATGACCAGGGAGGAGGCTAGGACGGACCCCGATGTTGTGTCAGGTACGTTTCTAGTAAACGAAACTCTTGCTTCTGTGTTATTTGATTCTGGTGCTAGTAGGAGTTTTATTTCTGCTGCTTTCTGTGCTAATTTGCTTGTTAGAAGTAGAAGTATTGATGAGCCCTTCGATGTAGAAACTACCATAGGTAAGTTTACCAGGATTTCTGATCTGATAGAAGGTTGTGACATAGAGCTAGAAGGTCATAGGTTTCCTGCTAGACTGTTTGTGATGACCTTAGGCGGGTTTGATGTAGTCCTAGGGATGGACTGGTTAGCGGCCTATGAAGCGAATACTGTGTGCCGCAAGAAGATGATCCGACTGACAGCGCCTGACGGGAGCTCGGTGACGATCTACGGTGATCGAGTTACTACGGTTCCGAAGGTAATTTTGATGGCGGTGGCGGGGAAATATATGAAACGTGGATGTAGTGCCTACCTGGCCTACGTGAAGGATGTGGACACATCAACACCATAATTGTCCGACGTACCGGTTGTGCGTGACTTCCCCGACGTGCTCCCAGAAGATTTATCAGGTGTGCCACCGGACCATGAGATCGAGTTCCAGATTGACTTGATGCCGGGTGCTCAACCAGTTGCCAGGGCACCGTATCGTTTGGCTCCATCCGAGATGAAGGAACTGATGGTTCAATTGCAAGAATTATTGGATAAAGGGTTCATTCGACTGAGTATCTCTCCCTGGGGTGCTCCAGTCTTGTTTGTGAAGAAGAAGGACAGTAGCATGAGGATGTGCATAGACTACGGCGAGTTAAACAAGTTGACGGTGAAGAACCGATATCCCCTACCCCGAATCGATGACTTGTTTGATCAACTCCAAGGTGCTAGTTGGTTTTTAAGAATAGATCTTCGATCGGGTTATCATCAGCTCAAGGTGAAAGAGCAGGATATTCCTAAAACAGCTTTTCGCACTCGTTATGGACACTACGAGTTTCTCGTTATGTCTTTTGGTTTAACCAACGCGCCAGCTGCTTTTATGGATTTGATGAATCGAGTGTGCCGGCCGATGTTGGATAAATCGGTGATTGTGTTTATCGATGATATCCTGATTTATTCAAGGATCGAGGAGGAGCATACCGGTCACATTCGGGAGGTACTGGAGACGCTTAGAAGGGAGAAATTGTACGCCAAATTCTCCAAGTGCACGTTCTAGTTGCGCGAGGTTCAGTTTTTGGGTCAAATGGTGAATCCCGAAGGGATTATGGTTGACCCAGCTAAAGTGGAGGCGGTGATGCAATGGAAGTCTCCGAAGACGCTATCCGAGATTCGTAGTTTCTTGGGATTGGCGGGATATTATAGGAGATTCATTCAATACTTCTCCAAGATAGCTTCTCCATTGACCAAGCTGACCCGTAAGGACGTGAAGTTTGTATGGGGTCAAGAACAAGAGAAGGCTTTTGAGGAGCTAAATGCGAGGTTTACGCAAGCTCCTGTCTTGTCATTACCAGATGGAAGCGAAGATTTAGTGGTCTACTCACATGCTTCTTGTTTGGGATTAGGCTGCGTATTGATGCAACGAGAGAAGGTTATAGCTTATGCATCTCAGCAATTGAAGGTCCATGAGGTTAATTACCCTACTCATGATCTGGAGCTAGTGGCTGTGGTCTTTGCATTGAAGATTTGGAGGCACTACTTGGGACAAAGTGCACTATCTTCACCGACCACAAGAGCTTTAAATACTTCTTAGAGCAGATAGATTTGAATATGAGGCAGAGGCAATGGTTGGAGCTCATTAAGGATTATGATTGCGAAATCCATTACCATCCAGGCAAGGCTAACGTAGTGGTGGATGCCCTTAGCCGAAAGGAGAGACCAGAACCGATCCGGGTGAAAGCTTATCAATTGGTTATGACCTCCGACGTGATGAAGCAGGTCAAGGAGTTTCAAGAGGAGGCATTAAAGGAAGATCGCCTTGACTCCAAAAGGATGAGAGGACTAGCCACGGAATTGGGAGAAAACACTCTCGGTGTTAGAACCTGATTTGGCGAACGTGGATTCCTCGTTATGGAGATTTACGTGGAAAGATCATGGATGAGGCTCATAAGACTTGATACTCCATTCATCCCGGTGCTACAAAAATGTATCATGATATGAAGAAAGATTATTGGTGGTCAGGTATGAAGCGTGAGGTAGCGGAGTATATGAGTAAGTGCCTTACTTGCTTACAAGTGAAGGCGGAGCATCAGAAGCCATATGGGAAGATCCAACCTTTGGATATACCCGAGTGGAAGTGGGAGCATATCACCATGGATTTTATTACGAAGCTGCCACGAACGGCAAGAGGGTATGATGCCGTATGGGTGATAGTCGACCGCCTGACAAAGAGTGCTCACTTCCTACCAATCCATGAGATGTATTCATCGGAGAGGTTAGCGGATCTGTTCATCAAGGAGATTGTGACTCGTCATGGTGTACCGGTGTCTATTGTGTTTAACCGTGACACTCGGTTTACATCCATGTTTTGGAAGAGATTCCACGATGTGATGGGGACGAGGTTACACATTAGCACGGCTTATCATCCTCAAACGGATGGTCAATCAGAGAGGATTATTCAGACGCTTGAGGATATGCTTCGGGCATGCATCATTGACTGTGGAGGAAGTTGGGACGAACACTTACTGTTAGCTGAATTCTCATACAACAACAATTATCATGCCAGCATTGGTATGCCACCCTATGAGATGTTATACGATAGGAGGTGTAGAACGCCCGTATGTTGGGATGACATCGGTCAAAAGGAGTTAGGGAGCATCGAAGTGATTGAGGCTACGACTAAGAAATTAGAAAAGATCAAGACCTTTATGAAGGCAGCCAAAGATAGACAGAAGTCGTATGCTGACAAGAGACGTAGACCGATTGAATTCAAGGTGAGTGATAGAGTTATGTTGAAGGTTTCACCTTGGAAGGGTATCATTCGGTTTAGAAAGCAGGGCAAGTTGAGTCCGAGGTACATAGGGCCTTTCCGAATCATTGCTCGAATAGGAGAGGTTGCCTATCGATTGGAATTGCCCGATGAGTTAAGTGAAATTCACCCGACATTCCATGTATCTCATTTGAGAAAGTGCTTAGCTGATGAAGATTCGGTTGTACCACTGGAGGACATTGAGGTAGACGAGCGACTCAATTACGTGGAGCAACCAGTGGCAATCATTGAACGAAAGGAGAAGAGGTTACAGAATAAAGTGGTTCCCTTAGTGCAAGTACAATGGAAACATAGAAAGGGATCCGACTCTACGTGGGAACCTGAGGAGGAGATGAAACAGCATTATCCTCAGCTGTTCGAGGAGTGAAAGGTTTCGGGGACTAAACCTATATAAGGGGGGTGGACTTGTAACACCCAGAAATTTCAAAAAGAAGAGAAAAAGTGAAGAAAAGGAAAGATTAGCAAAATAACCCAAGTTGAGGGGTTAAAGTTGTACAAGGAACAAAGTTTCATATTATTTTATTCAAAAGAAAGTGTGGCCGCCCACACCCATGTTCCATCAACTTTTCCATTGGATTTTAGAGAGAGAAAGAGCAGAATTCTCTCAGTTTTTAGAGAGAAGAAGAGGAAGAAGCTGAATTCAGGTCAGTTTTCTGATTTTTGGGTTGTTCTTCGCTGATTTCCAGCCTTCGGGTATGTGCTTATGTGTTTGTATGTGTTCGGTTGTGTGTTTTTGGTGTTTTTAGGTGTTTGAACTCATAAGCATTCGGGTTGAAGGAATTCTTACTTGAAAGTTGCAAGAGGTGAGTTCTAGATCCCCGGTTTTAAATGTTTTAACTTATTTTAGGGCTGGAAATGCATGTTAAAACGTTTTTATTAAGTTGGGTGTGTACCCATATGAATGTGTGTGCCCTGTTTTGGGTGGGTGTGTGTTCGGGATGATTTTTGGTTATTTTCATGATTTTATGCTTGTTACGATGCTTGGTATGTTAGAAACTAGGCTAAGAACAGGTTAGAATGGTGATTTGGGGACTGAAAATGATGTATGTTGAAATTCAGCTGTTCATGCGCCCAAATAGTGTCCATGCACCTAGAATATTGCCCAGGTGCCTACGTGTTCCCATGCGCCTAAGTCTGCCCAAACGCCTAAATGCCCATGCGCCTAAATCAGGCTCATGCGCCTGCATAGTACCCATACGCCCAGAAACCTGCCCATGCACCTAAGTTCCCAAGACACCTGAGTGCCCATGAGCCTAAGTAAGGCTCGTGCGCCCCAATAGTGCCCATGCGCCTAAGCCGCCCATGCGCCTAAGTATTCATGCGCCTGCATAGTGTTCATGCGCCCAATGGCTTAGAAAATATTCTGAAATTTTTGGAAAAAGAGATTTTTAGGCTATGACTTGGAATGTTTTCGTGGGTGATGTATGATGATGCTATGCATGTTTATGATCTGTTTCCTTATGTTCCTTATTCGTTTTATTTCGTGGCTTTACGTGGCGTGATTATGATAATGAACATGAAGTATTATCTTAACGAAGCGAAAGATCTAAGATAATGAGAGTGGAACAATATGAATGAACGAATGAAAGTCTTGCAAGCAATATATAAGGAGGTTCACAACTCCTTGAGAGTTGTCAGCTCAACTGTGTGTCATACAGCGTGCGATTTTGGCTGACCCATGAGGGGTCAAAGAGTCAGTCTTGGTGACTGCTCCATACGTGTGATATGGGATCCTTGTAGCTAAACCCTAGATTAGATGGCTTCGTGCCCAAGAGGGGGATTAGCAATATGACAGGATCTAGATAGAAGTGAAATATAATGTAAAGTGCGAAAGGTATGAAAAGAACGATGACAGAAGATAATAAATATTACCTTGATGTATGTATGATGTATGATCATGTGCGGAAGTAAGAAAATGTTTTAACGAATGAAAGGTAATGTAAATATTTCTATAAATTAGAACTCACTCAGCAACACTGACTTTTATGCATTTTCAATTTGCAGGTAATGGTTGCTGAGGATGGCACGGGGCGAAGCTACTTGGCAAGATTTGACCGGCATCCGTTTTATACAGAAATGATATTTTTGTGTTGTAATGCAATTAAACAATATTTTGTAACATTAACAATGATGTATTATTTCGCAAAAGTAATTATTAATGCATAAAATGGTTTTTGTTAAATTATTCCGCTGCAATAATTTATGAAATGTGATATGAATTAATCATCACGTGCGATGTATGTCCAACTATGAGCGTCTCTGGAACGGGGCCTTACAAGCCTAAGGCTTATCTCTTGCATGAAGACGCGTCAATGTCTACAGAAGCAATGCTATGCATTCTTAGCACATGTAGTAGAGAAGAAAGTGGAAGAAAGAAAGCAGGAAGACATTTTGGTGGTACGAGACTTTCGGGAAGTGTTTCCTGACGATGTGTCTGGCTTGCCTCCCCCTCAACAAGTGGAGTTTCGAATCGATTTGATTCCGGGAGCAACACTCGTAGAAAAGACACCTTACAGGTTGGCACCATCGGAAATGAAGGAACTATTATGCCAATTGTAAGAATAATTAGATAAGGGTTTATCCGACCAAGCCACTCACGATGGGGAGCACCGACATTATTCGTCAAAAGAAAGATGGATCGTTCCGAATGTGAATCTATTATCGTGAGCTGAATAAGTTGACTGTGAAAAATCGATATCCCTTTCCTAGAATCGATGACATATTTGATCAGCTACACGGAGCATCATACTTCTCGAAGATTGATCTTTGATCGGGTGATCAACAGTTTAGGGTTCACGAGGATAACATACCGAAAACAGTGTTCAGGACTTGTTACGGAAATTATGAGTTTCTAGTCATGCCATTTGGGCTGACCAATGACCCAACGATATTCATGGATCTGATGAACCGGGTATGTAAGCCATACCTGGTTAAGTTTGTTATCATGTTCATAAAAAGCATTCTCATCTATTCCCGATCAAAGGAAGATCATGAACGACATCTTAGAGCGATATTAAAATTACTCGGGGAAGAGAAACTTTACGTCAAGTTCTCTAAGTAGGAATTCTGGTTGCGGGAAGTGAAATTCCTAGGACAAGTGGTGAATGAGAAGGGAATTCGTGTTCATCTTGGAAAGATTGAAGCAGTTAAGAAGTGGGATACACCTATGACACCCTCGTAAATTTGGTAATTCTTAGGGTTGGCTCGTTGCTACTAGCGATTTATAGCAAACTTTTCAAAGAACGCCCAACCGTTGACAATGCTTACGCAAAAAGACAAGAAATTTGATTGGGGTCATAAACAAGAAGAGGCCTTCCAAACGTTGAAGGAAAAGTTATGCAACGCGCCCATATTGACACTCCTTGATGGATCTAATGATTTTGTGGTGTTTTGGGATGCATCACACCAAGGTTTAGGATGTGTGCTAGCGAAGAAGGATAAGGTAATTGCCTATGTATCACGACAGCTTAAGGTCCACGAGACTAACTATACGGCACATGATTTGGAATTGGTTGGGGCAGCGTTCGCCCTTGGTTTGGAGGCACTACTTATATGGAACCAAATACGTTATTTATACCGATCACAAGAGACTTCAACACATTCTTTACCAAAAGGAACTAAATATTGGTCAGCGATGATAGGTGGAACTTCTTAGTGATTACGACTGTGAGATTCGATATCATCTTGGAAAGGAGGATTAGTGGCTGATGCCTTGAGTATGAAGGAATGTGTTAAACCCTTACGCGCACGAGCCGTGGTAATGATCATACAATCAAACCTAAAAGCTAAAATCTTAACGGCATAAACTGAAGTGTAAAAAGAAGAGAACATTGTTGGTGAGGAGTTTTGTGGTCTGGATAAGCAAATGAATTGTAAGGAGGATGGGGTACACTATTTCGTGGATCGCATATGGGTACCTTAGTTTGGAAATGTTCGAACCCTAGTTATGAACGAAGCCCATAAGTCGAAATACTCAGTTCATCCTCGTGCAGAGAAGATTTACCAAGACCTTAAGGAACTGTATTAGTGGTCAGGTATGAAGAAAGATATCAAAACATACATGAGCGAATGTTTGACTTGTTCCAAGGTGAAGGCCGAATATCAAAACCGTCAGGATTACTACAACAACCTGAAATCTTTGAATGGAAATGGGAGAGTATAACAATGGACTTTATCACTAAGTTGCGAAGGATGAGTAGCGGACATGATTCGATTTGGGTTATTGTGAATCGAATGACGAAATCCGCTTATTTCCTGCCAATTCACGAGGATTATAAGATGGAAAAGTTAGCAAGGTTACATGTGAATGAGATTGTGGCCAGGCATGGAGTACCTGTGTTGATCATACCGGATCATGATAGTAGGTTTATATTGCGGTTTTGGCAGACCATACAAAAAGCAATGGGCACTCAGTTGGGGATGAGCACCACTTATCATCCATAAACGGATGGTCAAAGTGAATGTACGATTCAAACTCTCGAAGACATGCTTAGAGCGTGTGTAATTGACTTTGGTGGGAGTTGGGATACTAATTTACCATTGGTTGAATTCTCTTATAACAATAGTTATCATACAAGCATTGGATGTGCTCCGTTTGAGGCGATGTACAGGAGAAAGTGTAGGTCGCCGGTGTGTTGGTCTGAAATTGGTAAGAGTCAATTGATGGGTCTTGAGATTATTCAGGAAACCACTGATAAAATATTCCAAATCAAAGATAGACTTAAAGCAGCAAGAGATCACCAAAAATAGTTATGCTGATAACCGGCGAAAACCCTTGGAATTCAGTGTGGGCGATCGTGCCTTATTGAAATTTTCTCCATGGAAGGGCATTGTACGATTTGGAAAGAAAGGAAAATTAGCTCCAAGGTATGTGGGACCATTTGAGATCACTGAAAGAATTGGTCCGGTAGCGTATCGGTTGAAGTTACCTTAAGAGCATACTTGCGTGCACGATATATTTCATGTATCAAACCTTAAGAAGTGTCTAGCCGATGGATCGTTTCATGTACCAATTGAGGAGAACCGGCTTGATGAGAAACATCACTTTGTTGAGGAACCGATAGACATTATGGATAGAGAAGTAAAGAAGTTGAAGCACAGCAAGATTCTAATCGTTAGGGTTTGCTGGCACTCTAAGCGAGGCCCTGAGTTCACTTGGGAGCGGGAAGATCAGATGAAACTTAATTATCCGCATTTAAACTCGAATAGAGTTTCAGGACCTAACTCCAACTGAATTTCGGGATGAAATTTCCTCAACTTGGGGATACTGTGACATCCATCACCTCAGGTACGTAAATTAACTTGAGGCTCGCTATCCTTTAATTATGTATTTAATTTCTTATGTGTCATTGTCGTGCCCTATTTATTGTGTTGAGTATTAATAGTCTAATTGCATGAAATCTTAGGAAATAAAATAACAAAATGTACTAATGTTATTGTCTTTATTATTATTATTAATGTTATTATTATTATTATTAATATTATTATTATTATTATTATTATTGTTGTTGTTGTTGTTCATGTTGTTGTTGTTGTTGTTGTTGTTAATAATATTTTTATTATTATTAAAATTATTAAATAATCATTATTATTATTATTATTATTATTATTATTATTATTATTATTATTATTATTATTATATTACTATTATCAAAGTTAAGGGTTTAAATTGTAATTTAAATAAACTTGAAGGGATAATTATTCACCAAATATTATTATAATACAGCCCCAACCCTCGGTACCCACCCACAACGCTAACACCGACGTTTGTTAACCTCCATAGACATAATCGTGAACCAAGTGATTTCGTCTCCTCCGGTGGTCATCATCTCGTCGTTCCAGCATTCCAAAGGTAATCGATTAAGGTAAAGTCAATTTCGTTTCGTCTCTTTTAGTGTTGCTTTCGATTGTGTTCGGGATTGTCGGTGCAAAGGCGGTGCGTGGGAGGGCGTTGGCAGGGGCAAGCGGTGTTGTGTGGTTATGTGCGGTGATGTATCGGGGCGCGTGACGGGTCAGGAGACACCACACAGCAGCCTTCCGCTGTTGCTATGCGTGTATGTGTGCACAAGTGTGTGGTGTAGTGTGTGGGTTCCTTTTGTGCGCGCGTGTGTTTCAGTGTGTGTGTGTGTGTGTATGTATATATTGTGTGTGTGCGCATGCGTATCAGTGTGTGTGTGTATGTATATATCATGTGTGCATGCGTTTTAGTATGTGTGTATGTATGCATCGTAGTGTGTGTGCGTAACACATGATGTGTGTGTGTTAGTGGTTTGTGTGTGTATGCCGTGTATATGTATGTACATGTCGTGTGTGTGTTTGAAACTGTGAGTGTGTGTGTGTGTGTTTGAAACCATGAAAGTGTGTGTGTCGTGTGTGTGTGTTTGAAACCATGAAAGTGTGTGTGTCGTGTGTGTGCACTTCAAGCCGTGGGTGTGTGCATGAATGGTGAGTGTGTGCATGTGAATTGTGTGTGTGAATGGTAATAATGTGTGTACTTAATTTGCATGTATACATTACTGTATGGGTGTGAGAATAGCTTGGGTGTGTAAGTAGTGTGTGTTTGTGTTACTATGTGTGTGTATGAATGATGTAGTGTGTGTGTTAGATTGTGTGTGGTATGTGTGGTGTGTGTGTTTAATTATAGGTATTATATATATATATATATACACATATTATAGTTAAAGTAATGCATATATGATCTACTAATAAAAATGTATGATTAATTATGTATATATATATATATATATATAAATAATGGATTGGGTAATACGTTAAATTAAATATATATATGTTAATCGTATGAGTGATCGAGTTAATATTTACATAAAGTAAATCTACAATTCTGAGTGAATTGTACGAGAAACCCGAACTGACCCATGACTGACCAATCAATTGAACAAATTGATGCTCATTAAACTAGTCTTACAATTTAATTACCTTTAATTATAAGCATTCGATCATTGAGTTGCCCTCCAAGAAGTCTTTTGTTGCTTTATTTCCGTATTATCCAAGGTGAGTTTCGCGGCCCCGTTTTCATTACAAATGTTTATAAATCTAGGGGGAAAACTATGCCCACTCTTTTTTTGCTATGAACTCATATAATCTTTGGGACTGTTGTGTTTTACTATTTTGTAAGTTAATATCTAGTACTTGCCTAAGTTTCTATGTGTTCTTTATTCACAACTATTTAACTCCGGTGTTAGAGCCGATGAACAGGTATTGATAGTTCTATTGGGTTGACACCCCCATAATTGTTTGTTAATAAACAAGTTGGGACTGACAATGGCCACGAACGGGCCCTAGGGTGAATATGTTCCGACAAGATCTATGTGTACGTCATAGGTTTAGTTGTGATTCTCATGTTTACATGTGATATTGCTTGCTTAAAATTGTATACACTTATGTTCTATAAACCATTACACAGCATCAAGTTTTACTTATTACTTAAACCTGCGAACTCACCAACAATATGCTGAACTTTTTTAGCATATCTTTTCAGGTAACAATCATCGAGGATAGCTAGTTATGATGCCTTAGTGATGACCTAAGGAATTCGAGCTAGGATTGCTTTGACATTCTAATCAATGATTGTTGATTTTTGTTTATCATTCTGAATTTGGTTTTTTGTTAAACTTGTTTGCGGGTTGTGGGAATTCAACTTGATTATGCCTGTTTGACTATGTTGTCGTGAAATTGACTAACCCTGGCACAAGTCACCATTTGTGTCGGGTGACGTCATGACACATTATTATATCATTTAATGCTTCTCCATTAATTATCAATGTTTTCTGATGATCTCGTCCGTTACAACCTCGTGTTTCCGTTGTAAGCGGGGGTGTGACATCTATGCTTAGCTTCTTCTTCTTTGAGGCAAAGGGGTTTGGGAAGGTGTTGTCACTTCTTAGCTTGAACTCTTTCAATGCCTTGAAGTTGTTGGTCATTTTAAACATCTTTTGAATCTTCTGAAATTGGTAACCCCTAACCATTTAAGCATGACAGATGAGCTCAAGGTCTACTAGGTCTCTCAAGTCATGTAGTTGCAGTGTGTTGACCGGATCATGATATTTAGTGAAGAATTGAACAAGTCCTTATATTATTTTTACCATAAACATGTTCCAATCACTATCATATTTTGAGGCAATAATTTTGACATCCACTTTGCCTTTTGGAGCAGATAGACCCTAAAGCATCTAAGATGTGGTTAGACCTTCTTGTAGTTGAAGTTGTGAATGTTGTCTAAGCCAATCTGGATTTCTACTGGATAGAGATGCTAGAGTCTCATGATCATCTGTTGAGAACTGAACTTGTTGAGCAGACATCCTTTTCTCCTTTCTCTTAATCACCTCTTCTTCCACAACTTTCATCTTGTTTTTTATTTCTTAAATGAGTTTTAGCATCACAGCTAAGAGTTGGTTTTCATTGGACCCAACATTCATGCCATGCTAAGAGTTCCTTTATTTACATATCAGTCATTCTATAAAGATCAAAAAAAGGATATTATGATGGTGGTTGACTAGTATTTGTAGATCTTGGTGGTTGACTTGTAGTGGTTGGTGTAGGAGTAGGGGAAGATACAGCTTGCATTTCTTTAACTATTTTGTTTTCTTCAACTCATACTCAATTCAGTAGACTTTCTACCTCTAAGAACATGGCTTTTACCATAAGGTCATCTGATTGGGCTTTTTCCACTGTTTCTTCCAAATTGTTTCTCTTTTTTATGGACTCTGCTGGAATTCTGGCTTATCATACATGCTTTCATCAAGCATGTATCCTCCTTCAATTTCGCCATCTTCCATATCAATGATTTCTTTTTGAATAGCCAGTTGCTTGTTCATGTTCCTCAAGAAATTACGCAATGGTAGCCATACTGAACTTTTCTTCTCTTCATCTTCTTTGGCTTTGGTTGCTCTTCTTCAACCATAGGCTTCTTACCCTTTGCCTTTTCAGCCAAATACTTTCCTATTCTTGAATATGTCTGAAGTTCTAGTGCTTCAGACACTAGAGGTTTAGCATTTTTAGATACTGCTTCTTTCTCTTCTTTTGTTTTTTTTTTTGTTTTAAATTCCTTAGACAGTTTCAGAATGAGTTTGTTTTGGTCCCCAGATTTAGTTACAACAGGAACCATATATAAATATAAATCTCTTTCAAACACAATTAGCTTTGGAGGAACTACTATAAAAGGATCAGCTTGAGCACTAGCTTCTTGAATAATATCCATAATGTCTTCATCAATAAAAAAATCCCCAAAAGAGTAATCATCAAGTTCTTTAATTAGATTGCTCATAGCAGCTTTTTCCTAAGTAGAACTTGAAGCAGGGGCAACAAATGGAATGATGGCAAATGAACTCTCTTCAGATGGCTTTTGAGATTTGCTAAGAATAGCTTGAGATTCAAATTTCTTGTATCTATTTTGTGATCTCTTTTAACTTTTATCACCACCTTCATCAACATCATCATCATCATCATCATCATCATCATCATCATCATCATCATCATCATCACGATTAGAATCAAAGACATCGATCAAATTTTGAGTAATAGTTATATCAATAAGAGTGTCAATTTGATCGATGTCGAAGTATCAATCAAATAAGATGTTAATTATGTGTTCCTATTCACCTTAAACTAGTTAGGGTAAGTAGGGTTGTCGATGCTCGTGGAATTAGTGGTCGGTGTATTGCGAATCGATTTATATGAAAACAAATAACTGAATTACTAAATTACTTAAAACTAGTGCCTCTTGGCTGTAAAGATTGGATTTTTAGAATGATTATCAAATTAACTAAGAAAACAAATTAGAAAGATTCAAACTTGATTAAGAAAACAATTATAAGAAAAAGCAACCAACTTCGGATGTAGGTTTGGTTTTCGGTAATCATTTAATTTAACTTGATGGAAAATCCTTAATAGGGATTCTAAACGTGTAATGATTAAGTGATATCAATAATCAAGACTTAATAGGTCTTAATACACAATACCAATTCAATTAGAAACCAAAACTTGCAATCATGTAATTCCCGGAAAATTAAATGACATTCAATAAAGGTTCACCAAAATTATTGCTTAAATAATCAAAACACAAGTTAAACTTTTAAAAGAACTTAATGGGTTTTAAAGTTTAATCCCAACAAAGTTAAACATAGACAAAAACCTAATCACACAAAACCTAATACCCGAAGTCGATCACGAGAAGAGTAACCGCTCATCGTTCTTGAATGATCTTCAAACTCGTTGTTGACGTGCATTCTGGATGATTGGATGATGTTTAAGAGAGTTTGAATGGTGATTTTATGGCCTAAGAACTCCCAAAAATCGTCTCCAAACGTCTTAGCTCGAATAGGGGGCAAGTGGTGGCTAAAAGATATGTAAAATACGTTTTTATAGGGTTACAAAAACCCTCCTCCCAGCGTAGCCTAAGCCAGCCAGCGTAGCCTACGCTAGGCCTCATTCTGCTGATTTTTTTAAGCTGCTGGCGTAGCCTACGGTGGCTACAGTAGGCTACGGTGGAAGCCTTTCTGCTGCACTTTGAATCCTTATTTCTTGACTCTTCCAATGCATAGTTTCACCATGTAAGCTCCAACTTGCTTATTTTACCTACAAAATCACTTCCCATGCATAGTTAACCTATTCAACTTAATCACATGCATATAAACGACTAATAATACGTAATATTTGACATTTAAACATCTATATTATCGTTCCAACACCCTTACATCAGTCATCCAAGATTACAACCCAATTTTGATAGATTCAAAGAATATATATACAAAGATTGAGAATTAGGATTATACCGCTTAGAAGTTCCAATACCCGAAACAACTAGATCTTCACGATCCAATGTCCAAAACTAGGAATACAAGATTATTAGATGACGATTTAGAGGTTTGATGATGAAAATCATCAAGAACATGAACAATAGACACTAAAATCATCAAAATAAACGATTTTCTTACCGGTGAAAGTGTAAATGATCAAGACTTGACTAAAATCCAATCTTTAATGAATAAACAACATCAAAATCTATGTTGATGATAATAGATGAACAAGAAGAAGTATGACGGCGGCTAGGGTTTTCTCTAGAGAGAAAACTTGGAGAACAAAAGTAGTGAAAAGAAAATAATAAAGGAAAAATCAAAGGGGAACCCCTTTTTGGAAGGTTTGCAGGCAAGGGGGGTCATGAATGGGCCTCCCGGGCCCTTTGCTTGTCTCATCCAATTTTGTCTCGCCCTGATTCGTGTGTTGTCCAACTTTCGCGTTTTTAAATTCTATGCGTTATTACGATTCCAACGGACTATAATATGTTATATAAATTATTTAATTTATATTTTTTAAAATTAATTTATGTATATTTAGTAGGCTTTAGGCAAAGCCCACATGTACGATTTTTGTTTGCGTTCTCATCGAAAGATTTATATTCTTACGTTTTTAAGTCTTTAATCCAATGCCAAGCACGCAACCATCATGCTAATATGAAATCGGTGAACGTACATAGTTACCATGCCCAAGACCCACTAGCACATGTTAAGCCCACAATACAAAATTCTAGAACTTTGCTTGTCTATACGCGTCCAATGTGCTATACTTAGATCAAACCCACGTAGGTCAACTTTCAAGTCAAAGATCACATTAAGACCAAGTCAAAGTCAAAAAGCCAAAGTCAATGGTCAATGCACCTATTTAGGTGACGGATGGCATAGTGTATCCTTGAACCATAAGTTTTGCTTTGTTCTTGATGATCAAACCTTTATCATCTCTTTTATTTCTGAACACCAGTTAATGCCAGTGGGGACTTGGTCGGGTGGTAATGGACACACGTTCCATACCTTTTGCCTCTTGTACTAAAGCAACTCCTCTTTTGTTGCTTTAAACCAATTGTTGCCCTTGAGGGCTTCTTCCACCTTTTTGGGTTCCATTTGAGAGAGAAAGCACGAGTACAAGCAGACATTCCTTTTGTGGGTTTGACTTCTTGTTCTCACACCTTTTGAGACATCCCCAATGATGTTTTTAGCTGGATGAGTGTTATGTATCTTGAGCCTAGGAATCACATCTAGTTGCATAGATAGATTAAGGTTGGAGAAGTTTTGCTTAGAATTTTGGACACCATTTCCAGCTGATGTCTCATACTCATTCAATGAGGACTGATTGAATGAATGTGTGACAGCATTAATGGAATTTTGTTATGATGCAGCATCAACAGTTGCATGTTCCTCCAGATCACTGTCTTCATCAGCTTGGTGTTGAATGCTGGAGTTGTTAGCTGATGAGTTTTGAGGCTCAGTTGGCTGACCACTTGTTAAAACTCCATTGTTTCCTGAGATGTTCAAGCTGTCAGGACTTCCAGTAGTAGGAGCTTGATCTTCATGACTTCTTAGAGAAATTGGATTAGGTCTGGGTAACTCAAACAATTGATCATCATAGGAGTCACTTTGAGTTCCTATTCCAACTTAAACATTCTCACAGGATGGTTTAGAATAGTTTGGAAGCAATTCTAAGTCAAAAATATGATTAGGACCATTTCCCTTAACATTCTCATAGTGTGCTCATTGACAACAATGTTGGATGATTCCTCAAATTGTTGATTTTTGATGTTATATAATCTATAAGCAATAGAGTTTGAAGAATACTCAACAAAGATAGTATCATCCGGCTTTTCAGCAAATTTTGCTAAATTGTCTTTTGTGTTAAGTATGGTGCACCTACTGCCAAAGGACCTAAGAAAGCCAATGAACGGTGGCCTCTTGTTCCATAGCGTGCAGTGCTGATCGTCTCTGCCTAGAAAGTTAGAGGCAGCTTTGAATCAACTAACATAGTTCTTGCAGTCTCAATAAGTGTCCTGTTCCTCCTTTCAGCAACACCATTTGGTTGAGGAGTTTGTAAGGCCCCGTTTCCGGAATGCTTACAGTTGGACATTCATCGCACATAATATTTAATAATCACATTTACAAATCATTAAAACATTGCAGCGGAATAATTTAACGAAAACCATTTCATGCATTAATAATTACTTTTGCAAAATAATACATCGTTGTTAGAGTTACAAAATATCATTTGATGCATTACAACACAAAAATATCATTTCAACATAAAATGGATGCCATCCAAAATCTTTGCCAAGTAACTTCACCCCGTGCCATTCTCAGCAACTATTACCTGCCAACTGAAAATGCATAAAAGTCAGCGTTGCTGAGTGAGTTCTAGTTTTATAATAAAAATACTTTACTTTCGTTTAAAAACCCTTTCTGTACTTTCGTTCGTGATCATACATCATACGTAGACGTATAGATAATATTTATTATTATATTTCATCATCGTTCATCATCGTACGTCATTCGTACATTCATCATTATCTTTCACTTTCATCCGGACCAATGCCATGTGCTATACCCTGAACATTGTGCACAAAGCTGGTTACTGGCCGAAGTCTATAAATAGACCCCTAACATTGTGCACGAAGCTGACTCCAGTACCTGGGGCACGCGACAAGGGTCCCATACGTTTGGTCAATCACAAGGATTAGACCCCCGTGTGCATCCTTCTGGGTTAGCTAAACCGCACACAGTTGAGCTAACACCCTTCATTGGGTGTGAACCTCCTTACATTTGCTTGCAAGACTTTTCTTTCATTCTTTACATTCCCCTTTTCATTAACATTAACTTCCGCTTTGATTATATAATACTTTACGTTCATTAACATAATCACATCACGTAAAGCCACAGAATAATACGTAATAAGGAACATAAAGAAAACGGACCATAAACATGTATAACATCATCACACAACATCATACATCATCCCCGGAAACATTCCAAGTCATAGCCTAAAAGTCCCCTTTTTTTCCAAAAATTTCAGAATATTTTCTAAGTCTTTAGGCGCATGGGCACTATGCAGGCCCTTGGGCACTATGCGGGCGCTTAAATACTTAGGCGCATGGGTGACTCAGGGGCATGGGCACCATTGGGGCGCATGAGCCTTACTTAGGCGCATGCGCACTCAGGTCTTGGGAACTTAGGCGCATGGGCAAGTTTTGGGCGCATGAGTACTATGCAGGCGCATGAGCCTGACTTAGGCGCATGAGCATTTAGGTGTTTGGGCAGTTGGGCGTATGGGCACACAGGCGCCTGGGCATAATTCTAGGCGCATGGGCACTATTGGGGCGCATGAACCTTAGGCGTATGAGTACTATGCAGGCGCATTGTCGACTGTTTTCTAACTAACTTCATTTTCGGGCCCCAAATCCTCATCCTAACCTGTTCTAGCCTAGTTTCTAGCATACTAAGCATCAAAACAGACATACAACATGAACACACTCATAAATCATCCCGAACATACACCCACCCACAACAGGGCACACACATTCATATACGGGTACACACCCAACTTTAATAAAAACGTTATAACATGCATTTCAGCCCCAAAACAAGTTGAAACATTTAAAACCGGGGATCTAAAACTCACCTCTTGCAACTTTGAGTAAGACTTCTTCAAACCCGAATGCGCTATGAGTTCAAAGACCAAAAACACACAACCGAGAACACAAAAACACATAAGCACATACCCGAAGGCTGGAAATCAGCCAAGAACACCCCAAAAATCAGAAAACTCACCTGAATTCAGCTTCTTCTTCTTCTTCTCTCTAAAACCCAACATAATTCTCTGCCTTCTCTCTCTAAAACTGATGGGAAGAATAGTACAGGAGGTGATGTGGGCGGCCATACCACCTTTTGAATAAAATAATATAAAACTTTGTCCCTTGTACAACTTTAACCCCTCAACTTTGGTTGTTT
The DNA here is from genome assembly GCA_025506415.1 of Flaveria robusta. NCBI lineage: Eukaryota > Viridiplantae > Streptophyta > Magnoliopsida > Asterales > Asteraceae > Flaveria > Flaveria robusta. The sequence continues at coordinate 7,890,658 of CM046459.1, read as the reverse complement.
TGCTATTCTTTCCTTTTCTTCATTTTTCTCTTTTTTTAAAATTTCCGGTTGTTACAAGTCCGCCCCCCTTATATAGGTTTCGTCCCCGAAACCTGTCACTCCTCAAACAGCTGAGGATAATGCTGCCTCATCTCCTCCTCAGGTTCCCATGTAGACTCGGATCCCTTTCTATGTTTCCACTGTACTCGCACCATGGGAACTACTTTATTCCTTAGCCTTTTCTCTTTCCTGTCAATGATCTGGTTGCTCCATATAGTTGAGCCGCTCATCTACCTCAATGTCCTCCAATGGTGCCACCATATCTTCATCAGCTAAGCACTTCCTCAAATGAGATACACAGAATGTTGGATGAATTCCACTTAACTCATCAGGCAACTCTAATCTATAGGCCACCTCTCCTACTCGAGCTATGATTCAAAAAGGCCCTATGTACCTCGGACTTAACTTGCCCCGCTTTCTAAACCGAATGATACCCTTCCAAGGTGAGACCTTCAACATGACTCTATCGCCCACCTTGAATTCAATCGGTCTATGTCTCTTGTCCGCATACGACTTTTGCCTATCTTTGGCTGCCTTCATAAAGGCTTTGATCTTTTCCAGTTTCTCAGTCATAGCCTCGATCACTTCGATGCTCCCTAACTCCTTCTGACCAATATCACCCCAACATACGGGTGTCCTACACCTCCTACGTATAGCATCTCATAGGGTGGCATACCAATGTTGGCATGATAACTGTTGTTGTATGAGAATTCAGCTAACGGTAGATGTTCGTCCCAACTTCATCCGAAGTCAATGACGCATGCCCGAAGCATGTCTTCTAGAGTCTGAATCGTCCTCTCGGATTGACCATTCGTTTGAGGATGATAAGCCGTACTAATATGTAACCTTGTCCCCATAGCATCGTGGAATCTCTTCCAAAACTTGGATGTAAACCGGGTGTCGCGGTCAGACACAATAGACACCGGTACACCATGACGAGTCACAATCTCCTTGATGAACAGATCCGCTAATCTCTCAGATGAATACGTTTCATGGATCGATAGGAAGTGAGCACTCTTCGTCAGGCGATCGACTATCACCCATATGGCATCGTATCCCCTTGCCGTTCGCGGCAGCTTCGTAATAAAATCCATGGTGATATGCTCCCACTTCCGCTCGGGTATATCCAAAGGTTGGATCTTCCTGTATGGCTTCTGATACCCCGCCTTCACTTGTAAGCAAGTAAGGCACTTACTCACATACTCCACTACCTCACGCTTCATACCCGACCACCAATAATCTTTCTTCATATCATGATACATCTTTGTAGCACCGGGATGAATGGAGTATCGAGTTTTATGAGCCTCATCCATGATCTTTCCACGTAAATCTCCATAATGAGGAATCCACATTCGCCCAAATCGGGTTCTAACACCGAGAGTGTTTTCGCCCAATTCCGTGACTAGACCTCTCATCCTTTCGGAGTTAAGGCGATCTTCTTTCAACGCCTCGGTTTGAAACCCCTTGACCTGCTGCATAACATCGGAGGTCATAACCAGTTGATAAGGCTTCACCCAGATCGATTCTGGTCTCTCCTTTCGGCTAAGGGCATCCGCTACCACATTGGCCTTGCCCGGATGGTAATGAATCTCGCAATCATAATCCTTTATAAGTTCCAACCATCTCCTTTGCCTCATATTCAAATCCTTCTACTCGAAGAAGTACTTCAAGCTCTTATGGTCGGTGAAGATAGTGCACTTCGTCCCATATAAATAGTGCCTCCAAATCTTCAATGCAAAGACCACAGCTGCTAGCTCCAGATCATGAGTAGGGTAATTAACCTCATGAACTTTCAACTGTCGGGATGCATAGGCTATAACCTTCCCTTGCTGCATCAACACGCAACCCAACCTGAGTAAGAAGCATCTGAGTAAACCATCAAATCTTTGCTTCCTTCGGTTAACGACAAGACTGGAGCTTGCGTCAATCTTGCCTTTAGCTCTTCAAAAGCCTTTTCTTGATCTTGACCCCATACAAATTTCACGTACTTACGAGTCAGCTTGGTCAACGGAGAAGCTATCATTGAGAAGTCTTGGATGAATCTTCTATAATATCCCACCAATACCAAGAAACTACGAATCTCGGATGGCGTCTTTGGAGACTTCCATTGCATCACAGCTTCTACTTTTGCCGGATCGACCATGATCCCTTCGGGATTTACCATGTGACCCAAAAACTAAACTTCACGCAACCAGAATGCGCACTTGGAGAACTTGGCATACAACTTCTCCCTTCTAAGCGTCTCTAACACTTCCCGAATGTGACCGGCATGCTCCTCCTCGCTCCTTGAATAAATCAGGATATCATCGATAAACACAATCACCGATTTATCCAACATCGGCCGGCACACTAGATTCATCAAATCCATAAAAGCAGCTGGCGCGTTGGTTAAACCAAAAGACATAACAAGGAACCCCGTAGTGTCCATAACGCGTGCGAAAAGATGCTTTAGGAATATCCTGCTCCTTCACCTTCAGCTGATGGTAACCTGATCGAAGATCTATCCTCGAGAACCAACTGGCACCTTGGAGCTGATCAAACAAGTCATCGATTCGGGGTAGGGGATATCGGTTCTTCACCGTCAACTTGTTTAACTCACGGTAGTCTGCACATCCTCATGCTACCGTCCTTCTTCTTTACAAACAAGACCGGAGCACCCCAGGGAGAGATACTCGGTCGAATGAACCTTTATCCAACAGTTCTTGCAATTGAACCATTAGTTCCTTCATCTCTGTCGGAGCCAATCGATACGGTGCCTTAGCAACAGGTTGAGCACCCGGTATCAAATCAATCTGGAACTCGATCTCACGGTCTGGTGGCACACCTGGTAACTCTTCTGGGAACACATCGGGATAGTCACACACAACTCGTACGTCCGACAATTATGGTGTTGACGTGTCCACATCCTTCACGTAGGCAAGGTAGGCACTACATCCACGCCTCATGCACTTCCCCGCCACCGCCATCGAAATCACTCTCGGGATCGTAGTAACTCGATCACCGTAGATCGTCACCGAACTCCCGTCAGGTGCAGTCAGTCGGATCATCTTCTTTCTACATACAATATTCGCTTCATAGGCCGCTAACCAGTCCATCCCTAGGACTACATCAAACCCGCCTAAGGTCATCACAAACAGTCTAGCAGGAACCTATGACCCTCTAGCTCTATGTCGCAACCTTCTACCAGATTAGAAGTCCTGGTAGACTTACCTATGGCAATTTCTACATCGAAGGGCTCCTCAATACTTATACTTCTAACAGGCAAATTAGCACAGAAAGTAGCAGAAATGAAACTCCTACTAGCACCAGAATCAAATAATACCGAAACAAGAGTTTGGTTTACTAGAAACATACCTGACATAACATCAGGGTCCATCCTAACCTCCTCCTTGGTCATCGTGAAAGCTCTAGCGCTCGCCCTTCCGCCCTTCAGTTCCGGTCATCTTCCTTGCTCCGGAACTCTCATCCTTCGGCTTCCTGCAATCCATGCTCAGGTGACCCTCTCCGCCACAGTTAAAACACTTCGTCACCCCATAGTTCTTTGCTATATGACCGGCCTTCCCACACTTGAAGCAGACGTTTGATCCCCATCTACATTCTCCAGTATGCTCTCTTCCATATTTACCACACCTCTTCAATCCTGCACCGAGTGTGGCTATACGCAGGTCATCCACCCTGGCAACCTTGTTGTTTGGAGCGACACCACCGCGTCCAAACCACTTACCATTCCAGTTCCGGTCACCACCGCCACCTTTCTTGCTCACTTCAGCCTCTGTCACCTCCCGCTCGTCATACAGCCTCCCCGCCAGATCAACCACCGACCTAAACATGCTTGGCTGGGCGGTGATCATGTGCCTGCGAATATCCGCCGGCAAACCTTGGATGTACCTTTTTATCTTTCGTGACACAGGTGTCACCTGATCTGGCACCAGTCGTGCCATCTCATTAAACTTAATGGTATACTGCTAGTGCGTCATACTTCCCGCCTCCAGCTCTCAATCTTATCTAGTTCCGTGTAAGGATAGAACTCCTCAATCATCAACTTCTTCAGCTCACTCCAATTCATCTTTCCAATAGTCCTACTACCTTCAGCCTGGACAATATTATCCCACCAACATAAAGACGAGTCCATAAATGAGTGAGTGGCAAACTTCACCTTTTGGTCCTCTCTACATTCGCTGATATCAAGTACAGCTTTCATCTCTCTCACCCATCGATGAGCAGCAGCAGCGTTGCCATTGCCATCAAAAGTCGGGGGCTTGCATCTCTGTAATGTCCCATAATAACAGCCCCGAGCTGCTTCTTGCACAGGCTCTTCCTCCTCCTTATCACTAGAGACAACCATCTCAGTCTCCGGTTGCTCCCTTTCTCCTCTCTCGGAGGTCTTCTTCTTTTCTTTCTTCTCATCCTCCCGTACAGCTCTAATCACTTCGACCACCACAGACGGCAGGATTGTCTGCATGACCTGGTGAACCTCCTCAACAATAGCCTCTTTCACCGAGGCCCTCAGATTAGCATTCTCATCACCACCTTCCTGGTGATGAATCTCGGGCTCTTCAGGTGCCTTTCCGCAGCCTTAGCCCCGCCTCTTGTGGCACGTGGTCCAGCACCACGCCCACCATGACCTCCACCTCTAGAAGCTTTCGAAGATCTACCACCAGCCATCCTCTAAATACACTATAAGATTCAAACACCACCACGGTCATTCAAGGTAATAGCTCAGTTTATGTCAAGTATAGTAACCAGTTGTGATTAGCCACTTACTTTACTCTTCATACCCCAAGCATTTCCTATCCTGACTACTTCAGTATCCAAATCTACTAAAAGCACATAAAGTAGATAACATGCGCACATAATACTAGTTAACATTAGGGAAAATACCTGATGGCACGTAGCTACTTGGGCTGGCATCCTTCCATTTGTCCTATTTTCAGTTTAAGTTTAGGTTTTTTGAAATAATTTACCCATTTCTCTTAAACTTTGGCTCTGATACCAACTTGTAAGGCCCCGTTTCCGGAACGTTTACAGTTGGACATTCATCGCACATAATATTTAAAAATCACATTTACAAATCATTAAAACATTGCAGCGGAATAATTTAACAAAAACCATATCATGCATTAATAATTACTTTTGCAAAATAATACATCATTGTTAGAGTTATAAAATATCATTTGATGCATTACAACACAAAAATATCATTTCAACATAAAATGGATGCCATCCAAAATCTTTGCCAAGTAGCTTCACCCCGTGCCATCCTCAGCAACCATTACGTGCCAACTGAAAATGCATAAAAGTCAGCGTTTCTGAGTGAGTTCTAGTTTTATAATAAAAATACTTTATTTTCGTTTAAAAACCCTTTCTGTACTTTCGTTCGTGATCATACATCATACGTACACGTATAGATAATATTTATTATTATCTTTCATCATCGTTCATCATCGTACGTCATTCGTACATTCATCATTATCTTTCACTTTCATCCGGACCAATGCCATGTGCTATACCCCGAACATTGTCCACGAAGCTGGTTACTAGGCTGAAGTCTATAAATAGACCCCTAACATTGTGCACAAAGCTGACTCCAGTACCTGGGGCAAGCGACAAGGGTCCCATACGTTTGGTCAATCACAAGGATTAGACCCCCGTGTGTATCCTTCTGGGTTAGCTAAACCGCACACAGTTGAGCTAACACCCTTCATTGGGTGTGAACCTCTTTACATTTGCTCGCAAGACTTTTCTTTCATTCTTTACGTTCCACTTTTCATTAACATTAACTTCCGCTTTTATTATATAATAATTTACGTTCATTCACATAATCACACCACGTAAAGCCACGGAATAATACGTAATAAGGAACATAAAGAAAACGGACCATAAACATGCATGACATCATCATACAACATCATACATCATCCCCAGAAACATTCCAAGTCATAGCCTAAAAGTCCCCTTTTTTTTCCAAAAATTTCAGAATATTTTCTAAGTCTTTAGGAGCATGGGCACTATGCAGGCGCTTGGGCACTATACGGGCGCTTGAATGCTTAGGCGCATGGGTGACTCAGGCGCATGGGCACTATTGGGGCGCACGAGCCTTACTTAGGCTCATGGGCACTCAGGCGTCTGGGGAACTTCGGCGCATGGGCAGGTTTTGGGCGCATGAGTACTACGCAGGCGCATGAGCCTAACTTAGGCGCATGGGCACTTAGGCGTTTGGGTAGTTGGGCGTATGGGCACACAGGCGCCTGGGCATAATTCTAGGCGTATGGACATTATTGGGGCGCATGGACCTTAGGCGTATGAGCACTATGCAGGCGCATGGTCAACTGTTTTCTAACTAACTTCATGTTCAGGCCCCAAATCATCATTCTAACCTGTTCTAGCCTAGTTTCTAGCATACTAAGCATCAAAACAGGCATACAACATGAACACACTCATAAATCATCCCGAACATACACCCACCCACAATAGGGCACACACATTCATATACGGGTACACACCCAACTTTAATAAAAACATTATAACATACATTTCAGAAACAAGTTGAAACATTTAAAACCGGGGATCTAGAACTCACCTCTTGCAACTTTCGAGTAAGACTTCTTCAAACCCGAATGATCTATGAGTTCAAACACCAAAAACACACAACCGAGCATACACAAACACATAAGCACATACCCGAAGGCTGGAAATCAGCCAAGAACACCCCAAAAATCAGAAAACTCACCTGAATTCAGCTTCTTCTTCTTCTTCTCTCTAAAACCAAAGAGAATTCTCTGCTTTCTCTCTCTAAAACCGATGGAAAGAATAGTACAGGAGGTGAGGTGGGCGGCCATACCACCTTTTGAACAAAATAATATAAAACTTTATCCCTTGTACAACTTTAACCCATCAACTTGGGTTATTTTGCTATTCTTTCCTTTTCTTCACTTTTCTCTTCTTTTAAAATTTCCGGGTGTTACAGAGTTCTAGGAGCACTATATTCTCTAGCTATCCCTTTTGAGTTACAGAATGAGTCAAGAACTTGATTCCTAAACTCAGTCCCTTGATCACTTCTAATGATTTTTACCTTGTGATCAATTTGATTTTCAATTTTAAGAATAAAAGATTTTAAAGTTTCACTAGTTTCATCTTTTGTTCATGTAAATTTTGTAAAATCATCAACAATCAAAAGGCAATATGATTTCCTTCCAATGCTCATTATACTTGTGGGACCAAATAGATCCATGTGCAATAAGTGTAATGGGGTGGTGATGGAGTTAACCTCTTTGGATTTGTGAGATGCCTTGAGTTGCTTCCTTTTCAGACAAGCAATACTGTTATCTTTACAGAAAAATTCCTTCTTAGGACACCACGTATCAAGTTATTTTTAACCAATTTGTTCATGGTTTTAAAATTAACATGGCACATTCTTTTATGCCAAAGAGTTGACTCATCACCATTAGCTTCGGAAAAAAAGCTTGATACTTCACCCAGTGGGGAAGCATTGTTCATATCCAACTTGTACATATCCCCTCTCTGGAAGATCTAAGAAGTGCCAATTCCTGAGGAATCATCATCCCGGGTTTGAGGATAATGCACTCATGTTCTATGAAAAGCATTTGGTGATTTTGATCATAGAATTGAGAAGCATTAAAAAGATTGTGTTCAAGCTGTTTAACAAAGTTTACTATGTCAACTTTTAACTTACCACTGGATACACTACCTCTACCAGAAATGTATCCACCGGCTTCACCTCCAAACTAAACAGGACCTCCATCAAAATGTTCAAATTGTTGTAGGAGAGATCTATTCCCTGTCATGTGCCTGGAGCATCCACTATCCACAATCCATACATTTCCATTCTTGTCATGTGGATGTCCCTACACATAAGGTGAAACGATTAGTTACTACTGGAAGCCCAAGCCTTGTTGGTTTTGGGCTCTTTCAATGTAGATGAGATAATTGAACCAAAATATATGCATGGGGGTTCAACTATGGTTTGTGAAGAAGAGGTTTGGGCTGCAGCATCTTTTTTGATCTTCCATTCTATCCTATAGTTGATCAGTGTAGATGAGCTTGTGGAGGCTTGAGCAGCATGACTTGCTTCCGAGGCTTCTTTCTTCTCGGAAGAAGTTGTCACCACCTTTTCTTCTGAATCAGTCTTCTTGTCGGAAGGTTTCAAAGGATTCTTTTTGTTCCTTTGTTTGTTCTTTTGCTTGTCTTCCGAAGCAATTTTCCTTTCGAAAGAATGAGTTTCTTCCGGAAGCAACTTGGCTACGGAAACATGCTTTCGTTTCCTTAACACTTGCACTATATTGCAAGGTCCAAATGGGAAACCATCCTTGACTCCTTCTTTCTTAACATTGATTGCCTAATGTATGCTTGCTGGATTGTAGTAACAATCTTTAGCCATGTGGTTATGCAGACCACAGATTGTGCACTCAACGTTATTCTTCATGGGACATGAGGGCTATTGTTCGTTGCACGTCTTTTCTTCTTCAACAACCTTCCCCTTAAATTTCTGATCCTTTAGTTGGGTAGGAGTACTGGTACTACACTCTTTACCTGAATCAGAACTTCCAACCACTTGGAATCCAGCTGAGATGAATACACCCTTTTACCTTGGGTCTATTTTCAACTTTGACTCAACCACCTTCTTGGCAGTTTTTCTTGCTACCCTGATTTTGATCTTTTAGGATTTGGTGGTTAGGGGTTCATCATCAGCGGTGTGGATGAGGTTTTCTACCTTATCCTTCCCTGTGGTGGTTACCATTGTTGCATCACTCTTTTGCTCATTGGGTAGTGGGTCAGCAGTTGGAACCTCTTGCTAATCAGTACCACATCTTGGCCATCTAAAAGACACATAAGAGTGTGGTGGAGCAATTTCATTGGTTCCCAATCCACTTTTATTTTGATAACACACCTTTGAGTGGGAGGATGATGCAATGATGGTGTTGAAGTTTTGCTCTTCAAAGGCATACTTCTTTGCTTTAGCCTCAGCTATTAGAACTTGGAGATTAAATCTTTTATTTGAGCCCTATAGTTTGAACGTTCATGTCTTAAAGAGGATACAGTTTTCTCTAAATCTTCAATTTGAGTTTGTAGTCAGATTCTACTCTCTTAAAGTCAGATTTTAATATCTTTAAGGACTCAATATCATATTTAATTTCCATGTTGTACTCATGATATAATTTAACCTTATCAATACAGGTTGGAGTATAGAGATATTCATATACCTTACTGTCTTTAGTTCCAGCCATGAGAGCTTGAGCAGGAGTGACATCTTGCACCATGAAGCTCCAATCAACTTCTTGAGCAACAGCTACAGTCTGTTGTTCAATTGGTTGGCTATAGCTTTTGGGGTAGCAGGATGTTGGGAGGCTTGAGTTGCTCCAGGATTGGATCTAGGAGCCTTGCATTCCCTTGCAAAGTGACCAAGTTGGTTGCAGTTGTAACACTTGGCCTTTGACTTGTCAAATCCAAATTTGATGTTGCTTGGGTTCTGAGGAAATTACCTTCCAGTTCTCTTAAAGAACCTTTTTACTTTGTAGGTTAAGAGAGCCATCTGCTGGACAATGTGCATGTATACCACATCATCTAGGCTAAAACACTCAAGATCATCAAAACAGAATTGAAAATCTCTAGAGTGCTCATTCTCTGAAAAAAAAAGCACAACTATCCTGGAAAGGATTTTGTCGAGCCTGTTGAGACCTAGGTGTCTCAGGAAATGTGATATAAGGCCTAGAAGAGGATGATGGCTGTTGGGGGTAGTTCAAGTACAACTGGGGTTGGGGAGTTCTTGAACTTTCAGTAGCATGTAGAGCATTGCTGACAGGAAGATTTGACTTTCTATTCATCTGATAGCCTTTCTGAGTTTCTGTCTCCATATGGTATCCATCAAGGATTCCATATAGTTTAGTCATGGTGAGAGTGTTGAGATTCTTAGTTCTCTTGATTGAGACACAGTAGAAAGTCCATTCATGAGGAAGTGCACTCATGAATTTTCTTACTATGTCTCCTTTCTCAAGAACCACTCCCATAGACTGAAGAGAGGTGATCAAGTCCATGTACCTGAAGTATTGTTGACTTAAGGTCTCACCAACAATGTGTGTAAAGTTTTCAAACTTCTACTTCAGCACATCTTTCTTGGACTTTTTGGAATCAGTACAACCAGAGCACATCAACGTCAAGGCATCAAATAGATCTTTGGCAGTCTCACATTGCTGAAAGCCTACCATTATGGAGTTTGGTATAGCCATAAGCAACACAGTCATAGCTTTGCAGTCGATGTCCAACTTCTTGAAGTGTTCATCAGAGTAATCTTCAATAGCCTTCTCAATCATGGCACCATTACCAGCTAGGGAATCCACC